>VZRM01005739.1:0-77674 GCA_013397955.1 Grantiella picta | reverse complement strand
TGGCCCCGCCCCTTCCGGGGCGCTCGGCCGCGCCACCGCCCCCGCCTCCCTCCGTCCGCCCGTCGGTCCCTCCCTCCCGCTCCCGCTCTCCTTTTGTGAGTTATAGCAACCGTTGCCTTGTGAGTCGAGCGCCATAGTCACCGTAGTCCTGGCGACTGTTACCCATCAACAACAGCCGCTCCGCTCCCGCTCCTGCTCCTCCTCCTCCTGCCGCTGCTCCGCACCCCCTGCCTCACCGTCACCCACCACAACAACAACAACAACAACCGCAGCCGCCGCCGGCAGCAGCAGCGACAGCGGGAGCGCCGCAGCAGCCCGCCCCGGCACAGGTGAATGCGCTCGGCGGGCGCACCCCGGCCCTCCCTCTCCTTCTCCGCGCGGCATCCGGGCCCGGGATGCGCCCTCGGGCTGCGCCCGTGCTCGCGGGGCGGCCGGGGGCACGCAGGGCTCCCCGCCGGCCCCCCTGGCCCTCTCGGGAGCGTTGTGCGGTCGGGGGGAGAGGGGCGGCGGGGATGGACGGGGTTATCGGGCGGGGAGCGGGGCCGGCTGCTGTGCGGGGTGAGGAGGAGGAGGAGAGGCTGGGCGATGCCGGGGACGCAGGCACGCTGCGGGACCTCCAGGACAATCGCTGGGATGCGGTGGGTGTGCGTCCGACTTGGGTCTCGTTTGTACGGGTCGGGAGATGGAGAAATCGGGGGACGCGCTGCGGCCGCAACCAAAGGTTACTGGCTTTAAACCTGAAAAAAGCCATAGGGTTGGGAGGAAAGATGCAGCCAGAGACGGATCCTGTAGCACAGCAAGAGCAGGGGTTGATTTACCCCTTTCACTTACAGGGGCCTTGTTCTGATTTGATGCGACTACTAAATGTTGGCAGGTTTTCGTGAACTTGCCGTATCTTTTAATGATACTCTCGTGCTGTCTGTCATATCAACCACCCTTTTTTCGGTGCTTTCTCTGTGTAATTCTTTCTTTTATTCATAATTAATGTTGTAGTTTATTTTCGTGCAAGCTGTATTTCCTTTGTATTGTGAAGTGGGGTTTTGTTTATTTAATACCCCCACCAGTACACACACAGAGTAGCAGGGTTTTTTTTTCTTACTGCACTCCTTTTGCAGGGAATTGTTTTTAAATGATGCTTTTATACTGACAGTGTAGCATGGAACAGTGCATGTGTAGGTTTAGTTTATTGCACAGTGAGTTACGTTCATGTGGAGAGAATCCATTTCAGTTTCCTTAAACTCTCCGTGATGAAGGAAATTCAAGATACTGACTGCGGGTTTCAGTGCTGAGTGGCAAAAAAGGAGAAAACAAAAATACTATTAAAAAGAAGTCTCTGTGATTTTGTTATTAGTTCTGCTTTTCAAGAGTACTTTTGTGAAAGGGGGAAGGGGCAGCTGTTTATCTCTCAAGGAGATGTAGTAGGAATCATGTTACAGTTGAGTATGGTTTGCTTTTTATTTTCAATCCAAAACACTTGCTTTCTTCATCTTTTTTGTGATTGCTTATTAAGATCTAAAGATTTGTGTTGTCAGTGATGTCAAATCATACTTCATATACTTTTTGGATTCTTTGGATAACCTGAATTTTTGGCATATTTTATGGCAATGAAACATTTAACATCTCCATATCCAGTTGCACTTTCCCCTTTGACTTGTCAAATCATGTGTTATTTTGGCAGGCTTTTTTCTTTCTGAAGTGATGACTTATTTATTTAGTAAAATAATTAGGAAAAAAATTATGTTCTTGTTTTTAATCTAAACCCTACCTTTAATTGTATATACACCTTTTCCATTTTTATATCTTTAGAACCCTATGTAAGATGAAGGATTTGTCTCACATTGGAACTACCAATGAATGTGGCTGGGGCAATTTTTTCAAGCAGGTATTAACTACCAAATCTGCTTAGTAGTTAGTGCATTGTTGATAATGCTATTTCTTGAGGTAAGGCATATTGGATTTTTTTTTTTTCAATGCATTTTAATAGTTCATAAGAACTTAGAAAATAAACTATTTTGAGTAATGACCAGAAGTCTTCTACATCATAATCTTTTTATTTTACTCCAACATGAAATCACTGCACGCTAATTTCGTAGGTCCTGCTGTAAGTTCTAAACACACTTAAGAATTTTTCTTCTGAGCACTAGTATGGTATCAGATATATGGCACCTCTAGGTCTTTATGGATTTGTTGTTACTTATTGTGATTCATTGGTTTTGAAATAATTCCTGGCATCTACTGTCGTTGAAAACAGAAGATGTCAGCTCTGCACCATACCTTTCTTGAGTAGCTCTCTTAGAGCAGGAGAGACTACTTCTTGGAATTTCAACCTGGGTGTTGAAATCTGTCTTTGCAGAACATGTACGCATGCCCCTTGGTAGCAAAGGAAAGTGTGTGCCTGTCTGTGAGACAAAGTTTCTGTTCTAACTCTGTGGCACAAGGTACAGGGGTTACATAAAAATCATAATAAAAGCACATTATTTTGTCTCAACCCAAAACCCTTTAAAATAATGCTATTTTGTAGGTCCTGCTGTAAGTGGGATCAGTGACTGCAATCTGGAAAATAATAGAGCAGGTGTAATCACTGCTTTTAATATTATGGACTTTACTGAGAAAAGTATTGATTCTTTTTTCTGTCTGAGATACTGTAATGACCACAAATGAGGTCTGCATTATGCATTCTGATTCCCTAATGCCCACAGCTAACAAAATAGTTGGTGGTTGTGATGCTAACCAGTGTTTGAAAATGATGTGGCTTGTGACTTTTATTTATTCATTTATTTATTTAAAATGCATAGGCTTTCATGACTTACACAGTGTAACTGTAATTTTGTTTCAACGTGTCTGAATGAAACAGTCAGGATCATGTGCTCTGTTGTGTTACTAGTAAGCTAACCTACGTTGTGCTACTGTGGAGAAGCCGTTTCAGTAAGGTAGTGTAGGTAGATGAAATGGGCATCAAAGATATGTCAAAAGCTGTTAAAGACTTTAAAGTCATGCTGCTTTATTTGATAATTAGGTTCAGCCTTGTTACCACTATCCCATTTCTTGTTCCTGCCTGATAGGGTAGTTCGTTAATCAAAAACTGCCTACAGAAATAAATGTTGCAGTTTCTTTCCACTTACTAAACTTTATAATGAGAGGGAATGCTGCTTGTGTTTTGGAACGCTGCTTGTGTTTTCCTCTCTTGCATGATATGTAAGCCAGTGTGTAAAATGTAATAGTACTTTATCATTATAGTTCATTTTAGTGTTCTAGCTAGTGTTTCTCATTTTCATGCTTTACTTTTTAAGACTTTCTTCCCTCTTAAAATATGCTATAATAATTGTATTTTTTACCTGCAGTCCTCAACAGCTTACCATCTGCAGGTATGTGTCATGCACAATGCTTAAAAAATGAATAGGCATTAAAAATATACATATGATTGTTAAAATAGTTTTTAAAAATCATTGTCAATTGAAAAGGCAGATAAGCTTTCAGTGGCAATATAGTGTCCGTGTAGTTGGAATTCAGTTTCAAAATCAAACTCTTTGTCAAATGAATGTATTAGAACACAAAAAGAAGAATGTTTTGAAATTATCAATGAAAATGTTTTTTTTTCTTTTCTAAGAATTAGGGCTGAAAAATTAATGAAAATGTAAAAATTAATAAGCTTATTAAATTAATGTTTAAGACTTTTTTCTATTAGGCACAAGTTTATTATTTATGTATTTTGCCTACAGTTGGTTGTCAATCAAAACTATACTCCTCGTTTCTTGCAGATACTATGCGTACCCATATTTTGGAAATTTAAGGATCAGTACATATACTGATTTGGCTTAATCTAGTTTGCTAGAGACAGATGGCTGATTTAAACAGGTGTCACTTTCATTTCTTGTGCCTTGTGTTCAAACTTCCAGAGGTTTACAAAAGAGCTTCCTAAAGCAGATGGTGAGCTCCACTTCCATGATTAAAAAAATGTACTTTTGTAGGAAATCATTTTCCTGGAGACTAGGTGTATTTAAATAGTTTGATACGTCACATTAGAGTTTATATTTTAATAGTTAAAATCTCATAACAGGGTTTGAAGTGTTTCATATAATACAATAATTTTTAAATTTCTCTTCTCATTGGACTTTTAAAGGAGATGTGATTATTTGGGTGTGAAATTCAGCAGTTTGAGTATGTGGATAGCTGTAGTTCTAATAATTGTTATTCTTGCAAGACCAAGAGCAGATATATTGCTTGGTGTAGCATTTTTGTTTCACTATGTTACCTTTTTTCCTCTAAGGGTATTTCACTTTAGAATATTTTTCAATGAAAATGAACTACTACTAAGATCACAGGATTAGGTTCAAATTTACGTATTTTTAATTTTTTTTTTCTGGCATCCTGCTGTATTAGCACACCTGCAGTTTTCTTTTGTATTAAATTTTTTCATTTAGTAGTTATAATTTCCTCAATTACAAAAGATTTTATTAAGAAAGAATGAAATTGAAGTTGGCTTTCTAATAATTTTTTGTCATTGTTGTTTCTAAGGATTCCTTTTTTTTATATCAACTTTTTTATCACAATGACTGGTGTTTATTGTTAGCTGTTTTCTTTCTAGCAGATGCACCAGAGGGTGCTATGCTATTTGAAATACGAAAAGGAAAGAAAATCCTAAAAGTTTGTTCATTGAAGGACTTTGATAATGCATATGGGATTTGAATAAACCTTACTGAAATTTTCACACTTTTTCTTTTCTGTGCAGTGCAATGTAGCAAACTTACTGTTTTGACAATATTATGTTAAAAATCATGGAGGAAATTGGCTGTTCTGTATCTGATTATGTCTGTGTGTAGATACACTTAAAATGCAATTTCTGTTTATTGAAAGAAAACAGATATTTATATGTAAATTATGTCTGTATCACATATAGCTGAAACAATGTGTACTTACTAAAATACTACATGAACTTGCCTGAGAGACACATGCATTTTAGAGTGACCTGTACTATATGTTATATTTTTCATTTACAAGTCTATGTTTACATTTTATGTAACTTCTTCGCTCATATCCGAACACTTAAAAAATGCACTGCTGTATATAGGTTTTTCTTTCCTTTCTCACTGAAGCTTTTCCTAGATGAAGCTGAGGTTGCAGCATACCCATATATTTATGCATTGCAAAAGGGACAGGATATTTTTCTCCATTAATCATTAGTTCTGGGAAAGAAAGCTACAAACCCACTCCCAACTCCCGGCTGCATGCCCTCCACCACCAAAGAAAAGAAAAAAACAAAACAAAACAACCAAAAATCCAAGCTAGGCCCCAGCTTCTACATATTTATGAATACCATTATGTTTGATTTCAAAAATTTCTCTATGGATATATGAACCTTTCAGATTATAAATTAATTGTAATAAATTCTGTAGTTTAGTAATAGCTATTTTTTTAATCATACTCCATAAGATTAATAAAGCAATTTTTTTGGGGGGGGTATAGGTGGATGATGGTGTCTAGTTTAGTGTAATTTCCCTTTGGAAGCATGAGAAAAGATGCAGGCTGTATCTAGAGCTGTACACCTCAAATTGCTTGGTTTTGCACACTGTTGCAAACTATTTGGTTGTTTTTCCTGTTCCACTACTGCAAGTTTGTCTTTAGTTAGTTAGGAACTTCAGTTTTAATGTCCTAAAATTGAAAGGAAGTGGATGGAATATGCTGTAAATTCTGTTTGATAAAGAAATTTCCTGTTTTGCAATAGAAATTTTAATGAGACTTGGAAGTTAATTTCTAGCAATTCAGACTTCCTCTCTGAATACCTAATTTATTTCTAACCTATCTTCTTTAAATTCTTTCATGACATTCATAGCAATGCTATGAGAATGCCAGATATTGAATATGAATAACAGAACTTGAGTGTACTTGTAGCATTTATAACTTCATTCATACATCAAAGAGAGGAAAGAGAAATTTAGCACTATTTTTAAAGGTCATTTCATTTACCCGTAGACCAAGTATGTTGAGTATATCTCAGCTTCTTAGGCCATCTCTGAGTAAACAATATATTTAGTTCTTTCATTTTATTCTTATTGAAGACTGATTTCTAGTAAGTTTGTAAGGTCTTTATGGCAAGAACCACGAATTTAGATTTTTTTTGGGCTTTGGATGTTGCTATTATAACTAATGACTTAAAGCCATGTTTACTGTTTATGTACCAAGTAAATGGATTCTCCCTTCTGTTTTGCTTACCCATTATATTTAATCTAAATATGCTTGCTCTTTCATGCCACTTCAAGGATGTTTTATAAACTCTGAAACTCAGTGTAGTTAAATCATGCAACATTGCAAAGTAGAAATATAAACAAGCAAATCTGTTAAAAGGTGAAGTACGTCACTTTGCAGGTGCCATTGAGTTAGATTATTCTACCTCAGTCAAGGTGCTCTAGTTTTTTTGTGGTTTTTTTTTGTCTGATTACTTTTTTCTGTGCTGTTAACTACCCTTACAAAGAACGTAAAAAGTACAATAGGATTCTGAGACAGAACTACTCACAAGACAATTATTAAGGTCATAAATAGCTGTTTATTTATTCAAAAATACATTTTTGACTCCAGTGAGCTAGTTAATGTCTGCTGAATTTTCAGGTGGTTTTCTAATACCTTTGGTCTGATTTTCTTCCCCCCTTCCCAAAAATGCCTAAATCTGGGGCAGGAAGAAGGAGACAAGTCTTGTTTATATACCTATCTTAATCTGACAATGGTACTGAATGTATATTGGATTTATGGTGGGTTTCTTTTCTAGTGGATGAGATGACCAGGGGTTTCCATTTGAACTATTGTCTTTTGGTGTGACCTGTTGCAGGTTATCCACAAAGCATTTTAAAATGTTGCTGTTGTACTGCATAGCCTCATCTAAACAAAATTGGAGTCTTATCACCTGAGCTTTTTCTTCCTTGCATCATGGTAGCATTCTGCACTCCAAAGAGCTAGAAGTGAAATTGACAGTGAAAGTCTAACAGAGCTGAACTGTAAAAAGTAACTAGCATTTATTAAGGACGACTGAAGTTATTGATTATCGGTAGGTGAAAGCAAAAATAACAAAATAACTGTAGTTCTCATCCCATTGAATGGAAGCAATGGTGAGTGTCAGGATTTCTGACTTACATTAAATGTCTCATAAATTTGAAGACTTATTTTCTATTTAACTGCTGCAAAAAATATTCAGGATTCTCCACTTAGAGCTCTAACTTTCTTTTTTTCCCCAGTAAAATGTGTGCTGTATTCTTACCTCTTTATTGTTCTGTGGCTTGAGAGTAGAGACAATAGCGTTACAGATTTAATGAAGGAAGAGTGTTTCCTATGTCCCATTTTAACTGATGAGATGCACATTGTAGTTCTTCCATTAGGAAGGACATGTGGCTATACACAAAGGATTGTTAATTTGTCTTTCTAGTTAAGGTTTTATATACTGAGTTTATTATTGGAAGTCAGTGTTACTTACTTTGTATGTCATAGAATTTAGAAGACACAGTAAAGAATTAACCTTGCTTTAGAACTACTTTCTTTAATTAAAATGCCATTCTTCCTTTTCAGTGTTTTTTAGAAAAATAGTTGTTCTATAATCATTTAAAAACTAAATTTTCTCAAAATTTCTCATTGAAAAATCCAGAATAATTTAATGATCAGATGATATGCATTTTCCAGTTAAGTTATAGAAAGTTATTGCTTAAATAACTATAGTTCAACAGACTGTTACAATAATTTATAAAATACATGACTTATGAAAACTATTTAGATTACTTGTGCAGGAGAATCCAGCTGTTTTCAAAGTTACATTAGCCTTGGATAGTGAAGAGCAGTTGAGCTACCTGCATAGTAGCTGATTTATTGAATTGACTTAGCCATTAGGTAAAGTTGACACACTGTGGAGGCTAAGATCATGTCAACATTTGTGTTTGTGTTTAGCGTTTAGTTCACTCCTCTTTTGTTTTGTCCACTTCGTGTTATAACACTTCAACTGAGTTGCAATTCACAAAGAAGTTGATAAATAACTCTTCTATATTCCTTGTATTGTTTTCCTATCAGATTTAGCAAATGGAAAAATGTAGAATCCAGTATGTTTCTAATTCTTCAGAGTTGATTCTGGGTAATAGAAATAGCAATTCCCTGTAACTTTCAGGAATATTATTTGTTGGGCTTTCTGAAAGGCATGGAAGCTCTTCTGTGAGTTATATCATCCTTACAGTTGTTTTAGAAATAAAACATAGCTAGTGTTAAATCACATATTTGTCATCATTTAATATAATTATTATTTAATCATAAGTGGAGGTAAGTAGAACAGAAATATGGCTTCATTCCCTCATTTTGTGGAAATACTTTTTTGCTCCAAGTCTGGATTTCAAAGTGAGGCAAGAGTGAATGAATTAAGATGAAAGTACAGCCCTTTATGGTATTGTCTCTTTCCAGGTGCTTTCTGGCTGAAGGTTGTCCTGAGTTGCTCTGGTTTTCTCCAACTCTGAAACTTTCTAATGTAAAGAGTACAGTCCTGACAGGGTATGTCAAGGAAAAGTAGTGGGCAAGTAAATGTGTAGAGATTTCAGTGTACTGGGTCTGTAGTGGTGTGGAGATGAGAAAGGCTCAGGGTTTTGCAAACCTCATGCTAGTTCACAGAATTTAGGTTTTCTGTCTGAAGTACCCTTTGCTAGCAAACTTATGTCAAAATGAGGAAAAGTTTATTTGCAGTAAACTAGAATTAGAGATGGTTCCACAAAGCAGTAGTGTAATTTATCATGTAAGTAGTGATTCTGTCTTATGAAACAGACCTTCCAGTGTTTTAAAAGTGGGTTTATGCTGGTTCAGTTGCATCTGTTTGGTGTAGTGTTTTTTTTTAATGCTGTTGTTTCAGGTTATTCAGATGGTCAGTAGTCAAACTTAGGAGCTTGTGTGGTCTGGGATATCCAGATTTCATGTTAATGTCTTATATCCATACTTGCTGTGGAGGCAGGCCCTACTAAGATTTAAATTTCAGATATTAAAATTACCTGCCATGATCCTGATACGAGCCACGGAGTCAAACTTTCTGTCTTTAATAGGGCTGAAAGGTGTTCAGTATCTTTGCTGCTTGCCCTTACTTTAGTATTTATTTCTCCTTCTTGAATTCTGAAGAAACTGAGATTTCTTTAATTCAGGGAAGAGCTGGACATAGGGTCATAATTTCAGTGCGGTAATCAACTTTCATGACCTGATGAAGATAGATTCTTTGAGTGGCATCAAATCATAGGTTACACAATTGTTTATCACAAACATATTTCAGGCAACTGAGATGAAGAGAAGTTTTAGGGTTACTATGCATGTGGAAGATTGCCATATAAGAGTTCCCACTGCTTAATTTCAGGATGAAATACTAGATTATTTGGCTGAGACTGTAACAAGTCAGTTCTATAAATTTCAGCAGCTTTTAATGGCCTGTGTACTCAGCACAGTCACAAGTTTGAGATACTCAAAAAATCTTGTGTCAGCATAGTTGTGTTTTCGTTTACATGCTATGATCCAAGGACGGTAACTCTTCAGACCCAGCTGAATTTCTTGAAAGCTCAATATAACAGACTGACCATCTGCAGCCTACTGAAAAAAAAAAGGTTAAGCTGGAGCCAGCAGTTCATTTTTTCCAGTGTTTGAAAATAATTAATACTTTTAAAAACTACAAGCATTTCCTTCCCAGATTTTATAAAATGAGGAAAGATATACTGTCCAAGGCAAAAAAATATATGTATCTGGCAGGTAGGAAAATAGAATTTATGTTCTTGTTATCTGTGATAAAGGAAGGAGTGTTTGTGTGTGTGAGTTTTGGTCAGAAACACCTTAGTACTTGACCCAGAGTTTGTAGTATAAGAAGGGGAAAGTAATAGGTTTTGGCCATTAAAAATGACTTGAAGATGTAATTGGCTATTAATAGTGGGAATTGAGGTATTGGTTAATAATGTTCAATCCTCTAATGGAATTTCCTGTGTCATCCTCATAAAACAAACTGCATGGTCACAAGTATAACTTTGCTTTACAGCTATGCTTCTGACCTCCCTATGATCTATTCTCATTGGTTAATATTTATATTTTGTTTTTAAAAGTATGTTCATTCTACATGAAGTGCTTCTATCTTCCATGTTCTGATTCTAAAGGTTTTTATGTACTCTAGTTACAACATTTAACCTGCTAGTATGGAAATGGTTACATTTACCATAAAACCATAAAAGGGATGGGAGATGCTTATGGTACTCAGTGCAGTATGATGTGGAGTTTGTGGGTGGTTTGTATTTGGTTGGTTGTTTGGGGTTTTTTTCCTTGAAGAGTGAAAGAAGTGTGGCAGACAATTGCATAGGAATAAGAATCATCTAGCAGGACATTGTATTTTAATCTGGGTAGTTCAACCTTGTCAAGTTGAGTTACTTGTGTTAGGCCAATGTATAAAACTGGTTGTTTTCACATCACTGACTGGTATCTCATTTCATTGTTGAGCATATTTTCTGAAATAGTCTGTTAACCATCCCTCACAGGTGTCAGAAAGCTCATCTTTTCTTAATGCAAACATACAGATTACCTGTTATGAACACAGTTGTGTTACTTAGTGAAATCTAGAACAAAAGCAGTCACTGAAAAATATACTCTGTTTTAACCTACTTTTACAATAATATACTGGCCAAAAGGGAGAGGAATACCAGTCCTGTAGAGCTCTCTAGGGCTTCACAAACCTGTAGCTGTTAGTCTGCAGACTGCAGGCTGGAGACAGAGTGGCTGGGACTACAGGCTGGAGGAGGCCCTGAGGTCCCTGGTTGGCACGGAGCTGAACATGTGCTAGCAGTGTGCCTTGGCTCTAGGGAAGATAAAAAATGTCTCTTGGGCTGTATGAACACAGGTACAGGCAAGAACTTGAGAGAAATGTTTATCCACCTCTTCTGTATTTGTTTTACAACATTCACATCCATTTCTGCTTTTACCCTCACTCTCCAGCGGTTGTGGGAAAGATGTTGATTGGAGTAAGTTCAACAAAGGGCCACTAAGATGGTCAGGAACTAGAGTGCACATGTGTGTCAGAGGGCACTGATGGACCTGGGCTTGCTCGGTCTTGAGAAGAGAGTGTTTCGGGGATCCTAACAGCAGCCTTCCCTAGAAGTGCACTTCCCGCAGAAGTGCATGGTGGACGTATGAGAGACAGTTTTTGCAAGCTGAAACATGAGAGGTTTAGACTGGAGACAAGGAAACCTTTTTCCTCTTGAGGACGACCCAGTGGACCAAGTGCAGATTGGACAAGTGAGGTTTTGCCACCTCTGTCTTTGAAGATCTTCAAGCTCTGACTGGATAAAGCCCTGAGGAGCTGGTCTGCTGCCAAGTCTGAGCCTGCTTTGGGGAGGGAAGTTGGACTTGGGAACTCCTGAAATCCATGGCAGCCCAAGATACACTATGGTTTTGCCTGTGATTCTTCCTCTACAGCAGAAGTTCCTAGACATGATCTAGTTTGTCTTCTATTCTTGTTGGCAGTTCTGTTTCCTAGGACTGCATTTGAATCCTCACCTCTGGAGGTAAAAGAGGAGGGGTAGAGCTAGGGCACAAAGTAGTTGTTCTGCCATGTATCACAAAGACCTGGTTTGGGTGCTGAAGAGATGATATCCCTGAAAACACAGACTCCTGTGTTCCTGTTTCTCTTCAGTGTGTTAGATTTCTGTTATTTTGGTCCAACACTTTCTTCTCTCGATTTTGCATACTTAGGACTCGACATAGACTGGATTCTTCACATTTATTTATAAAATATTTTATAATGAAACCTCGAGACTTTTCACTGGAGTGTTGCAGAAGCAAAAAAAAAGAAGTAGGGAAATCTGCAGTAGTAGGAAAACAAAATGTTTAAGTCTCTTCAGGAGAAGGCAATGATGAACAAAGATTTTTATAAAAAAAGGAAGGACCTTGGTTGAATACTTGGCAAAACTAAACCTCAGTAGCTGATTTCTGTTGACATTCATTTGTGTGTATTTATCAAAGTCTTAATTTGCAGTTCCTAATTCTTTTGTTGCTGCAAAAGAGAAAAATAAAATACGAAGCACTGCAAACAACATTTTTATTGGAAATTATTTAGAATTTTAAAACAAACTGGATAATTTCCTTTCTTTGTTGAAACAAGTTCAGGGGTGTTGATGAAACATTCTATATTTGGCTAACTGCCTGGTGATGTGTAAGTGGTGTTCAATGTACATAACAGCCAGCAATCTGAAGAGGGGTTCTTCTTTGTGATGAGGATATCTAAAATATTTTTCTGTAACTTGCCTATATCCGTGTTCATTTTGATAAGAACTGGTTTGTGTCCAAAAAAAATATTTCAGAAGCAAGGATGATTGTTTCTGAGTGTCTGTAAAAAGAATTTTGTTTTTAAATGTTTGCTTTATCATACAGCTGTAAATACAAAATTAATTGCAATGATCGAGATCAAGAGCAAGGATCTAAGGAAGTGTGTATCACAGTAACTATTATTGGTGAAATCACAGAAATAGTTTGATAACCAATGTTTCTGTTGACTGAAATGGTTCTCTTTGGGAGTATTTTGTTTGTTTTAGCTTGTGTTTATCAAGGTGGGACATTCAGATCCATAGCAAAAATAATGTACTTTGGTTTCTCTTACTCTTGTTTATCACTGCTTGAGGGATAAGCAAAAACATATGTATACATTACTAATTATGATAAATACCATCTTGATAATCATGGCAGTATTAGAAAGTAATCCCTTTATTTAAATGCAGATGTTTTATATCAGCTAACAAGCTGAATTGAATTGAATGATTAAGGCCTGGATAAGCAAATACATTATTTAGAACATGTGTTCTTATTTTATTCATAAGTCATTAAACTTACATCTGTCAAATCTGAGAATTTAAATTAAATAGGGATGCAGGATTTTCATAAAGCGTTTCCAGTGAATTTTTTCCAATGAAAAATCCTTTTTCTGATTGAACTAAATAAGTAAATGCCAGTGAGATTCAAGGTGCCCTAAAGGATCTAACACCATAACATAGCCAGTACCTTTTTCAAGTACCTCTATTCTATTGTGCTTGTCTTTTAGAATGTTCCTCTCAAGTCCTGCCTGACTTTTCAAGGTCAGTGATTAAAATGAATATCAAGAAATTCAAATGGTAGAAATCTTGCTGGGTAAAATAAAGAGCTGCAATAAGGAAAAGATTGTATAATTTATGTTCAGTGTTGGTGTTGTATGTGTCATAGTTTAGATTTCTGTGTTTCTGTATTATAAATGGGGTACCTAATGGTACCTATTTGATATTATTTTACTGTTAATTAGCCATTATGGAAGAACAACATTATTTAGTCATATGTCTTTATCCTAAGACTTAGAAATCAAATTCAGTTTCTGCTGTTTATGACATAAATCTTCAATAAATATTGTCACTGAATGTTTTTTATATTTCAATTAGTATTTTATTCTCTACAGGTGCAGTAGGTTGGAGCCTAATAAAAAAAAATTACCAAATAATTACAAAAATCCATTACCTTTTTTCAAACCATCTTTTGAAAATAATATTACTTAAACTTCATGAGCATCAAGTTTTCTGTCAGGTTTTACGAAAATTTCTGTTAGGAAAGTTTTGTAACCTTAGAAGCCAGAAAACAAACGCATAAACATGCTTTGGATCCAGTCGTGCTATTCTCCATATTTAATTTGTATTACAAGTACAATAACTGTAAACATAGAGATTAGTTAAGTATTCATTATTGTACAGTACCAGCTTGATTAATGACATTATTTTATCTATTTTAATAATTAATGAATTTCTCTTAAATTTTTACTTTATTATTATTTTTTATTCCCATTGCTGTGTGCTGGTATGTTTTTCATTATTCTTTAGCTCACTTGGGTTCTACATTGTATTTTTTTTTAGCTCAGTGGTTTTTCTTTGGTGGCAAAAAAGCCAAGCTAGATAAACCTAGCTAATAAGAATTACGCATATTTTCTTTTTTAAATTTTGTGGTTTCAAATGCTTTTGGCAGTCAATTGTAGCTAAGAGCTCAGAGAACTGTTTCTTTTGGTAAGTTAAGAGGGTTTAATAACTTTGGAATATTGTTTGAATATATGCCTGTAAGGTGAAAATATAAGTTGGTTTGTTCTAAGTCATATATGGAATAAAAATAAAAATATTGATATCTATCCAGGAAATACAAGCTGTGGCTTGTATCTTTTCGGGTGAGTTAGGTTGGAAAAGCAGAACAGAATGTGCTGTGTGGAACGGAGTGTCTTTTACAGCGAGGTCAACAAAAACCCATGTGGGAGGATTTTTTGTGTGTTTGGCTTACAGAATTTTTTGGTTTATTTTTTTGTGTATGAATTTGTATGTATTTTGAATGTAAAAACATTTTTCATTTCATGAGACGTCAAAATCAACACCAGTAGTAACAATGTCTTGTGAATAAATATGTACTTGTGAAAGCTACTGTATTGGGAAATGTCACACAGGAAGGCAAACAAAGTTAAAATTGGTATCTTAAATAATGTTGTCAAGTGTGATAGTAAATTTGAAGCATGTTCGGTAAAATAGTGTTCTTAGAGTAAGAGTATTTCTTTGTCATTGCTTTTAACATAATGCATTTCCTGTAGAATTGCTGCTGCTGAATTTGCTCTTAAATTGGATATAAATTTCTTAAATAAAAAAAAGGTCACGGTAAACATAGTGAAATATTAGTTACCTTGGGACAGTTACCGCACTTTAAATACATGGTTACAAAGCAAGTAGTAGATTTATAAAGAGATACTTAAAATTCAGACGGTGGGGCAGGGTAAAGGATATCTTTAGGACATAAAGTAGTATTTTATAGTGAGGCAGCTTTCTATACATGTGTTACATGTGTTTGTAAATCCTTCCTTCCTTCCTTCCTTCCTTCCTTCCTTCCATGTGCCAGTCTTAAAATTTTTCTTTGTCAGCATTTCTTCCTTCCTTTGCAATTTATTATTTAGTACTTTTTTGCTACCTTACTGTATTATACTTGGTGATGGTGATACCTGCTTACTTACATTTTGCAATTACAATTATATTTTCAGTGCTTTTGTGGCACTCACTTTTAGTAATTAAGCTCTGCAGTTCAGTATCCACAGTTTGCTTTGGTTTTTTGTTCCTGTTCCTTGTTGGATGCCTGGCTTGCATGTGGTTTAATATTTAACAGTTTACCTGAGATAGTGGGGTGTGACAAGTCTGCTAAGCATCACACAGTGCTGACTGAACCCAGCTGGTTGTAGGGATAGCCTACAGGTGCTGAGGTGTATTTTAGGGACTGCTTAATTCTTTATTTGCCAACAGCCACGTTGCTTTCATGTGTGCTAATCTCTAGCTTTCTTTTGAGGTGCTTTAGCCTGCTTCATGGCAATGTATACAAAATTGACGCTTAAAAATATATTCGGAGGGAACATTCTTTTAGTCAGTTTGATATAATTGGAAAGACCTTAAATTGAGAAATTTATAATCAGCTACTTGAGAACAGGTAAATCTCCAGCCTCTGCAGAAAACAACCCCACTTTATTGAGGAGTGGAATGCTTGAAGAGTATCTTACAATGAGATCCTGAGTTTTTTGGGGGTTTTGGTGACGGGATGTATTTGCTATTGTTTCAGGGAACTTAGGGGAGCAGTTGTACATCCATTTGGTCTGCTCTAATCGTGGTAGTGAATTATACCCTAAGAATTGGATTCTAGAATTATGGGAGAAACATTACCTTATTAAATCATGTTCCTAATGTGGAACTGTCTTCTAGAGCCAAGGGGAGCATTCAGCTTGCACAGCTTCTTTGAATGGCCAGTTTACAGGGGAGTTGCCTTCTTTAATAAAGGATGAAGGAATCTTTGGCTCATCCTTAAGCTCATTATGGTGAGATTCTGGTCAAATTTCTTTTACTAACCTGTCAGTCAAGACAACCAGTGTGTCTCATGAGACTGAAGAAATCAAGGCTCTATTCTGTTTTGTGTAACAAAACCACTGATGTCTGCAAATTTCATTTGCCTCAGTGACATTGTATATATACTTAGTGAAGAACATTTAAGGAAAAATGGTAGATGAACATAGCTTTGGTCTGTTCTCTTTGTCAAAGTCCTTGACTAATAAATTCTTGAGCAACACAGAAGTACTTAACAAGCTCTAACAAAATGTTAACTGCAGAACTTAGTTCAGGTAATCAATACGTACTTTTTAATTCTAAACCCTTGGGTAGTTTTACAGCATAACATGCTTATGTTGCACCTCTAGCTATATCTTGTTGTTGTTGTTGACATTGTCCAAGCAGCCTGTCATCTTTGAGGTCACGATGACCAGGGTAACAATATTACAGTGATTTTTTAAAAAATAAAATTATAAAAAGTAAACTAGCAATGGTGATTATAAGCAATTCTTTAGATTTATGGATTTGGCTGTAGGAGGTGATGGAATGTGTTTCATTTTGGTATTTGGTTGGCGACTACTAGATGAGTGGCTGTCAACTTGTGTTTGATTTAGCCTAGTGTTCTAGGCTAAACCCCTAAAGTACAGAGGGTAAGGGATGTTTTTGTTGTTTGAGTGTTTCACTGACACAGGTGAAAAGTTCAGGTTTGCCTTTGAAAAAGATTTTGCAAGCTTAAAAATTTTGGAAAAGCAACAAAGTTATAGTTGGAAGAGTTTGAATTCATGAATGTATTCTGCTGATACTTGCTGTTTTACCCCCAATCCTCTTAGATTCTTGTCTCCAGAACACACTTTGTATTTGTTACTGTTTTCAAGGTTCCCTTTAAATTAAACATCAGCCACTAAGTAGTACAGAGCATTTTTGAAAGGATAAACCATAGCATTCCCTTAGCTGGCTACTGAAATCCATTTTGTAGCACTGTCTGTTACATTTGTTGTATAGATAACTAATCTTAACATCCAATAACTTTGGGGGCAAAGCATTAATTTCTTAAATCTGTACACTTAAGGAGCAAGTTTGGTTTCTTTTTTTTCTGGTATGTTTGTCCATCTTATTCAAAAGAAGGTTAGAAGTTTCAGAAAAATACTCTAACAAAACAATTAGCTTGAAAAGGTAAGCAAAAATATGTACTACCACTGAAGAAGAGGCATTTGCAAATGATTTTGCACTCCCAATATTCTGGTTGTCAGGCAACAACCACTCACAATCCATGCTACAGTGTAGCTTTATGGATCCATTTAAAGGACCAAGCTGGAGGAAATGCAGTTTTCTCAATTCCGGTATCATAGAACAACTTGTTCTTCGGTGCAGACTGGAACAGCCTCAGATTACTGGAAAGAAAAGCCATAATAATCAGCTCTTTTTTATGTCATTTCTTAGCCATTCTTTGTCAGATTTGTAAAAATATTGCTGAAATTAATCTGCAGAAATTTACATAGATGCCTAGTGTGTATGATGTGTAAATGTGACAGACACACACAGAACTCACTTGAAACCTGCTTACAGGTTTGTTAGACATCTTTTGTTGTAGATTATAAATAAGAAATATTATTGTGCCATTTTAAAGTTAATTAGATTAATTTTTTTGTCGAAGCCCCACTTTATGATTAAGAGTATGAAAATTGTATGAAAATGTATTGTTCTGTCAGAAGGTTGTTATAAAATATCTTTGCAGAGCATGTTGAGCAGCTCCATTATACTTGCTGGTTAGTGTATGAAAGTTGAACTTTCAAGGGGTTTGGAGTTTACAGATCTTAACATTGCTAATTCAGATGATAGAATAGAAGTAATACTGCTGTCTGCTTTGCTGTAGCGTGGTGTGTAGGTCAGTTATATTGCTTCTGTGTAATTTTTTGGGTTTTGTGTTTGTTTATGGTATGCAAATCTGTCACTGTAACTTTTTTTTAAGGGTATGCCTGGAATTTGGGTTGACTAAGGAGAGTATTAATCTATTTTAATAAACTGGTTAGAGCCATAGGAGGAGGCCTGTGGTGTTTTCAAGGCTTCTAAGCCTGGAAGTGCCGCATAACCCTTTTAGGTTGCATAGCAACAGGCTCCTAGCAACAATAATAGATTGAATTTCCAATAGTGACCAGGCCGGATGTAATAATAAAGCAAGAGTACAAACAGTTGTCATGGTTTTCTTTTCACAGTAAACTAGTGTTGAATTTAGGAAGATTCTGTTTCTCAAAGTGGTGACCCTCTTTGCAAATTGAAGGTAATTTTGAAAATTGTGGTACTAAAACCCTGACAAAGCTGCTTATAGTGAGTGATTTTGAAGTCTAGTAGTTTGGAACATTGGGGAAAACAAAGAATCATTGAATTAGTTGTTACAGAAAAAGAGTATTTAGTAACCACTTTAAATTGCTTGTAATTCTCAACTTCTATAAATTAATCTGGACCATCATAGAAATCCCTAGCTGTGCCGATGTGCATGTTGTTTAGAAAAGTTTGGAAATGTCTTTTCAATATACTATTAAAAGGATTAATGAATAAAACGGAATAACTGCCAGAGAGATTTATTTTATGTGAATAATCTGTCAGTATTTCATACTTTCAAGACCTGTTATTGTGTGAAAGGTAGAAATATATAGACAAGCAAGTGACTTGGGATGAGAGACAGAAAACATCTCACAAAATAGTAATAGTTGTAATTCTGGATGATTGCATGTCAGTTTAAATGTTTTGACCTTGAAAGCTGTAACACTGGTTGTTAAATAAAGATGTACATTGACACTGGATCAACACCTCTTTTCAGTTCCTGTATCTGGTTTTGGGACAGTATTAAAGTGTCACCATAGTGAAGGCCACTTACCTTAAAAAAAGCCCAAGTTAGTTACTTGTAATCTGCTATATTCCATTAAGATGGGACCCTTTGTTTTCTGAACAGATGAAAACTGTCCTAAGAGTATAAAATGTTCATCTCCAGTTACTAATAACAGGGGGCAAATCTGGGGGCTGCACATCATAGAAGAAAAAAAAGTGAAATTGTAAACGTTTAGAAGTTACAGACTTGACTTGAGATGTTTCTCTGGATTTTGATGTTTCAATATGTTCAGATGTTTATCAGTAGTGTTTTATTGCAGAAATTTTTAAAACCAAATCCTGAAAAAAGCCTTTCTTTTCAATGGACCTCTTGGGTCTGACTACAGATAGCATTCTCTGTTCTAACTGTGGATCTCAGTGTTTTGATAGAATCACAGAATGTTAAAGAGTTGGAAGGCTTCTTAAAGACAATCTAGTTCCAACTCCCCTGCCATGGGCAGGGACACATCCCACTAGACCAGATTGCTTAAGGCCTTATCCAGCCTGGCCTTGAACATTGCTAGGGATGGGGCATCTACAGCTTCCCTAGACAACCTGCCAGTGTCTCACCACCCTCACAGTAAAGAATTTTGCACTAAGTTTTTTCTCATTTGGCCCTAGACTTCTCATGGTGAGGGGTATTAGTGTGGTGGCAGAGAGATATTTTGGATATATTCAATGAAATAAGATGCTTTTATGTGATTGTATTAAAAATTGAGTTCTGTTATTTGAATTGTGAGTTAAACAGTAGTCTGAGCAGCATTCTGGATTTGGATGATGTTTGTAATTTAGACTATCAACTCATTTAATTGCTTGAATTTTAAAGCTTAAAAAATTATTTAGGAGTGTAATCTAGTCTGACATCTACGCAGAAGAATTTGACTAGCATTTGTGGATTGCTAACTAATTTTGTGCACTGCAGAGGTATTTATGTAGTAGAGTAACTATTGCCACAGCTGAAGAGCTAGGACAGTTTGAAGGATTTAAGAGTTAGAGGTTTGTAACTTAGAATAAGATTAAAATCTGATAATGAAATTATACCTAGATATAGAAAGAGGAAGAAATGTAACAATACAGGAACATATCTTTTACAGTGTTCGTAAATTCTACTTTTAAATGTATTTTTACTGAAAATTGTTCAGAATAATACAGTTGTGATATTTTCAGAGAAGTCTCAAGCATTTTAACTTCACATTGTAACAAGTAGTATCTAGTATTTATTACAGCAAATGCATATTCTTAATTCGTATAGATTACAATCAGAATTTCTGTAAGAGTGTAGTTTACTTTCCAGAAGTACAGTTGTTAACTTTGTTCAGATCCCTGTGCCACCTTTCCTACATAGCTGGATTTTTATATGTTGTATTAGTGCTTTTTTTAGTTCTAGACCAGAGATGTTGCTTAGAATAGTGACTTACCAATGTTGTACTTGTTGGGCAAATCTAAATACCCAGATTTGCAAGTTAAGGCTTCTACTTCATCAAGACCTAACCTATCAGGTTGCTTGCTTCATAATTTAAAAAAAAAAAAACCAAAAAAAAAAACCCTTTTCCATTCAAATTAAAAAAAGCATGGGTTACATATTTGACACTGTGCCAGATACGGTGGTAATGAGTGTTTCTTTGTTTCCTGTGCTTTTAGAGGACTTAAAGTGAAATATGCATCTAGAAAGAACCCTTTGCATTTCTTAGGACTTACAGTTTTATGAAAGAAAAGAAAAATTACCTTAATGACTAAAAACTGTCAGAAAACTGACTGTAGAGTCTTGTAGCATGTAAAAATGGAAAATCTTGAGGAACAAAAATGGAAGGTGAGCAAAAGAGAAAATAAAAGACTCCTGATTTTATTTACTTATTTTTAACTGTAAAAATATGCAATTTTAGGAAGTTCATTGAAGTGTTTGGAAATGTAAAAAGACTGGAAGGAAGTAGGTCTCTGAAATTTGAAGGACAACAAAAACCAAAATGTTTGGCAAAAAATCTGTGTAGTCTGTTGGCCTGTACATCTATTTTCCTACTGAATTGCCATGCAATGTAATGCATTGTGGCATGGCATTGTGTGTTTACTCCTGTTATTTTTAATTAGTGCTGTTGATACACAAATTTGTTCCAGAATTTTCCATTTCATGTAAGCATATTCTGTTATCATATTGATTTATTGTAAGAACAATTACACTACAATTTAGTGTAAGAAGTCAAAATGATTATTTTTTATTTAACGTCTGTAAGTTGAAAAGCATAGTTCGAAATAACTCACCAGACACCAATTCTGAAACAAATATCTCATCTGCTTTGTGTTAATTTTTTGTAGTGATGTCTTTCTTTATTCAATACACTAACCATGACTAAAATAACAAATACAAGCTATAATGTTAGTTTATGTAGTGTTACATAAATCACAATATATTTAAAAATACAGAGGTTTTTTAATGTGTGGAAAAAGAGGCTTAGAGGCTTAAGTAGTCAATGTTTCCAAGCAAAAAGCTGTATTAGCATTAAATGTAATTGTTGTGTGAAGGACTACAAGATCTAATTCATTTTTTGGGACTTAACTGCTATTTACATGCTACTGAAGCCTGTATGATATTTTTCTTGAATGAATTTAGCCATGTACAATATTCACTGTTTGATCATATACTGTTATTTATGGCACATTTATCTGCCAAGAAGAGTGAAGAATGTCAATGAGGTGTTTTTTGCTTAATTAAATACTTAACGCCCAACTTAATGGTCTACATCACATAAACATAGCCTTAATCAGATATAAGTACAGAATGCTGCTTGTGCATTAGACCTGAATTTCTGTATTCAGTATCTCTTTTTTATACACCCTTGAAGATTTTAGAGTGACTTGTATTCGAAAGGTATGTGTAGGAAGCTGCTGTGCAATATTCTTGTGAATCAGACCTGCTTTTATCTAGAGAAGACAAGACGTACAAAAATAATATTTGATGGTGACCTTTTGAAGAGGTGGATGGAATTTTCAGGTGATGAGATTCAAGTCTGTTTATATGAGATTTATGTCTTTTTATATTTTTGGAAAGTAATTCTTCAGAGTGTTTGTGTTTTACTTTTTTTTGCAAGAGTTTCATTATTGGAAAATTCTGAGTTGCCTAAGATTTTCAGATTTTCTTAGGTCTTTTCCTATGTTTCTGGCAATGGAGAATCTAAGATTTCTGTGGTATTCTGAGAAGAAAAATATTCTTTTGCCATTTTGCTTCCAAAAGCATTTTATGTTGTAATAAATAGAGTATCTAAATAGTGTTGCTAAAGATTACATATGGCTTTACATTTATACTTTCATATACTATTAATTAATTGTGTTTCATTTGTCTAATGTTTTTAATAGAATTGCTGACTATTCTGAAAATGCTGACCATAATAATACAGTCTGAAATGTAGCCCTTGGGGCTACCTATTTTGTATTAGTTATTGATGAGAAAGCTGTCATTAAGGACTTCTCTTTTAAGAATTTTACAGATGCAGTGTAAGAATTGCTGTCTCTCATTATTTGATTTTTGAAGCATACTAGAACAAAAATGCACTGTGTTTGGAACTTGGGTAATTTCTACATCTTTTTAGAAGCACAGAAATTTTCTATTACAGTAATTTAAGGTGCTGACTTATCAGGCAAACCTTATTTTAATTTTCACTTAGTTGATGATGGAATATAACTACCAAGCCAAAAATCAGTAACATGAAGTTATTCATGCCTTGAGAGAATATGCCATTCAGTTTTTACATGGATATGAGAATAGTGGTGATACCACCTTACAGTCATTTACTTCACAGAAATGAAAAAGATTGAGCCTCTAATTATTAGACAAATAATACTGTAATTAATTGAAATCTCAGCTAGGCCTGTTTTTTCCTTTTCTGTAGAAGACAGTCTCTTTTGAACTTGAAGGTTGCTTTGACATGACAAATGTGACATTAAAATCAGTGTAGTTCCTTTGAATAATTACTTGGCATGCCAGTGCTCCTATAAAAGCAGCAAATGTAGGATGTATCTGGTGTTTTTATTTCAAAATAATATTAATTTGTAACTGCAGTAATGCTCACTGTAAAATTAGTGTTATAGATTCAGACACAATGTCAGTTCTTTCGTACAGTTTCACTTCCTTAATGTGTTTGACTAGGTTATTTTATCAAAATTTATTAACATGTCAGTTGTGTTTGAGTTTGGGGGAAGGAAGGAGGAGGTGTTCCCAAATAAATTCTAGTACTATTTCAGCTTTCTTTGATATTATTGTTTTCAATGTCTTAAACAAAACCATTGCAGTGTTGAAAAAATACCTTTTACCAGGTAGTGATGCCCAAATCATTGAGTATTTGACTCCCAGCTTGTACTGTTAGTCACTTCTGGCTGCACACTACAGTTTTTTCCTTCACTTTTCACTTTAATTCTGTATTTTTTCTTCAGTATGTGAGATAAATGAATAATGAAAAAAATAAGTAGTTTAATTTTGAGTTGAATAAGCAAAATATCATTCAAACTCTAGCTATGTGACTGAAACAATTGTGATGTCACAGTCTTGCGTACCCTGCAGTGAGTTTGATCACACGGGAACAGCTCATCACTGTAAAAAATAAGTTGCTTTCAACACTCTCTTCAGGGATCTTTAAATATAGAATTGTGTGGAAGGGAGGATAGGAAATGAAATGTTGAGACAGTAATTGGAGTTCTCAAGATGCAATTTGGGGCAGAGTTGGTGGAAAAGGATATGGTAAAGGCCAGGGTACCCAAGGTGCCTTCTTCACCTTGGTATTTATTGATAAGATCTGCCTTCAGGAGTTGCAGATACCAGTGGAAAACTTGGATCATGGAAGGTTTGCCCTCTGTGGAGGAGTATTAGGTTATGACTATTTAAACAAACAGGACACACAATAGTCCGTTGGATCTGGGAAAATGCACACAGGAATGCTGAGGGAGCTGGCTGAATTCACCGGGAGGTCGCTCTTGCTTGTTTGAAGGGTCATTGTGGTCAGGGAAGGTTCCAGGTGTGGGGCCAGGGAGAGGTGTTTTAGGTGCATTTTTGAACCATGCTTCTGTTTGTAGACAATTACCACAGAAATGTAGCTGTTTTATGTATATTCTTACTAAAAATAACTAGACATTCTTCCACATGTCTTACTCCATGTTATTAAACTCTTTTTTTTTGTAAAATTAATAGATATCTATCTAGTGTTCACTTTTGCTTAGGGTTGTATTTTCTTTTTTTGTACAATACTGACTAAAAAGAGATACTACCATTGGATAATTGAGGTGTTTAGCTACCAGTTTCAGAAAATTTATTCTGAATGCAACATTCTATGATTTAGTTAAAATGCATTCAGTGCTGTTTTGCTGTCTGGTTTATTAAAGATGCTTTACGATAGTTTATACTCTGCTAGTAAAAGACTAATGTAAGGAAGTAATTAAAGAATAGTATTGTTCGTGGTGAGTTGGATTTAATTAATTTAGTCAGTTAAATACCTTAATCAATTTAAAAACCTGTTGAGCTAAATCTGAACTAAATGCCAGAGCAATAGAGATAGCCTAGATGCTAAAGTTAGTTGCATATAACTATTCCTTGCTTTTCATTTGTGCTGTTGTGGTGAAAAAGATCACGATAGCATACTTTTGGTTTTGTCACTGCATAACTTACTATGTGACCTAGTGTTCTGCAATGAGCTTATTCCTCATGATTATTTGCTTTTAAATGAAAAATCTAAATTTTGCAGATTGTACAATTGCTATCAGTGTCTTTTGTTCATCTGGGAATGTTTGAATTAAAATGATTAGGTATTTGGGAGTTGATTTATTGGTTGTATACATTAACCAGGTCTCATTTTCGTAGGAAATATCTGTCAGGACTCAATTGTTACAGTCAACAGTTTCAGTCCCACTGTGAATAATCTGTGAATAATCCATTTTGTACTGTATATTGCTTTTTCTTTACTACTGGATATTACTGGTTCAGAGATGGGAAGGTTGAAACAGCTGAAAGATTGATGGAGAGGACTGAACGGTTGAAAAGGCAGAGAGACATATTGAAGGTCATGAAAAGGAGTGTGAGAAAACCAAGTACCAAATGAAAAGATTAGCAGGTCTTATTAGTATATTTTCTGCATGGGCCAGGGCGCTTGAGAGTTATTTTGGTTTTTCTAGCCTAGAGGTTATATAGAGAATGAAACCTCTACTGAATATATTGAGAATTCTTTTTCTGCACTTAAGTCAGTGAAATGCTTAGAACATGCAAAACAGGAAATAGATATATGGAGATAGGTGTTCATTTTTGTATGTTATTAGAGTGTAGAGCTGAAGGGACTCAATTCTGCTGCCAGCTCTCATTTAAACCCTCTAATAATAATAATAATACATGAATATAATCACTCATATATCACCCATTAGAGGGTTGAATTCTAAACATTCTAAAAAGGAGAAAAGCAAGGGTATTAGTACATTAGTTGCATTTTGAACAAATTGGTTAACATGACCTGAGATTAATTTTTATCATGTTGCACAGCGCATTCCTACCGTAATGATCTTGCAGTTGTCTAAACCAGCAAATCTACTGAAACAGAGTAATAAGACACCACCATTTGTCCAAAAATGAAGTTAGTAAGCTGCCAAAGTAGAGTTTCCATGGACTAGAACTTCTAGGATTAGCTGCAGCTTAGCAGCATTCTTTGGTGTATTTAGGTCTATGTAATTCACATGTTCATAATTAAATTTCAGAAGCTAATGTAATGAAGGTAATTTTTGAAGTTTATGTCAATTCATGACTGTAATATAATAGAGCTACATTGGTTTATCAGTTTGTCCTCTATGATACTGTTGGAGTTAACCTATTAACATTTTCATTAACTGAATTTTAAGAAGTACGTTTCATAAGCTCAGTCACTGTAGGGGGACATTTAAATGCAGTATGTTAACTTGATGATCAGATAACTGATATTTCAATATGATCTAGTATGAGAGTTAACTACTCAAAGCACTTAAAATGACAGGGGTAAGATAGAGCATGCCTGTGATTATATTTTAGTCTTCCATTATATTTCATTAATTTGAAATGTTTCATGTTTTAAAAGAAATTACTGGATGGTACAGCAAGAAAGATCAAAAAGAAGCAAGGTTAAATAAATACTTGTTACATGGCTTCAAATTCTCTATAGGTGTCAGTCAGTCTCTACTGGTAATTGTGAGAGGGTGGGAAAAAAATTAGGTGATGGACTTCACACAGGCATGCATTTGGAGTTGAAAACTATGAGGTGTGTGTAGTATTTTTAGTAGGTGATTGTTGTAAAAGTAAGGATTGGTGTGTCACCCTGTTCTCAAATGTCTCTACACTAGCTAATTTTATTTTTATGCACTTGGTGTTTAAGGTTTCAGGGAGTTTCATGACTTCAGCTTCCATACCCTTAAGTGTTTCAGGATGGTTATATAAATAACTGTTTTGCTTTCTTTGTACTGCTTCTGGTGTTAAATCATTTATATACTATGGCAATAATGGTGATGAGCATTTTAGTTAGGAAATGTTACGTTCTTACGGTTGTTTGAGGTTTTTTCCTTTGACCCTGCTTGAAAACATGTAGAGCCCTCTCCTGATATTTTTTTTAGGCTGAACTGGAATACTGCTATACCAATGCTAAACTGAAACTAAAACTAGAGAGCATTCACTATAATAAAGTTTTATCGGAATCTCTGGAGTACATGAATGAGTTTTTTTAATTCAAGGGTAAGACAGAACACACTTTGGGAATGGGCTATGCTTACTAAATTGCATCTCTAGATACTAGTTCTTGTAGAAAATCTATAGGAAGTATTCTTAAAATTGTGTGGTTACTACATTATAATATACTGCCTACCTAGTTTTCTACGTAATAATGAATGTGTAAGGAAGCCATGTGAATAAATTGGTACCCCACCTGATTGTTACACCTAACTTGTGAGTGTGTAAGGCTACTAGATGTAATGCTACTAACGCTAGATATTTGTCTTGCAATGTGAGTCAGGAAGTTTTTCTTGGGTGGGTGGGGGTGTGTGTGTGTGTGGGTCTGTGGGTGTGTGTGTGTGTGTGTGTGTCTTTTCTGCCACCCTGTGGGCCATTTTTTTTTTTTTCTAGAATGAATTCCTCCTTTGCTTCCTGGAGAGGAACAGTTTTTTTTTTCTTACATGGATTTTTGTGCAGTTGTTTTCTACTCATTTTTGTTTTCAGAGCGAAAGTTGAGCAAAACTCCTCCTAGTGTTTTAAATCCAGCATTAACTCTCCTGGGAACATCATCTCTACAATTCCTAGTATCAGTGACTGGAATTTCTAAGGATTCTAGCAACATGTTTTTTCTTCAGCTAACTTAGTATCACGTGGTGTAAGTTTAAGAGCAAATATTTTAAAATGGCCAAAAGTTTCAACTTTCAGATTGACAGTGTGGTCTGTTCATTTGTTTTCCTCTACTTGGATACCTTTCTCTATTGCTAATTGATTTTACAGCAGTTTGTAAAAGGAAAATGGCTTTGGAAAATCAAGTTTTGTGCAGGGGAATCAATGACTTTGTGACAGCAGACATGAAGGAAGATGAGGCAAATTGGTCAGACCTTGAATACAGCATGAAGGATTGAGAAAGCATGTTGTAATAAGCATGTGCTGTAGATGGAGGTAGAAAAGGATCAAGACATTCAGTGTAAGAGGGAAGGAAAAGTTTGAGAGCCATTATAGCACAGATGGATTTCTACAAAAGATACTAATTTTTAGTTTTTGAAAAATATGTAGTAAAAACTAAGTAAGATTTCATTAAAGTTCTAGAAGCAGTGACTTCTGTATCTTAAACAGTTAAAAAAGCGAGGACAGACAGTGTACTTTTCATCCTTTTCTTTCTGTCTGTCCACCAGCCTTCCTTTGCCCTTGCTTTTCACTTTCTTATACTTTCTGATTTTTTCTCTTATACTTTGCCAGACAATAAACTGTGATAGAAGAAGACAGTAAAAGAAGAGAGTTTTAAAGCTCACACTTTGTGTGAGTGTCCTTAAAATTCATTCTTTAACAAGACTTTAGTTTTCTCTTTCAAGTCTGAAATTAAATAAATATTGCACTATTTTCTATTTTTTTGTGAAATACCCAACCTTTCTAGTCCAAAAATTGAACAGTGCCACAGTTCGATAACTGCAACCACTTCTCTTGCTGTTATTTTTAGATTAAATTTTATACAGATCAATTCTTTACAACAACATTGTAGATACTATAATAAAAAAATTAGTATCTTCATTTCATGTAGCATATGCATTTTTAAAATAATACAAGGAATTGTTTATAAAAAATTAATTATTCTAGTTTTTATGCCTGATGTGTTCATTCTTTTGTAGATATTTATTGTTTTGTAATACCATCCTGCTTTCCAGAAAGGAGACAGGGCAGGGGAAAATGGAGTTTAAACGTGAGATGTATTTTAGCTTCTTTAAAGCTTACGTTGACGTAAACAGGTCTAGGTCTTCATGGTTGACATTTATAGATAATTAGCTTTCCCTTTCTGAACAAATAAAGTGAATGGAGTCACAAGACACTTGTTACCTTTTCTGTCACCCTAATAATAATTTATGTATTTAACTTATGCAGGTTCTTCAATTGTTTTTAGTGCTAAGCTTCATGCATTGCATGTAATGGGAGTGACAAGTAAAAGCTGTGAAACATTTGTGGTGCAAAAGAAAGCATAATTGACATCTGCACTTCCTCTCTACAGGAAATAAAAAAAAAGCCTGTGGTAGAGCCTAAAGAATGTCCTAAATGTGTAAACGTTAACGCTTCGGGTTTCAGAAGTTAGCTTTGAAAAATGATTGCTACTTGGGGTTGTTTTTTAGTATGGAAATAACAATTGTTTAAATATTACTTTGAAAATTAGGTTTTGTTTTGTTGGTTTTTTTTTAAATTTTGTCAGCAGTATCAGTAATGGAAATTAGAGAGAAAAGAACATTTATTTTATTCTCTAAAATAACATTTTTATCCCATTTGAAACAAACCAGTGTCAAAACTGTCAAATCCAAATAGGTACAGTGGAAGACACAGGAAAATAAACGGATACACTATAAACATACTGTTTTGATATGAAATAATTTAGGATATGTGGTTTTACTTTGTAAGAGATAGTTATGATTTACATTAATGTATTTTTGTAAATTGTAGTCTTACCTCTAGTATCTGTCATGTCTGTTAAAGATGAAAGAAGATCCAGAAATACGGATGTTAGTCTGGAAACTTGCAGTCTGTTCCCGGTGTTGCTGATTCTGTATGTATTGTCCAGAACTAACTGTTTAGGCCTACATACCTAAAGGTGTTCAGGAATCTTATTCCTCTTATCTGATCCGTAGTCAGAGTTTTTTAAGTATTAGGGGTTTTTTTGACTGTGATATATTTTTCTTCTTTTTTTCTCAAAAGTGTGAGTTTTTCTAAGTGTGTCAATATAATTTACATACTGTGGCTTAGCTTCTTGAATGTGTTGCAGAATTTAGAGGGAAACAGAAGAACGTGGCTAGGATTTAAGAGATGCCAGTCTTGGCTTATCATCTCTTTTTTTTCTTAGTACTTGTTACGTGGAGTATTTTTCAATCAGATTGAGGAGCTTTCATCTGAGGAAAATAATATATTGGTATAAAATGGACAATATCGCAATCAGCAGAGAAGGAATGAAGCTAAATTGAGGGTTAAAATTTTTTAGCATCTATCAGTCTCCAGAAAAATGTTTTGGAGCTCAAACATCAGTGGTTTTTTTAATCTCATCCATTTGTTTCACAAAGATTGATCCTTATCATTGTTTGTCAATGCAAGAATGTAAATTGGTAAAGTAATTTAAAAGGAGATTGATTGCCTGATGGCTTTTAGTCACTACGAACCACTATCTACAGACCAGCCCTCGCAGTTTTGTATCACCCACAAGCTAGCTGAGGTGCATTGTGTTCCATCCTCTAGGTCATTAATGAAGACATTAAACAGTACTGTATCTGGTATCGATCCTTGCAACTGATGACTGGCCACCTGCTGAACTTTGTGCTCAAGAGAACTTCGGGCTCTTTGACAGCCCTTTCCTGTTAAATTCTGTTCAGAATTCTTTTGAAATGTGGCTATACCAAGTACTTCTTTCAGAACTTTGGAGACCTTAATATGCATGCTTTCTAGTCCTAAGAAGTCACTAGTGGGGAAGATTTACTCTGTGGCCTTAATGTTGCATTTGTATGCTTTATATAAAAAGTCTGTCACTCACAGGACATACTCAAAGTTGTGTGTGCCCTGGTTCCCTGACTTGTTCATAAGGGTGGCGTGATAGGCATTGCTGACAAATTCTTACATTTGTTAGGCTGATTATAATCTTAATTGCTGTCTTTTTGCAAATCTCATATTTTAGCACTATTTTTTTCTTTAATAATGGCTATGTTCCTGATGACACAATAGAACCAGGTTTCAGGTGTTTTCCTATTTCCTTTCTGAGCAGGAAAGGGGGGGAGGTATTAAATCTTTGGGAGTTTTTTGACACACAAGATTGTAATTATCCAAATCCATTTTTTAATCAGATTAGACACAATCCTTTCATTAACTTACACTTTTCTTGCGTTGTACTTTCATCAGGAGTAGTATTTGTCCCTTTGCTTCTTATTGTGTTATTAATTTGTTAGCGAATTTTCTCATTTACTTAAAATAATGAGTGAAATTACATAAATCTTTCTCAAACCTTCCTTATTTCTTATTTTAAAGCTCTCTCTACAGCATGTGGGAATAAATTGCAAATCAGCACAGGATCGAAGCTTTGAAAACAACCAGTCTCAATGAATTGCTGATAGTGACCAAATATCCTATAAACTTGACGACAGAATCAGCTCTTACGCTATTATATTTTATTGATATTTTATTGTGCTTTTGTTCTTACGGTACAATCTGGAAGAATCGGAGTAAAGATCTCTTCATGTTCTGTAGTCCAAGAGATGTTGCAGAGGATACAATTGCTACCTTGTTTCACAGTCTGTGTTTGTTGTTAGTTTTACCTTCTCCTTCCATTTTTTCTGTCTGGTCTCTGGCTCTAATAAAATAGTTCTTCAAATAATGTGCTACTTATCCTGAACTAATACACAACAAAAGTTTTTTAATAATTTGATTATCATGAAGGTACATCAATCTTCATACAAAAGTTAGACAATAACTCTTTAGACTGAAATGATGAAGTGCTAATATATTGTGACTTTGATGTAATATATCAACTCCTGAATGTATTTTTATCTGACATTTATTGCACAGTATGATAACAGTAACAGTTTAATTTATGACATCTTGCTAAAGGAAGTATATATACCCTTATTTGCTTGAAGTCACATTCTACTTTTGCACTTTTTGTACTGCTTGTGTACGTAGTTTCTGGTAAAATTGTCATTTCTTCAGTGATATCTCTTGGGTTTTTTCTTGGGGTGTTTTTGGGTTTTTTTGGGTTTTGTTTGTTTGGTTTTGGTTTTTTTGGATATTTTGCTTTCTTTTTTCTTGTTTAGATATACCTAGAAACTTGTTAGCATTTGTTGGAAACTTCATAAAACCAGAAAACATCAAAATCCATCTCCTTGTTAACCTATGCAACTTATCTGTGTAAGGCAATCTAATACAAGGCAAGGAACATTTGTGTTAAAAAAAAAACCTAATGAAAAAAAGGACTGTGCTTTTGGAGTACAATTCATTTCAGTTATCTGCAGTCCATAGGAAGTTCTTGTCAGAAGACAGACTGAGATTCTTGCCGAATATTAATATGCTCCCTACCAACTCTCACAGTTTTATTCCACTCCTCCCTTTTAAAAGGTGCAGTGTCGTGCTTAGACCCCAGCTGGGACCTAAGCACTATGAAGGCCTCTTGCTCTTTCCCCTCCCCCAACTACTGCCTCCCCCACCCACCCACTATGGGAGAGAAAAGGTAAACCTCATGGGTTGAGGTAAAAACACCTTAATAATTTAAAAGGAATATAATTTAGTACTAGTAGTAATGAAAAAGAGCGTGCGATGTACCAGTGGTTTTGAGAGACGCGCTCTGGAAAGCTCCTGCCGTTCATTCCATGAGCCGCGCTCCCAGCATGTCCAGGACGAGCAGGTCCGCCGGCAGGGCCGGCCGAGCGCTCCCCTGCAGCCTATCGGGCAGAGGTGTCAGAGGTCCTCGGAGGTCTCCCCCGGCCCCCTGCTCCCGGCAGCGGGATCGCCGCGGGGCCGTGGGCGCAGCTGGTAGCGCCGGCGCGGGGCTGTGCCGCTCCCCGTCTGCCCGGCCGCGCCGACCACGTACTCCTGGTAGTCGTCGTCCGCCCTGACGGCGTGCAGGATGCGGCCGAAGCGCTGCCTGCAGAGCGGGCAGGCGGCGCACACGGCGGCCCACTGCCGGATGCAGCCGAAGCAGAAGGTGTGCAGGCAGGTGTCCACGTGCGCCGCGTCGTCCGCGTCGTCCAGGCAGATGGGGCACAGCACGGCCGCCGCCGCCTGCCGCTGCCCCTGGCTCGGGCCGGCTGCCGCGGCAGAGCCGCTGTCCTGCAGAGCCTCCTCGGCGCCGAGCGCCATGTGTGCCGAACAGGGGCTGCTGCTGGAGTTTCTCTGGCCCCGGGAGCTAGGAGCGGAGAAGGCACAGAGCGTGGGCAGAGAGGGGAGACAAGAGCCTGCTGAGGGGTCTTGAGGGGCAGAGAGGGGAGACAAGAGCCTGCTGAGGGGTCTTGAGGGGCAGAGAGGGGAGACAAGAGCCTGCTGAGGGGTCTTGAGGGGCAGAGAGGGGAGACAAGAGCCTGCTGAGGGGTCTTGAGGGGCAGAGAGGGGAGACAAGAGCCTGCTGAGGGGTCTTGAGGGGCAGAGAGGGGAGACAAGAGCCTGCTGAGGGGTCTTGAGGGGCAGAGAGGGGAGACAAGAGCCTGCTGAGGGGTCTTGAGGGGCAGAGAGGGGAGACAAGAGCCTGCTGAGGGGTCTTGAGGGGCAGAGAGGGGAGACAAGAGCCTGCTGAGGGGTCTTGAGGGGCAGAGAGGGGAGACAAGAGCCTGCTGAGGGGTCTTGAGGGGCAGAGAGGGGAGACAAGAGCCTGCTGAGGGGTCTTGAGGGGCAGAGAGGGGAGACAAGAGCCTGCTGAGGGGTCTTGAGGGGCAGAGAGGGGAGACAAGAGCCTGCTGAGGGGTCTTGAGGGGCAGAGAGGGGAGACAAGAGCCTGCTGAGGGGTCTTGAGGGGCAGAGAGGGGAGACAAGAGCCTGCTGAGGGGTCTTGAGGGGCAGAGAAGAGAGACAAGAGCCTCCTGAAGGGTCTCCTTGAGGGGCAGAGAAGGGAGACAAAGGCCTCCCGAAGAGTCTCCTTGCAGGCTGGAGAGTGAGGAAGCAGCTCCTCAGCTGCTTTGGACATGTTCCTCCCTCTCCACTCCCCACAGGCACACTGCCCTCCTTCCAGGACAAGCCCCCCTTCCTTCCCCACTGCTCACCACAGCCAGCAGGACTCGCGGTGGCTCAGGGTACCTGCAGGAGGTGGTCAGGGAAGGAGGAGGTGGCTGGGATGTTGGGAATAGTGAGTCCTCAGTGGTGCTGAGGGGCCCTGTGCACTCTGAGGAGCCAGGACCAAATGCACTGGCTACTGAAGTGCAGTGAGTTTGGGCTGTTTGCTCCCCAGTGATGCCGCAGATGTCTGTGGGCCCACACCACAACCAGCACCTAAAAACGACAGCAACCACTGCGACAGGGGAAAACCTTTGGTTCACAGGATGTTTATCATGTTTTGGTGGCTTTTTGAATAATACTAGCCTCAGTCTCCTCAGATCCTATAAGGACAGCCTGTTGCCCCTGAGTGGAAGGACTCAGCAATGCAGGCAGGGAACTCTTGGTGCTGATGACGCACCCTGTCTTGGCTCTTCCAAGATTTGTCAGGGAAGAAGGACCCCTTGTGGTAAGAAAACCTCAGAAGTGGGAAGTAAACTCTGGAGACTGTCTTTTCCAAACCCCTGCTCAAATAGGACCACTTAGAGTCAGTTGCTCAGGACCATATGCAGGTGGCTTTTGAAAATCCTCAGGATGGCGATACCACAAGGAGTTTAGTAGTTTTTCAGCCTCCCAGTAAAACCAAGCTTTTTGTGATATTCCTGTATTTCAGTCACAGGCTGCAGAATGGATATCTGCTCCATTGTGGATCCCTATGGGTTGTGGGGGCACAAACTATCATCATGGTTTTTATCATGGCGTGCAAGAATCTCTGTTCCACCACCTGAATCACCTTGTCCTCCTACTTTATTGACCTTGATGTCTGCAAGGTTGCTTGTCTTTCTCAGCTGCTGTTGCATGGCTTTTTTTACCCTCTCTTGAATATGATATCACAGGGGCACTACTACCATTGCTGTTTAGCTCACATTTGGTCAGCAGTGAGTATGTCTTGGAGTCAAGTTGGGAGTGGCTCTTTCTGACATGGGGGAAGTTTCTGAAAGCTTACAGAAACCAACCCAGTAGCCCCTCTGGTCCCAACTGATAAAGGAGCCCAAAATTGGACACAGCACTCCCAAGCGTGGCCTTACCACTGCTGAGTAGAGGGCAATGATAACCTCCCTTTTTCTTGTCTTCAATACATTTTGTAATTCAGCTGTGAATTTTTGCAGCAAAATTCAAGCTAGCTTCTTTCAAGGGGGAAAATTCAAGGTGGAACCTGTTGTACATATACATGTGCATATCAATAGTTTAAACGTGGAAGTGCTTCCTTGGCACACAAATTGCTCAGGTAACATGGCATCCAGCTCTCGCAAGGATAAGTTTAAATATTTGGTGTTGTGAAGATGGAAATTGTTCTATTGAGCATATCTGGACTATCTTGGAATTACTTAGAGAAAGCAACTTTTAAAATAACTTTGTAACTTTTTTCGTGTTTTTTTTTAGGTTAGGTATAAGGTAACCTAACCTATAGGTATAATATATACATGTATTAAAAGGTTCTATTTATTTCTTCTATACTGTAGGTCAGGAATTTATTTTACTTATGTCTGCACAGAACGTCATGGATTTTTCTTTTTAATGTTTTAGCATTCTGTGTAACAACTCGTTAGATTCATGGCATGTAAAATACATGCAATTTATTTATTTTTTAAAGCAAATTTCTGTTCCTCCAGCAAAGTCTGACAGAAAGATTTTAACTTTGTCACATAAAACTTGCACTGAGAATTTCAGACAGCTTTCTTCTTATTGTGCTGTGTCTGGTTAGGTGGTAATTGTATAATAGTTTCTTTGTGTGCACCACCTCTTAAGTGAAAACCAAACAAATGCTGAACGGTTTCTGCTGATATAAAATGTGGCACTTTACAAAGTGCAAGACTAAAGCATTTTTAAAGGTTTGAGTTAGGTAGGAGTAAGATGCAGGTAATGTTCTGCAGTGTAGAGAACTTTTGTCCAGGAACTTGATGATCTTGGGAAGGTGTGAGGGGAGATGGGAAGGGAAAGAAAAGAAAAACAGCAATTCTTGTAAGTATCACAAAACTCATATAAGGATACTGTTATGGCTTCCTTTTATTCTCGGAGATATACCATGTCTCTTTTAGCAAACAAGTCAAAAGAAGGGAAGAATATTTCATTAGTACTTTGTCAGGTGCATTTTCTTGCAGTGAGTGATAAATGTGCAGTTCATCGTGGTGTTCTAGATTTGTGTAATTGTACTTCATAAAGAAATTTCTGTCTTGCCTGAAATGTTTAAACACTGTAGTTGAAAAAAGTAGCAAATATGACTGGCTCCTTCATTGACTAGTAAGCAGTCTTGAAATTTCAAATGTGAGTAGACCATTTAGATTGTGCCTATTTGCAAACATATTGTGAAAGCATAGTGAATGCATCAGGAACTGGAACAACATCTATCCATTTTTCAACTCCTGTAAGTATTGCCACTGATCTTATTTATATTTGGTGTGAGTTGAACTGCATTTCTTTATCCTGCCTCCTCAAAGCTATTGAAGTAGTTGTGTCATTATCTTGATTCACCAAAAATGGAGAAGCACTTGGGAACATACCAGCTTTGGACATTTTAAGTGACTAAGTATTTTAATTATGGTTGCAGAGTTCTGTGGCTTTTTGGTTTTTTTTCTTAGAATGAAGACAAGATAAATATTTGGTATTTGGGTAATGTTGTTTACATAGAAGTAACACAATACAACATAGCAAATCGATATTGACTCATACTGAAAATAAATCTTGCATCAGCTTGGCACATTTTTCCACTTTGTAGTAGAAACTTGAACCACAGTCCACAGAATTAAAGGAAAGCTGCTCTTTACCAGAAGTAAAAAATCAGCACTTATCAGCATGATGTAGTCAGTGTGATATCTGTCAATTCATCTCAGATACTAAATGTAAATATAATAGCCACATTGGTGTATGTGTAGTGAGCAGTAACACTCCAGCAAACTTGTTTAAAACACATAGCTAATTATGTGGGGTCTGACAGGGAAGTTTCTTTTGCAGTCAGGGAACTTGCCTTAGAATGATTGATAGTTTTTGCTTGCTTCGTTGAACAGTAGTAGAACTGCCTGTAATATTTGTCTCTCTATATGCTAAATGAGTGAATAGTTGAGAGTAGTTCATGCTTTCAGTTCTTCATGCCACAGTTGTCCTCCTAAAGTTAGCAAAAAAAAAAAAAAATCCATACTAATTTGTGTTGCAGCTATAGTAAGAACTCTTTGCTGTGAAATTGTAGATAGATTTGTAATATTAGCTCTATAACATTAAAACTTCTTTATACTGAAGGGCAGTACACGTTGGTTTATACAGTGCAAGTTCCAAATGTTGGCATCAGGATGTTTGCACTCTTTCCAAATGAAAAGAAACCAGCATAGTAGCACCAGTATAATTTTTGGAAAGTGAGGAAGACTCACAGTATGGGATGAAGCCTTCTTATGGAAAAAAAGCTGTAAGAAAAGCTGCTGTTAGAATCAAACAGTTTTTTTCAGCAAGGATAACAAGACTGCTGCTGTAATGCTGCAAGGATGTGTGCAGTGAAAAAACAAATAATTTTTGTGTCTCTTAGCTGGAGACAGGGAGGTACCATGCTATAATCCAAGCCAGGCAAATAATAATGTAGTGGGTAGTGAAGTTCATTCTTAGTAAGGCAAAGTTATGTGCATTAGGAAGTGTTAATTCTTACACCTGACCAATCATTTGAACTAGGTCTTATTATTTCCATCTGTCAGATGGTGGAGAAATTTGACTCATATTTCTGATTTTGTCTGAGAACTTTCTCTTCATCTCCTATTTGTGAAGATGAGGTACTGATCTGAGTTCATTCTTAATAGGAAATTTTCTTACCTCAAAAACCTACTTCTTTTTTCTTAGGTGTAGTGTTTCAAACTTCATCTTCCAGTCTCCTTGCATAGTTTTTGGGTTGCGGTATTCTTTTGTGTACAGCCACAGTAGGTCAGATGCAGCCTGTTGAACCTGGAACCATACTGTCAATAACTTGTTTGATTTTGAGTCCATTCTTTCTGTAATCAAATTGCGAGTTGTTGCAGCCAGTCAGTGTGGTTTTTCACTTTTCTGTGCACAGACTTCTTTAATGTAAGGGAACCTAGCTGTAAGAAACGAAAACATTCCAGTTTTCCAATAAAAATCTCTGCTCTTTTTATATGGAAAGATAGCAATAGCTAAGCAAGAGGGTCTAGTTAACTTGAGTATAGGTGAATTATTTGGTAGCTACTGATTTGCTTGCTTTTTCCCCAAGATGTTAGATGAGTTAAAAAGAGATAAATGAGTTATGGGAAGAAGGCTGTTAGCATTTTTTTTAGGTTGAATTAAGAAATCTAAGCAGCCTGCTTAAATCTCTGTGTTGTTTTGTTTTTTAATTTTGGTTTAGGTTGTCTTAAAAAGCCTACTGGATTACTGATTTCTTTGAGAATTATAGTCACTGTGCTACAGCATAAGCGTCATCTTTAGCATTTAGAATTTGGTCCCTTCTAAGATTGAGTATGTGGGGAGGCTATCTCAGAGACACTCTGGTAATGCAATAGCCTTATTCACCAGTAAAAGTACTTGGATGTTTCTGTAGTTATAAAGGTATGTCATGAAATTCAGGAGGGAAGCAATTTACCTTTGCATCCTTCTTCAGGAAATTAAATGTAAGTAAACTTCTTTTATTAAGGCTGAACAAATCTCTTTTGGTGTGCCTTTCCTCCCACAACAAATGTACTTGCTGCTTGCTTTTTTTTGGGTTTGTTCGTTTGTTTTTTGTTTTTGTTTGTTTGTTTGTTTTTTCTTTTGGGGTTTTGTTTGTTTGGTTGGTTGGTTGGTTTGGGGTTTTTTTTGTTGTTGCTGTTTTTGTTGGTTTTTTTGGGTATGTGTGGGGTTTTTTTTGGGGGGGGAGTGTTTTTCCCTTTTGTGTAGTCCAAAGATGGATAGAGCATTCCAGATGGGGTCTCAAGTCTGGAACTGTGGTACCTGCTAGTTACACCCTTCCTATTACAGTCAAGGCTGCTGTTGGTTGTCTTTACTGCAAGGATATATCCATCTACAGTTCCCATTTTCTTTACTCCAGTTGTGTCTAAAAACTTAGTAAATTTTAACATGACAACACTTAATACATGTTACAATGTATTGTTGTTTAGGGAGATCAGAAAGACTTACGTGGAACAAATTAATGTCATACATAATTAAAACTATCAGCAGAAATAGAGCATATGAGAATATTTGTTCTGTAAATGTCATTAGAATAGAGAGCACATAATATGCTGGGATTTTTACCTTTTAAAAATCACATTCCACTGTTTGTTATTTAAACAATTTAGTCCTTGCAGATTCTCTTTGCAATATAAAATAAAATTGTCAAAGTATCTTTAAAGATGAATGTTCTACTATAGCAAATTCTGTCAGGACAGGGATAGTTTTAAGTAGTCTTAAGTAGAGAGATGAATGTTGTCCATTGATACACAAAATATATCAGATTATGGCTTAAGAACATACAAGCCTTCTGATAAGTCAGAAATACTAAGACACCAATTTGTGGTTGGTCTAGGACCTGAAGTTATTCAAAATACTACATTTTGAAATCTCTTTCCATTGTAAGTTCCATGTTTTCAGGTTTCACACCTTCATGTGAATTATTTGGTCACCTCTTAGGCCAGAAAGCTTAATTTCCTTGAAATAACTTTAGAAATGCTTTTCAGTTTGGGGAGTGCAGAGGATACATCTACCTGGTGTTGTGCAGACAATGATGAGCAAGCTATGCCAGTGTTCAGGGCTGACTGAGGCTTCAAGGCAAAGTTAATTACTCTGGTGCTAAAGAAGAGTTCACATGCTCGGCTGAGAGCATTCTGCGTAATTCATGACTGACTGTGATCAGTGAAGAAGCTTTGCACTGAATTGTTCACAAAACTTTGGCTCATTCCTCATGGCTTCATTGTCAGTGCATATGGCAGAATGCACTTTTATTCTTCGGAATATTTTTCATTTAAGTATGGTTTAAATCCATCTGGCACCTAAACCCCATGCAGCTGCTCAGTCACTCCCTCACCAACAGGGGGAGAGAATTAGAAGGATTATCCCTGTGGTCAGCTGGAGTCAGCTGTTGTGGCTGTGTCCCCTCCCAGCTTCTTGCAAACCCCCAGCCTACTCACTGGTGGGTGGTACAAGAAGCATAAAAGGCCTTGGTTCTGTGCAAGCACTGCTCAGCAGTAGCAAAAATATCTCTGTATCATCAACCTTGTGTTCAGCACAAATTCAAAACACAACCCAATACCAGCCACTGTGAAGAAAATTGCTCCAGCTAAACCCAGCACATTCCGTCCCTTATTTCCTGGCATTTACATCATGCTCAGGTCCCATACTACTCAGTGTGTCCTCGTTAACCACCAGCCCCTTTCCATTGTTTGATATACTACACAGAGAGCATTGCCTTAGTCTGCTGGGACCACCCCAGCAAAATGTCCATAAAATGTCCACAAAATATCCATTGAGTACATTTAGCCCATGACTTTGGGCTCCATCTGTTCTGGTGGTCACTTGGGACAGGGGAGGTGTGTGTGTTGGATGGAGTAACTGGGCACCAAAGCCAGGTCAGGTCAGGTCACTGCTGCACAGGAGCTGCTTCTTGTAAGGCTTCTCCTCCATTGGTTGGGATGGTTATTGTCACAGTAATTTTTATAACATGCAACTCAAATCATGGCCTACAACAAGAGTTTAAAGGTATATCCATTACAATCTCTGTCCCTGGTCCTTTTGGGCCAGATTTTGTAGTTTAACATTGCAGTGAACTCTTTCACTTTTTCCTGCCCTGCCTAGCAGCAAGGAGTTCCTGCTGTGGTCCACCATTAACCTCCAGGGGCAGCGGAGACAGCCTGCCTCACCACGGTCTTCACCAAAACAGGCTGCTGGGGAATCTCTTGCTTCCCCTCCTCCATCATGGGGTACCACCCACAGGAGACAGTTCTCCACAAGCTTTTTCACTGTGAGTTCTTCTCACAGGCTGCAGCTCTTCCTGAACTGCTCCAGCCTGGGTCCCTTCCACATGGTCCAGTCCTTCAGAAGCATACTGCTCCACCATGGGTCACTCACAGGGTCACAAGTCCTGCCAGGAACCTGTGTGGGCTCCTCTCTCCGTGCATCCACAGGTCCTGACAGGAACCTGCACCAGCATGGGCTTGTCACAGGATCACAGCTGCATTCAGGCACCCATCTACACCGTGGTGTCCTCCACGGACTGCAGATGGATACCTGCTCCTGCACGGAGTCATCCTTCTGCTTAAGTTCACACTGGTGTCCCAGTCTGTCCATTACAGCAGTATAGAAAACAGCAGCAGCACCCTGGCCACCTGCCAGCCCAGGCACTTTGCCATGGCTGTTTTCAAAATGCTCTCAGGCACAACACAGGGAGGTGATCAGCAGTGCAGCTCTACAGCGAGCAGCAAAAGCAACAAGTGGCCGCTAATGAGCACTAGACTGTGATACACAGTCAGGCAAGCAATCCCAATGGCAAGCCCAGGAGCCTGCTCATTACTAGCTAAATGGCATTAGCTATAAATTCGATCGAGTACATTCCAGTCAAATCTGTCGTTATCTTGAACCCTTTGTGCTTCACATTGGGCACTGTTATGATTTTACCCCAGCTGCCAGCTAAGCCCCATGCAGCTGTCACTCACTTCCCTGCCATTGGGATGGGGAGATCAGTGTAAAAGTAGAAGTGTAAAAATGAGAAAACTCATGGGTTGATATAAAAACAGTTTAATAGGGAGAGCAGAAACCGTACACACAAGCAGAGCAAAACAAGGAATTAATTCTTTGCTTCCCATGGGCAGGCAGGTGTTCATCTGCAGGAGAGCAGGGATCCATCACACATGATGGTGACATAGGAAGGCAAAAACCATTACTCCAACTGTCTCCCTCTTCCTCCTTCTTCCCCACACCTTATATGCTGATGTTCCAGCTGTGTCTCCTCCCAACTGCCTGTGTATCCCCAGTCTGCTCACCAGTGTGGCAGTGTGAAAAGCAAAAATGGCCTTGGCTCTCTGTAAGCCCTGCTCAGCAATGGTAAAAACATCTTTATGTTATCAGCCCTGTGTTCAGCACAAATCCAACACATAGTCCCACACCAACCACTGCGAAGAAAATTAACTATTCCAGCCAAAATAGCATGATGACTATAGACTTTTTTATTTTTTTTTAATTAATGTTCTTTCATCAGGAACACAAGCAAGAATAAGGATAACTTATGATAGGAGGGTAATTTGGGAGGAGGGTATAAGGGTAAGCAAGACGTGTTTGGCTACGCAGCTGCCAGATGCAGAATGACAGATGTAAATGAGTATGATGAAATTCATCTGGACACTGTGTGTCCTTATCATCTACTACATTCCCTGCCTGTTGACATCTCAGTTCTTTTCTAATTGCATTGTATTTCAGAATTATCTTGCATTCCCCATGCTTTCTTTTCCATTTTCAAGTGAATTGACATCATACCACGCAGAGTCCCAGTTGCAGCTAAGGTGTGAATTATTGCGGCTAGTATTACTGCATAATTGGAGACTGTTATAATGGGAATATTCTGAGAGACACTGATCAAATCTCCAAATTTCAGGCAAGCGTTTTTATCTACTAGCCAATCAGTCTGTTACAAGCTAAGAATCAAGTATTAACCCAATACATTTGTCTTCAGGTTTTTTCAGAAGGATAATTCTTATTTGCAGACCGCTTTCCATTAGTTTCCTGCAAATAGCTGCAGACTGTGGCACACAATCCAGTATGATAAAATACTGTACTTCTGATTCTAATTTATTCTTTTTAGGCATTTGGGTATAAAGTGAACAAGAATTGATTTCATTTTTCTGTTTTAAGCAAGCCGTGTAATGTCTCAGAACAAGAGTAAAATTATATGTTTCACAAATAGACCATCACACTACACGGAAGAAAGGTTTCAAGGAAATACATAGCTGGTGCCTCAGTCACTAGCAAAGTAAAATAGTCGCTGACTTGTTCCCTGACATGCGTGATGTACATCTTTCTCTTACAAAATAAAATTGCAGGTTGAGGAAGACAGGAATGAGAGAAACTGGTGAGATTTTATCCACTGCTTTCATTGTTTTAAGTAGATTACATACAGTTATCCCTGAGGTAAGCCTGCAGATATCACAGCTGTAAGCCTATTTGCACGTTTCCCAGGTCAGTAGGGAAAGGATTTGTCTTAGCTTGCATCTTTGTTTTAAGCCAATATAGTTCTTTACTGGTGTCAGAGTTACTGTATTCCTGTTGAAATCTCCTTCCTTGTACCTTCATAGATAAAAGACAGCTGTAACTTCTGTATTCAGTAACTGAATGGATTTCACATTTAGCCGAGAAGGCCAGTGGCATCCTGACTTGGATCAGCAACCATGTGGCCATCAGGACCCGGGCAGGGATTGTCCTTTGTACTCAGCCCTGGTGAAGCCACGCCTCAAATCCTGTGTTCAATTTGGTTTCAGGCCCTTATGACAAGAATGATACAAAAGGTGCTGGAGTGTGTCCAGAGAAGGACAGCGGAACTGGTGAAGGGTCTGGAGCACAAGTCCTGTGAGAAGCAGCTGAGGGAGCTGGGGTTGTTTAGCCTGGAGAGAAGGAGGCTCAGGGAGACCTTATTACTCTGTACACACTCAGCCTCAAAGGAGGCTGTAGCCAGGTGGGGGTCCGCCTCCTCTCCCAGGTAACTAGTGACAGGACAAGGGGAAATGGCCTCAAGTTGTGTCAGCAGAAGTTCAGGTTGATATTGGGAAAAATTTTTTGACTGTGGTTAAGCGTTAGAACAGGCTGCCCAGGGAAGTGGTAGAGTCACTATCCCTGGAAGTGTTCAAAAAATGAGCAGACAGAGTACTTCGTTCTATGGTTTAGTGGCCATAAAACCACATGGTTGTTGGTGGTGTTTGGCCAAAGGTTGGACTTGATCTTGGAGATATTTTCCAGCATTAATGATTCTGTGATAATTCATCATCATCTTTCAGAGCCTAAGCCTGGTATGTTTAGAACATACTTCTCCAAATAACTTTCACTGTATCGACAATATTTTTCATTAATATTCTCAAATCTCCAAGCAGTATTCTGTATCTTAGCCAAGAGAAAAATATCACATAGTATGAACAGGAGATGTAGAGAGTAAGTGTCCAAAAACTGGTATAATACTGTCAGATGTGATACTTTTTCTATTTAAACTTTTGTTTAACACAAACATATTAGTAAAATTTTCTAGCAGAAACTTAGTTTTGTTGTATGCCACTACCAAAACATGTTTTTTTGAAGAATATGAAATTTTAATTGTACTGTAATACAGTTCTTCCAGCAAAGATAGAATATAGAATTTCAACTAACTCAAAGGTGTATACAAAGGGTGCCATCACACAGTTACCCAGTTATTGTAATGTGTACATTAGTTAAATAATTAGTTAAATTAGGCACTTTAGTTAGATATTGTGGGGATTAGGATTACAATCAGTATCAATGCTGTCTGCGTGAAGATCTCATGAGAAGTATGTGTGAACCTGTAACACTATTTCCAGTGGTTTTAACTGCTTCAGCTTCTCAAAACCTTAAGATTTATGCATTGTAACTAAAACAACCCAAAACTTTAGCCATTTTGAATCTGGTACTTTTGCAATGTATGGATTTTGAAGCAAACTTCGACCTAGTTCAGAATAAGGGAAAAGATGTCTCTCTTCATTTTCTATTTCCCTCAGATGCACAATTTTGCATTAGAACTGTTGTTCTCTGATATCATGTAGCAAGGCAGACCATTTTGTTTAACTTTTTATTCTGTACATGTTCCAAAATTTAAAGCTGTTTTAATATTGGACTACTTTTAGTTTCTAGAGAGCTCTAAATAGCAGTTTAAGAGCTTTCATCAGTTTTTATCCTAAACCCTCTTTCCTATCCAGTGACTGTAAATTCTAGTTTGGCAAATGGTATTGATGATAACCAGAATATGATGTGGTGAGGTTCTTATTGGGTGAAACCTATTTGTCTCCCTCTACTTGTACCATTATCTTTTTCTTCCTCTCCATTTTTTTTTCTTGGCTTCCCCTATCCTTATTCAAAGGGGAGCCCTGTATTGTTGCCTGTCTCACCATCTGTTTAACTACTGCTCAGGTGATGGGTAAAGGAAGAAAATTACAACACAGCAATTGGGGCAATAATTCAGGCATGATTTTTTTCCTTCTTGTTGTACCTGGTGAGGAAATGGCTAATGTAGCATTTGAAAGATGTCAGTGTGTTACTAATACCATAAATTTTAAGTGTTATTACATTGGCTAAAGCAGAGCTGACTCTTTTCAGTGGTGCCCAGTGAAGGGACAAGAGGCAGTATCAGGTGGTCCTCTCTGAACCTGAACCAAAGCTTTTTACTGTGAGGCTGGCCAAGGATGGGTGCAGGTTGTCCATTGAGGTTGTGCAGTTCCTATTCTTGGCTACATTCAAAAGTCACCTGGATGCGGTCCTGAGCAGAAGTAGGTGGCACTGCTTGAGCAGATCCCTTCCAGTCTCTGGGACTGTACTATCATTTGGTGAAAGTCCAACAGGAAGAATCACAAACAAAATTTTTAACACAGAAGTAATACATGGAGAACATAAGCTGTTTCCTATAATACTGCTCATTCAGGTAATAGATTTGTCCAGCTGTAATGTTTTCATTTTTCATTTTATGTTTTGGTCTGCTGACTGGTCAAAATAAATACGATCTCCATTTTGACATCACTTTTTCTCCCTTTATTTCATTATTATTGGGTGCACACTCAGTCTTTTGGTGAAAGCACTGCAGCACAATATCATACTAGGAGGAAAAAAACCCACCCAAACAATCATAACACACTTATGAAGCAAAATACAGATCTGTTTTCATAACTGTATAAATGATGCAGATTGAAAAGAAGCTGTTTTGTCCAAGAGGTTTTCCTGCTTTCATATTCTTCCTCAGAAAGTAATCAAAATACATTTTGTTGTCAATAATTTTGAAAGGTGTGAATAAGTAGCATTATACGTGTTAGACTTTATAATTAATTTGCTATTATCATTAGTGCCTTAGAATAAGATCTTGGCTCAAGCTAGAAATTTCATTTGATATTGTAGCTATCATTCTGCATAGAAATATTTTTGGGAGATTGTGAACGTGCTTATTCTAGCCTATGACAGTTAAGCTAATATAATGAAGACAGATGCCTCAGTATCTGAAAAGTATCCGAGTACTGTTACATTGATAATACTTGACTAACTGATTTAAAAGCCATGATATACTAGACTTAGCAGTGTAAATATCAAATTAGAAAGCACACTAAACTTGCAGAAATGTTCTGTAATTTATTTAATTCTTTATCAAAACTTTCTGTTTTCTGTTTAGTGTTTCTGGTTAAACACTACAAAATACCATCTTAACATCTTAAGTTCCTGTGAACTTCATCCTAGATTGTTTCCTGAAGACATTTTTATTTACCAAAAAACCAAACTGTAAAGTCAGATAGATAGCTTATGTCCTTCCATTGCTGCTGTTCAGTCATGTTTACTATTCCAGCACATCACTGTCATCCCAACAAGACTATAATCCTGTAAGTGCACAGAGGCTTTATCCTCACATTTATTCACCATGCTGTTTGTGAGGCCACTGTACACCCCTTGGCATATGAGCTCTTCTGACAGGCACTTCAACATGGTGATTTCTGAAAGAAGGTTGGTGTGGCTTCCTCATAAAGATGCCTTATAGCTGCTTCTTTGCTCACATGCACATGCTTGAGGTGACCCTGCTTTAAGCCTCGTTTTTTGGTTATGTGTTGCCTTTCATTCTTGTCACCCCAGGCCTTTGTTTGGCGTACCTGTCCACCACTCCTTCACAGGGCTGCTGGAGACTTTTTCCCTCCCCATATCACTCCTGGTTCCAGTCCCTTCTTACCAGGTCAGCCATCCTGCTGACAAAAATATCTCTGCCCCAATTAATGAGGTGGATCCCGTATCTCCTAAGCCGTTGTTACCCTCAGAGAAGGTCCTATGGTCATGCTAATGCTGGTTCTACAACCAAGTGTTGACATGCAGTATCAGTGCCTGCTTCCTCACACCCTTTCACTCAAGATGAAGGAAAACACCACCTGGACTTTCCCACACACAGAATCTCTAGAGGACAAACTAATGCTTTAGAATAGCATAAATGTAATTGATGGTTTTCTAGTTTTGTCACAACAAAAAATTTCGAGAAGTTTTGTCCTGTTTGTGAATGTAATCTTGTTGCTGGTGTGTACTGATGGGTAGGGCTGCGGTGTAATACTGATTAATTTTCCATGAAGAGTAAATACAGTTTTGATGGTTTTGCAGATAAAATTAGTAGGTAGATCAAAGTGAGAGAGTCATGAAGTAGTCATTCAGTCTAACCACCCACGTACTGTGATCTGCTGGCAATATGGAATTTCATGATGACTGTTGTTGACTAGTACTGTTTCTTAGGTACTTAATTTTCAAGGAACTGATTTTCAAGACAATGCTTTTCATATTACGAACTTTCTTTGAAGGAGTTACCAGGAGGTTCTACTTGCACAGATCCCTTCCAGTGCAAGTATTCACTTGCAAAGAATTTCACCCTTCTTTGTTATTCTTTTACAGAGTTTTACTACTGGGAAGTATATATGTAAATCCAGAGAGGCAGCTTCTAAACTTCATTCTGTGCCATTCAGTTAACTATTATTCCTCCATAAATCTGTGAAAAGCTGAAAAAAGAGTAAAGAAATTTGTCTTGCTAACTGCAATATTTAGCAACTAGTTCTAATAGCAGATGGAGTCCAGCTGCCTACTTTGGTATTCCCAAGAACCTTGGGAGAGGACAAACAATCAAATAGTGTTCAGTAAGAAACTGGGATTCTAACATGAAAATACATTAGTATCTAGCAACTATTTGTAATATTTTGTTTTGCCTCTTTGAATAGCTGGTATAATCTGCCTTCTGATCTGTGGCTAACACTGCACAATTATGCAGGCAATTATTTATAAAATTTTTGTTTATACAAAAATTGAAAAGAAATGCTTATGTGAAATTAGTGTATTACTGAAAATTATTTCTTTTTGTGCTGTTGTTCAGAAACCAAGCATTCTGTATTAATTGTTGAAGCTTAATGTTCTGAGAAGTTTTCCTTTATTGTGAAACACATTATGTTGCCACAAATTCTTAATTAGTATATTGGCTATTCATCATTATAAATAGATAAGATCTTAAGATTAGCCTTTTATTCTGACTATTAAAAGCCTGCCATTACTGCATGTGATTATGAGATCTAGTTCAGTTTACCTTCTGTGATGTTTTGTTTAGGCTTCTAGAGGAGAAAAAAGAAATTTCCTGCTGCACTTGAAAGTAAATTACAGGCTTTCATTTTCTGCATTGAATTAAAGCTTGCTACATTATTTGATCTAGACAATAAAGCATATGTAGCTGAACAAAACTTTGCAAACTCTGGTAGTTTAAAAAAGTAAATTAGTTCAGTGTGAAGTAGTCCAGGAACAAAATAAACAGTAATCTGACACATTTTAACTATCTCGTTTGATAAGTAACAGGGCAAGTTAAACTCTTAAACCATTCTGTCTTCATATTTCAAGTCTAGAAAACATAAGGATTCCAACTGAGAATTTGGATATATTAAAAAATCTTTAGGGAATTTAACAGACAACATGAAATTGCACTGAATGCATGGGAAAGGAGTAATTTTCAGCATAGTAGCTTTGCTAAGTTCTGCCCATTGTACTGAGGAAATACTAATCTTGTTGCATTCAGCAGCTGAGTCCCGACAGTATCTTTTCCTGCTTGGAGGGGTTAATTAGTCTTCTTTCAGAACGTGGCTTGTTTAGCTTACATTCACATCATGCAACAAGCACTGGCTATACAAAGCAATACTATTAACAGACGGGTGTGTCCAACTGCTTAATTAGGCAGAATAAAAGAGACCTTGTCAGACGTTCATCTGTTGTTTGTCATACACCTGACGGTCCAATTAGGCAAGAATGACGTCTTTTCTGCTGTAATATTCACTTCCTTTACTTACATGGAGTGTCAGTGAAAAAATGGGAGAGTCTTCATTTAGATTATTGTCATGGTTTTAACCCCAGCCAGCAGCCAAGCCCCCGAGGCCACTCATTCCCCCACCAGCGGGATCGGGGAGAGAATCAGAAGGGTAAAAGTTGGAGAACTCATGGGTTGAGATAAACACAGTTTAATAGGGCAAGCAAAAGCTGCACACACAATCAAAGCAAAACAAGGAATTAATTCTCTGCTTCCCGTGGGCAGGCAGGTGTTCATCCATTTCGAGAAGAGCAGGGCCCCTTCACACATAATGGTGACGTGGGAAGACAAACACCATCACGCCAAATGTCTGTCTTCCCTCTCCGCCCCCTCTTATCCTCCCACTCTATAGTCTGAGCAAGATACCACGTGGTCTGGAATATCCCTTTGGTCAGTTGCAGTCACCTGACCTTGCTGTGTTTCCTCCCAGCCTCCCAAGCACCCCCAGTGTCCCCATCAGCGTGGCAGTACCAAAAGCACAAAAGGCCTTGGCTCTCTATAAGCACTGCCTAGCAATAATAAAAACATCTCTCTATTAATCAACCCTGTGCTGAGCACAAATCCAAAGCATGGCCCCATACCAGCCACTGTGAAGAAGGTTAATTCTACCCCAGCCAAAACCAGCTCTATTACAGAATTGTGTTCCAAATATTGACACAATGTAACACAATTACACTGCCTGCATCACTGACATTATGCTAGAAAAACTTGGAGTAAATAAATGCTTAAGGTTGGCTGTCAAGCATATCATATGGCACCTGTAAGAAAAAACCTGTACAGTGTACTGAACGATAATAAAATTTTGAATTTAAGATAGAGACTTAAACCCGAACAATGGAAGCTGTCCTGTTGAATGTTAGGTGCCCACCAAAGCCACTTTATCACTCTTGTCCTCAGCTGGACAGGGGAGAGAAAAATGTAACTAAAAGCTCATTGATGAAAATAACACGGAAAGATGACTCACTAATTACCATGACGGGCAAAACACACTTGACTTGAGGAAAATTATTTGAATTTATTGTCAGCCAGATCAGAGTAGGATACTGAGAAATAAACCTAGGTCTTCAAAACACCTTCTCCTCACCCTCCACTTCCTCCCAGGCTGAACTTTATTCCTGATTGTCTACCTCCTCCCTTTCAGCAGCTCAGGGGAATTTTGAATGGGGATTACCATCAGTTCCTCACACATTGTTTCTGCTGCCGTTTCCTTCTTGGAGGGTGAACTCATACTGTTTCCCTGTTCCCATGTGGGGTCCCTCCTACAGGAGAAAGTCCTCCATGCATTTCTCCGAGTCATTCATGAGCTACAGTTCTTCACAAAATGCTCCAGCATGGGTCCTTTACATGGGGTGCAGTCCTTCAGGAACAGGCTGCTCTCCAGCATGGCTTTCCCTCAGGGTCACAAGTCCTTCCAGCAAACCTGCTCCAGTGTGAGCTCCTCTCTATTGGTGCAGCAGGTCCTGCCAGGAACCTGCCACAGCATGCACTTCCCAGGAGGTCATAGCCTCCTTCAGGTATGCACTTGTTCTCCTGGGTGGTCTTCCACAGGCAGCAGATGGATGTCTGCACCCCTGTGGACCTCCCTGGGCTGCAAGGGGATATTCTGCATCACCAATGTTTTCACCATTGGCTGCAGGCGAATCTCAGCTCAGGCACCTTGTCCCCCTCTTCCATTGACATGTCTGCAGGACTTTTTCTCTCACATATTCTCACTTCTTTCTTCTGTGAGTGCAGTTTGCTTCTGCCCAATAACTTTTTTTCCCCCCTTCTTAGATACGTTATCCCAGAGGCACTACCACTGTCGCTGATGAGTTCAGCTTTGGTCAGCAATATTTCCATCTTGGATCCAGCTGGCACTTTCTTCATCAGACATAGGGGAAGCTTCTAGCAGCTTCTCAGGGAAACCACCCATGTAATCCCCCTCTCTTGCTACAGAAACTTTGCCAGACAAACACAATACACCCATCTCTCCTTCCTCACTTGTCTTTTCTGAACAGCCTGTAGCCATTGATGGCTGTACTCCAGTCACAGGGTTCATCTCATCAACTTTCAGTAATGGCAGCTAAGTCATAGCTTTCTAGCAGCATGGAGGCTTCCAACTCTTCCATATTTATTGTGTGGACGTCCATTTTAATTGTTAGGATTTAAACATATAAATGTAGTCTGAAGTTTTATTTCTTTCTTTTTTTTATCGTGATTTTTGTCAGGTGTGCTGTCCTGAAGTGTGTCCACTACTTAAAAGTAGAGGGTTACAGTTAACATGAAACTCTGAGAGTCTGTTGATTAATCTGAAATCAGTTTGATCAAGAATTTATCAGTATTTCTGAATATTTCAGAAGAAGCATTTAAATCAATCAGGTATGCCATAGGCATGGTTCCCTGGAGTTTAAACCAAAAATGGTCCCAACTTGCAAAGTCCTGGCCCTATTGCCTGACCTCATACCATATTTATATACCTGTTTCCTGCTTTGCCGTGGCTACATTTGAATGCAAAGTCAGTTAGAGATAGCTGGAGAGAGGAACTGCAGAAACCCAGCCTTAGATCAGCTTAAACTGCTGTGAAACCCAGCCTTGAAAGGAAGGTTTGCTGTTGACAGCTGATTCTATTGTCAAACAAGGAGAACACTGACATTTTTTTGATAATTAATTCCTCCTGATTTTTTTATTCTCTCAAAAAATATTGTAGGGTTTTTTTGGGGAGCTTGTTTTTCAGTGGTGGTGATAGGGAATCAAGTTCAGTTTCTTCCCTGTCAGCCATTTTGGTCTTATGAGTTAAACTGGAAAAAAAAAACACTTGCATAGGTCATTCTAAGTATCTATAGATTTTTTTTTTCATATAAATCTCTTTTATTATGCATGATAAAGCTACTCATTTTTAGTGACAGTGGTTCTCAGATTGTCAAAGTATTCTGTAGTTAATGTAGATTTATGGAGACTAAGGGCAGTAAAATTTATCACAGAACATTTGATTTACAGACTAGTAAATTTTGTGTTTGTTCACTGTGATTCTTCACAGATGCATGCAATCTTCTGTTTGGAAGGTACCAGGTGAAGAAAAATCTGCCTTATCTATTATTATTTTCACTGGTTAATCATCCACTGCCTAAAAGAAATTTAAGAAGGGGAATAAAAGGCTGATTCGTGATTTTGAGTTCATTTTGGTTTGTCACCGGTCAATTGTATTGTCATTTCTGCTGTGCAAAATTGAGGAATCTGCAGCTCACAATCTGTGTTTCCTATGAAGGCATGTCATTCTTGATTGTCGTTCTGATAAGTTTTCTTTGTCAGGCATTTTCCTTGATTCTTGAACCATTTCTTTATTCTACCCAAATTTTGTCATTCCCTTTAAATATCAGGGTCATGATCATAGGCACTTGTCTACCTTGTATGTATTTCTCTATGGCTTTGGTGTAAAAAAGGTTTCTTCTTAGATTTTAAGTACAGTGATTGCTTTAATGCTTTCTACTGAAAAAGGTTATTTGAGTGGTTTTTTCACTATGACTCATTAGATGCTTTTCAGAGTTTGCTTTCCAGAGTAGAGCCCTTCATTCTCTGGCCTGCTTCAAGTTTAACTTGAATTTGAATGTATAGAGATTTTAGTGTAATTCAGTAAGCCAGAGAAAAAATGGTTTTGAATGATGACCAGTTATTTAAAAACTGAGAGAAAATCTGCTGCTGATTTTTCTGAGTTATTCCTAAAGTGACAAAGCTCAGATAAGTGACACATTTATTTATATGTAAACAAAAGATATTTTGAATATAAGTAAGATAAAAGTAATATAAAATCCAAATTATACAAACTCGTATGCTAGTAGGGGGAAAACACTTTGGGCTCATACCAATATGGTATTAGCTAATTTTAAAATATTCATAGAGATAAGGGACAAATTAGAGTGCTAATATAAGTGACAAAATAAAAACACTTTTGTACTAACCTTTTGATTTTATGTCTTAATTTTATTCAGAGATCACAATGCAGACATCAGAGACTGGGGCGGATACAGGTTCGACTGTGACTTTACAGACATCTGTGGCTGGCCAGGCAGCAGTGCCCACACAGGTAGTACAGCAAGTACCAGTTCAGCAGCAGGTATGTGGCTGTTAATTTTGAGAAGATTATTAAAAAAAAATCAGAAAGATAGTTCATTACAGTCTAATGAGAAACTGGGTTTTGTACAAGACTGCTACTGGAACTTCTGCTCTGCTTTTATCAATTTTAGTTTGCTGGAATTAAAATAACCAGAGAAAAGCAAGCTATTTTCAGGATCTGTTCTTTAACCAGAGCATCTGACAAGCTCTGGTAGTACTCATACATGGTTCTAACTGTAATTTATTATGTAATTCATGCAGTAGCTCAAAAAAGTTTGCTTTATGTTACTGAATATTTACATTTTTTCTTTAAATAATGCATATATTTCTGAATTTTTTTGCTGTATCTTTTCTCTATCCATTTAGATGTCCAAATGCAATGCAAATGTAAACATGAAAAGCACTGTCCTTTGCACCTCTAGGCTTGACTCCCGGCAGATATATGCACAATGTCATGAAAGTTTCTGTGGTAGGACAGTCAGTAACTCATAAAGTAGACTTGCCAGGGAAGGAAGAAGACTTGTGCAGCAGCCAGAACAGTGCACTGTTCTGTTGCATGAGGTGGTTACCCCTATGTAGCACACATGAGCTTTAGAAGAGTTGATGGCAGAAAAAAATGGGGAGCCAAAAAGGAGAAGTAATGGAGGTAGAAAATGGGGACTCAATGTGAAAGCTATGATGGCTGTCCAGGACTTTTCCAGAAAACACAGAAATTAGCTGTCCATGTGATGGTTATCCTGGATGCCATCTGATGTTGTTTTTCATGAAAAACTGACTTCACATTTTCTGAATCAGTAATATGAGAACTAGACATATTTTATTAATTAGTGCCGTTTGTTTCTGTGCCAGTGGAGCACTTCTCTCTAAATTAAACTCTTCAGCATTTGTTGAGTTCTAAAATTCCAGTGCATTTTTATATATGTGTTTCACAGTCTCATACAGTGCACTAGTATGTTTTCCTGATGTGTAAACTCAGTTTGTAATGTCTCATAGTTCCATTACTATAAGTATGATGCTTGAACTTAGCTAACCTTTGTAGGAGATTTTGCCTCTAAGTCTTTCATAAGATTTGTGAGTGCAAGACTTTTTTCCTTTGTGAAATACAATCTGGATAGTTTATTTGGTTTTTATCTTCTTTCATGATGATACATGTTTAATAGATGTAGTTTATATGACTTGTTCTTTACTATTCGTGTATTTCACTTTTTGAGATAAAAAGTGGCTATTTGGTAGTGGTACATGGTTGCTTGTTTTGAGCATATTGGATATACATGAAATGGTCTGATATTGCATACTGAATTTGTTAAGTACTGGTCATTGTAACATATTTGCCCACATAAATAATGCATTAATCTTTGTCACCAACTGTGTATTTTCTGAAGTTATGTTAGTTGTCCTTTGATAATGTTACACTTGTGTCAAGACATAGAAGCCAAGGACCAGATTGTCTTTTTCCCTTTTTGGTTTTACTTTAATAAAAACAACAGATTTTTTTGTTGCTCTACCTGAGTGTGTAAAACTGTTCCTGATCACTTTTACATACTTCTTGTTTAGTACTGCTACTTCTGAGTATTGCCTTGCGTTGAATACACCATCATTATGTTGGGTTATTTTTCCCTGTGGAGACAGTAAATTATTCTTTTCTGACTGACTCTTAACACTGATTGTATGATCAGCATAATGTTTCAGAAAGGAAATCTAAAGGATGAGGGATTGAAGATCCAAGAATGTTGTGAAATCCAATGCAGACAGTATTGCAGTGATTAAAACACGTGTATGAGTGACACATGTAGAGAGAGATGATTAGATTATAGAAGGAGTGAGGAGAAAAGGAAGAGTGAAGATGTGAGTATGGTATGCCACCAGGAAATGTTATTAAGAATGTGGATGGGATAGGTAATTTCAATTGTAGGGTTAAAAAAAAAAAAGCAACATCAAATACAAAATCAATCACTGTTTTGAGGAAATTGCAGGTGTGATCTGTCACAAGGAATTATCTGTGTATGGATTGCATTGGCATAAGCTTAATATTGTCACTGTACATTTGGTAGGAATGGGTCGATTTGCCTAAAGAAAATTAGGACAAAGAGCCATTAAAATGGCTATTTTAATAAAGCCATTCTATTGATGACAGAGGAAGGACCTACTATTTCTGCACATTCAAAGTTACCAATGTTGAAAGCTGAAGAGAAGGTTTTAGGCAGACAGTATATAAAATACAGTTTCTTTTTTTTTTTCTATGGTTTATAAGGGATATGTTTAATAATTTCAGCTGTATCCAAATTACGTGTGAATATTCACATTTTGATTATATTATCTTATGCATATACATTGCTAAAAACAATGGGACAATTCTGGGATTTTTTTAAAATTCAAGAATACTGTAACATGAGTGTCTGTGTATATAGAACAATTTGATGTAAGCTGAAACTTCCATATTACCATTTGCAGTAATTTAGTAGTGCTTTCTAGTGAATAATACAGTTTTAGATGAATTTGGTTTTAATTAATGTTGAAGCAATGTATAGCCTTTCATTTTTCTAGGGAGGTCTCTGTTTCCCATGTTTCTAATCCAGTATATACATCATACTTAAATGACATCTCCTGAATGCATTAAATTGGGGTTGATTTAATGACATCGTTTACTTTATGCACACAAAATATACATCTTTTTCAAAATGTATATTTTTGCCCTGAAGAAGAGCAAGCTGAATAAGTGGAAGGGTAGACTAAGAGCCTTTTCTCCTCAGGTGTGTTAGTACTGAGGCATCCTGTCTTTCGAATAAACTATAAAAGAGTAACTTTTAATATTTTCAGCTAAAACAAATCCCTAATTTCCATAGAGCTGCTATTAATATGGAGCTCATAAAAGTCTACTGTAATGCCTCAAGAACAGGAACAATAAAGGTACCATTTATGAAAACCTGGATTTTTAGTGGCACTGGTGGTGGCTGGTTTCATGCAAAACAGCAGAAGTCACCCTTGAGATGGGATAGATGGGAATAATAAGCATAAAGCAATGACAATAAGACCAAAAATGTGGGAGTGTAATTAAATTCTGTTTAAATAGCCTGAGGAATTCTTAGTCTTTTGTTTCCTTAAATAAAGGGATTTTTCGTTAGTTCATTGCTTTTTCACCAGGCAGCCTTCCGCACAGTGCAGTAGGCTTCTAAGGATTCAAAATTAAACTCACTTTGTCGTTTATGCCATGTAATATAGAAGAATTGGGGAAATTAAACTAAAAATAAGCTATTTTATAAAGATATATCCATGTATCAGAAGTTGGGCAAAGCATTTCTTCTCAGTCACTATACTCTGTGGCCATCACATTCACAAAGCATTCCATCATTCATTAACTGGAGATGCAGACTTCTGCTAATCAAAATTGCTCTTAATGCAAAATCATGTTTAGCATATGAAACACATAATCATGAGCTGACATTAGCCATTATATAAATATGAATGTGCTTAGAATATTACAGCATGTGCTATTTATATGTTACTTGCCAAAAGTAATCCATACTAATGAAGGAAAAAAATTATTTTTATCTCCAAGGACAGAAAATGTTGCACATCCAAGCTGTTTGCCAAGACACAGTGGATAATTATATGTTCTTTTAAAAATGGAATTTTAAAATCGTCATATATATATATTGCTCTGTTGTTCTAGTCTTTGCTTAATAGTACTTCAAACACAAGCACTTTTTATTGGAGATCAAAGTTCACTCTTACATTTTGTTTTATGCTTCAGTGTAATTTCAGCATTTCAGTATGCTTTTATACACTTTATTTTTGTTGGCAAACTTTCATAGGTAAAATATAACTTAGTCCCTCATTTGTTACTCTGAGGTAGTATAATTAAGAATATAATTTATTTTCGATTTTTTTTCCCCTTCAGCTAGTAAATATAATTACACATGTATATTGAAGTAAGTTTTCATTCACCTCTTGTTGTCCTGGTACATTTCAGCTGCTTCCTTCTAATCCAGTTTTTTATTTCAGGCTAGAGTCACTGAAGCAAGAGGAATGAAAGAGCTACTGTCTGACCTTATTTAAGTAAAAAATTCCTCTACATGTCAGTTATTTTCTGGTTTCCAGCCAGACAATAATGAAAATTACCATGACTAGTTCACCAGTCCACTCTAGAACATAGAATTTTGGAACTTGCATACTGTTGCTCTTCAATAAATATTTTATTGTGTTTTCTATTCTCAGTCCAGCTCAAATAATTATCAGAGTATTTTTAATACAAGAAGGCCATTTACGTTTAGATCTCTGGAAAACACTGTGAGAGTAGTCAACAATTTCTGCTCTGCCCCAAAAACTACACAACTTAGCTGATACCACTCCTTTAACAGCTTAATAAAAGGTGAACAAATAATGATAAATTAAACAGAAGTGAAGAAAAAAGAAAATTTCTCATATTTCCCACAATTTTTCATGGTGTTTTGTTTCCTCATAACCAACTTGTCTCAAATAATTTTGTGCTCATAGAAAGTATATACATGCATTTGATTTCTTGCTGTTGCTGAAGATTAAAAAGAAAATTTAGGGTCACTAGATTTAATTCTCATTAAAGCACTAAAAATGAAGTAATATAGGAAATAAAATTAGTATTGGAAATATCATATTACAAAGATTTTCAGCATGGCAGAATTTTCATATACCACACCATCCTAAAGGGTCCTTACTCATTCTATTTGTTGTAGCTTGACAGGAAAAATATTTGCCTCTAACCTTCCCCACCCTAAGGTTGTTAAAACGTTGCAATACCATGTAGTGACTATGTCTTTGGCAGAATTTAAGTGTAGCAGTACTGAGTTTCAGAGAAGCTGAAGCAAGGTAAGTCTTGTTGTAAACCTTAAAAATTATTGTATTGGGAAAAATTAAAACTAATTCAGTGGCCCTCTTTGTATTGAACTTCAGTGTTAAAGGAAAAGCATTTTGATTTTCAAAAGTAAGTTAAATGTTTTAATAGCACTGTAGCATATCCATTCTTAAATGTTGGTTTAAAAAATAAGTTACTTTCTATGCACAAACAGTTCTGAAGTTTCTACATGTATGTAGTAGCACTATATGTAGTAGTACTACATGTTAGGCTAGTAAAGAACTTATATAAAAGCTGCTGAAAAATTTAAATTAAGCCATGAAAATGTTAATTTTAACAGATTTTGGTATTTTGTTTCAAGATAAATAAAATTTTTGTTGGTCTTACTCCAAATTAGAAGATAAACACATTTTGGAATTTTTAGTTTCCTGTCCAATAGAACGTAAATGTTGATGCACTCTACACGCTTTGTCCCTGCGCTATCAACTCAGTTCTGTGGGAAGGGTCTTGGACTGTGCTGAATCTGATGTTTTTGAAATGGTGGCAGCTTGTATCCAAGAACAATGGGAGAATATAATGCCTTGTCCAGAAGGGGAAAGTGACCTTTCTGTTTTAATGGTGTTTGTACACAATGTAGAGTTCTGTTTTATCAGTATATACAGGTTACAGGGAGAAAATAATGTCTCCTTTATTAATAGAAAAATAGTGTGGAATATTTTTAATAGGGATTAAGCCATATTCAGTGTGTGTGAATAGGGAACAAAGTGCATTTTGGGAGCAGTTGGATAAGAACATGGAATTCGTACTGACAATAGACTGATTTCCAAAGTGTTTCTGCAATTGTGCTACTGAGAGAGAAAATGGGGCGTATCCATTACATGTCAGGTAGCAAGCTACTAGTTGTAAGAGCAAAGCCTGTTTTCAATATGTATTCTCACAGTATATATCAAGTAGATCAGTTTGATTCTGTAATAGACTGATCAACGACTCCCCTTCTCCCATTGATTGAAGGTCATAGAATTGAGTCATCCAAAAGGAAGAAATATGCCTAGAATTAAACTTAAAAAATATCACAGTAAGTTGCATATGTATTTCACAATAAAGCACATACATATTTTGGCCAATTATTGGATGAGTGGGTCGTTTTGTCAGAATTTGGGAGATCTGAATATTGAGAGGTGCAAATTAATAACTAGCTTACAGGTGTTTCTTTCTTACAGTGGATTTGGATCAAGCCCACTCCATGAAATTATGATTTGAATTAATTTAAGTTATTAAGTCAAAGGTGGTGGAATAGAAATAATTTAATTTTGGAAGATATTTGCACAATACAGCTATTTATGTTTTTTGAATTCAAAGAATTTTCAAAGGTCTTAGAAATGTGCATGATTTTGATCAGAGTTTTTGTATTGGCTTTGAGAATTGGATCTTTCTGTTGAGTAACTGTTGTTAGGAGAAGAAATGTACACAGTTGCACCCTCCCTTAATAATTGAACAAACGTCTTCAAAGTATACTTTTGGAAGTTGAGAAATTGTATTTCAGGTATATTTCTCGATTTACGTAGTGATTCATGTGGGAAATCAGAAACCTTTGGATTTTAATATATATCTGAACCATCATGTTCTGTCTCGTTGCTGTTAATGCACAGGTTTTTCTTCATGGTAGTATAACTGCATTCTAAACTTTTAATGTTTTGTCTCTTTCAGACTTTAGGTTTTAATGTCAACCTAAGGGAAGGTTTCTGTGAAAATCTAGATTTTTGTTTCACAGTCATAGTCAATATTATAAAAAAGTGGGGAAAATGTGTTTATCTACAGAAATTTTTAAAACACAGCAGGAGTGAAAGTATTACATTAGGATGTTTTCAAAGAGCTCTTAGAGGTGGTTCATCAAATGCATGAAACCCAGACTGCTCTGGGATTATGGTGTTTGCAGTCCTTAGAACCAACTGGATTAGATTGAAGTAGCCTTATAGCAATAAATATGAGAACAATTACTGTTACTTAATATTAAATATATTTACTAAATAAGTGCATTGTCACTTTCTTGATTCAATTCGTTGGGTGCTCTTGGAGCAAGATTTGGCTCCTCTGAAAGATGGAAGGTGTAAAAAATGGAATTCATCTTTACTGTGGTAGAAGACAAAAAAATTAAAACTGGAGAGAAAATTTGCATAACTTGAAACATTCCTACAATAGTATATGAATCAAAGGAGTTGATGAATAACTGTTCTCAGCAATATGTGTGAAGATAATCCTTGCCTTACAGCCTCTTGCTGATCAGTTCATTGAAGTAAAACCAGGTTTTGTTAGAGTTTTTAATAGCTGATAATATTCTGGGAAAGGGGTTACTCAGACTAGAATTGTACACTGGGTCAATACGCTACTGCAAAAAAAATCTTGTATCACTGTTACTTAACTCCAGTTAAACAAGAGCTAAAGCAACCTTTATTTCTAAACTTACAACAACATATTTGAGCTATGGTTTTAATGCTTTTACTATTTAGGACTTAAATGGAATAAGAAAAAGCATGAATATAGCCCAATGATACTGTCTTCTGTAGTAAACTCAATTCTTCAACTTGGTGCAAAGCATAGTTACACTTCATCTCATCATTATGCTCTCCTGTTAGTTAGGTCTTTGGCACTGGACATACAGATGCTCCATGAGTGTGCATCTTCACTGTTAGGGCTCCATTCACCAAACTTATAGCACAAATATTTTTTCAAGAAGAGTAATTTTCTTTGCTAGTGCTGGGATGTACCTTTAGTAATTTTGAGAATAGAGATACCCTATATTGTTTAGAAGCCACTAGGTGCACTGGAGCATTGGGACTTCTTTATGATATCTCAGATTTCTGGTTTTCTTGTTTTCAGGTACAGCAAGTGCAGACTGTGCAACAGGTACAGCATGTCTACCCAGCCCAGGTTCAGTATGTGGAGGGAAGTGACACAGTCTACACTAATGGAGCTATGTAAGTTGGCAAATGATCAGAATTTTACTGCTTATTAAAATGTGATGTTAACTAAATATTTTCAATTAGATTCTGTCAACTACTGTATATTAAATTGGAAAGAAAAAATATTCAATCACAGTTCCTCTAGTGTCAAAATAGTTTTTTGGATGAAAAAGTGAAATCAGACTGTTGGGTTTTATTAAGGCAGAAGTTTTGTGTAAGTAAGAATTCTTGTTATTGTTTTAGTTGCATCCCGTATGGCACAGTGTTGTTTGAAAAAGTATCTTCTATCTGTCTGAAAGACAGATTGTATAACTTCCGTCGTCAGAGCAAAAGGCAGGGCCTTCTGTCCTCCTGGCTGCACTCCTAGTGGCAAGTGATACGTAGGTGCAGAAGCTATAGATATTATCTAAAAAAGTACTAATGTGATTTCATTCTTGTGTTTCATAAAATTAGATCAGTATTTTTTTTTCAGAGGAATGAAGAAAACCAGAGGAAGGAAATTAACAGACTCCTTTTGCTGCTTCTTTAACATCTTTTTTGCACATGACTGTGCATTTCCTGCTTTCATGAATGTGCTTTTCTATCATCAAGTTTCTTTCTTCAGTACACAAGCTAAGTCTACATGATAGCCTCCAAGAGAAGTTTATTCTTAAACAAGCTATTTTTCAAGTTTCTCTTTTCATTCATTACTTCTGAATTCTTATGTGTGCTATTGGCACTTTCGGCAGTCTATAAAAAGTGTACTACACTACTGATTACAGTCCTAGGGAAAGACAGAAGCAGATGTGATTGACTGCTTGATATGAACCTTCAGGTTTCCATTATTTTATTATTTCTAAGTCTGAATCCTTCTGACAGTTTTTGCAAAATCAGTCAATAGGGTATAAAAGAAGAAAGCTCTTCTTAGCATGTGAGCCAAATCTAGAGTGTTTTTTCCTCCTACAAAGAAGATTTTTACCCATGTTGTTGTGAGCACCAACATAGTGGACAGGCAATTTGGTGCTCAGGAAGATTAGCCTTTCTAAAGACTGTAATTTCGTTGATAGAGAATAGACCCAGTCTGTGTTCCCACTCAGACTTTTAGAAGACTATATATAGTAAAGCACACTGCCCATATGCTTTAATACCCTGGATTTTGGGTAGTCTTCCTATGATTATATGTTTGACATATTTTATGACCTTGTTAAATCAAAATCTTATCCCTAACTCAGAATCAGATATAGGATTCTTCCATAAAATATTAAGCAACGGTACTGCTCTAGCTGTGGAATAAGAAGTCTGCAATCTATAATTAGGGTGAAGACATTAATTCATACGGGAATCTTTGGAATAAATTGTCACAGCATGACTGATGAAAGACATCCCCTTCCACTCTGCTCTCATGAGACCTCACCTGGAATGCTGTGTCCAGTTCTGGTGTCCTCAGCGATTAGAAAGACATGGCCCTGTCAGAACAGGTCCAGAGGAGGGCCACAAAGATGACCAGAGGACTGGAATATCTCTCTTATGAGGACAAGCTGAGAGGCCTTATTGTGGCCTTCCATTACTTAAAAGGAGGCTTACAAATAAGGAGGGAGAGAGACTTCTGATATGGGCAGATAGTGATAGGATAAAGAGGGAGCAGTTTTAAACTAAAAGAGCAGAGATTTAGATTAGATTAGGTCAGTTATTAGGAAGAAATTCTTGCCCAGAGGGTGGTGAGGCACCGGCACAAGTCCAGAGAATTTGTGGATGCCCCATTCCTGGCAGTATTCAAGGCCAGGTTGAATGGAACTTTGAGTACCCTGGACTAGTGGAAGGTGTTCCTGCTGATGGCAGGGAGGATTGGACTAATGATCCTTAAGATCCCTTCCAACCCAAACCTTTCTGCAATTCTATGAAAGAATTATCCTTTATTTTAAAATACAGCACTTGCAAACTAGCATTGATTTAAATCCATATGCAGTAGCAGCAGAGGATGCAGTAACAATATATATGAGGAAAGAGTTACCTGATTCTTTGCATTATAAAAGAAAGAAGTTTGTCAGGTTTCACAGTGTTTGTCAAGTGTAACTGTTGTATTCTTATAACACAATTCTTCCCACGCATTTTATATCATGATTTGTCTACACTTAAAAGTTATTTGGTTTTATTATAATTGAAGGCAATAAAATAATACAAGAGGTGTAGCCCACAACTTGTCACATACGTTGTATGATATGAGAACTGTCTTATCTACATTTGTTTCTAGTTAACAACAGTTTTGCTTGTCAAGCATGTCACTCTATCCTTAAACAAAAACGCATTGTTGTTGCAATGGCATATACAAGCTTACCTAGCTGTTTAGAATGTATTAAGACTATTGTTGCTTCACCTATGTTAAAAAGTCAATTGGTTCCACTTACTAGACGTGAACTTTCTTCTTAGATAAATTGTAATGTATTAATAAAATGTAGCCATTTACCCTGGTAGTTCTGATGTGGCACAGAGGGTTTTAATTGCTGGGATTGTGCAAGGATTGCTATTGCTGTTGGATCCGAACGACATTCTTCACCAACTTCTACAACAATTTGTAGGGTTTATGTTGGCAAAACACACCATGTATGCAAACCCAAGAATTTACTATTACCCTAATTGAAATCTTAACTGTTAAATAAAGTAATTATTGTCAATGTAGTTAAATTTATCGTCCTAGTAGTTACTAGTATCTATCCCTTTTTCTCCAGTATTATCCTTTTCCTTTTGCTACCCATGCATACTAAAGTCGATGGCTCCTGACTGAGAAAGTGTTACAGGGAGTTACAGCAATTTACCACTAACACAGGTGTTATGCATGGACAATGTATGATGGGTGATGAGGGCCTCTCACAATGTGTACACTTGCAGCTATTTTTAATGTGTTCCAGCATAGTGTATATCTTATTAATTCTTCATTAGTTTCCATTTCCATAGTACATCTGAATTTGTTTCATGTGGTCTGTTTTTGCTGGATACTTCTAGAATACTGTTCTGCCAGCTCATGATCCTCTTTGCTACAGTTTTAATCTAGGGTCTGTACAGAATAGCCATTTGATATTACTGTCTGTTAGAACAATGCCTCAGCATTTTAATTATAGATTTCCTGCTTCACAATCATAGAAAGCTAAGCTAAAATGGAAACAGATTAGGTAACATTTATCCAATTGTTCAACAATCACTGCTAGAGCAAACCTCTGGGCTAAGGCAGAGAAGTCTAGACAAAGAGAGCCTGACAAGCTCTCCTGCCCTGAGGTCTTTGACATGTTCCTAACAGTGGCAATATCATACTTCTTGGGCTATAGGTCTGCCATACTAAAGCAGAATTTTAGAAATCTGTAATTAATGTTTCTTTAACTAATTTACAAATCCTGAGAAAAAAATTTATAGAATTACACCTTTGTTTTCATTTCCTATATTCCCTAGTTTTCAGGGTTTTCTGCAGCTGTGCATTGTGTGTGCTTTTATTGCTCTGTTTCCATGTGGAAAATGAACTTGGACTGACTGTTAAAGATCTCAGTTCTTTTTAATGGCTATTGAATGCCTGTCAGTAACATATTTACTTCAGTTTTCGAATGTGACAAGAGTTTCTTCATATGCAATATTGCAACTCCATTTTAGCTAAATTTTATAAAGCTTTTTTCTGATTGATGTATTTTAAATTGTCCATATCGAGAAAGTGTTTATGCATAAAGCAGGTCAAACATTCAGTATTATAGAGGAAATTGCTTATTTTGAGTTTTCATTCTCTGTTTATTGGTGCGTTAATTGCCCTTTCATAGGATGGGTTTTGATCTTTGTGCTTAGCAGTTTTGTTTTTTGAACGGAGATTGGTGAAAGAATGGGATGGCTTGCTGTCTTAATCAGTTCTTTCATCTCTGTCTTAGATCAGCTGGAGAGACTTTTTGTGGAAGATGGTTATTGCTTCATTGAGATTTGATTTGTAGTTAAAAAGTCCTGAATCAATATTCTGGTTACAGGAGTCTTTTTGCAGGAAGGAGGTTGTATGAAATAGGGTGGGATAGATGATTTAGTCTTCTCTATTATATTTTAATGGCTGTATCGTGTTCTGTTGTGACAGTCTCAGGGTATATGGCACCTCCTTTTCTTCCTTTGTCTAGGATACACCACCTCCAGAATCTGGCTGAGATAAGACCTTCCCTCAGAATTAGACAAGGGATTCTGTTCTCTCTAGTTTCTGTGAAGCTCAGTATTAACTTAAGGACCTCAGGATTACCCTAAAAACCTAAAGGAGTTTGAAGGTTTTGTTGTGGCATGAAAGAATTTCTTGGTTTGGAGGTTTTCTAACATATTGCAATACCATAGCATTATCATGAGCCTTAGCTACTCTGCATATAAATAACTATATCTTGAAATATTCATTTTCATCCAGTGTTTATTAGTGTTTATCATATTTCTATCCCACAAAATACCTTAGTTAATTAAGTACCATAAAAGCCTCACTTTCATTACAGAGATGACAGTGAAAAAAAACCTTGCATGCCTACCTGCTAAATTGTGTAAGTAATCCATACCAAAACCCACAGGAGCGATTCCAAGGCTATTGGGTGCTGAGTAAGATAATAATTACTGTGTTACTTGTTTGTTTGAATTAAAATTACAGAAAAACAAAATTAAGAGTGGTTTCTTGTTTGAATTATGATGCTGTTCTTGTACAGCCACTGTGCAGGAATGCTGGTATTTCAAGTTGAAGTATAAAAGCTCTGCATTTTCAAGTAAAAAATTAGAATTATGTGCATTTTAACCAACACTTGAATTTTCCAAGATGGAGCCTGTGATAAAAATATTGTAGTTAATTACTTACTTTGCAAGACATGGAAATTACTGGACTATACTTTGAAGAAAATCTTTGATCATGATCAGCCAATGTAAATCACTGAGACATGATTGGATGTCTTGAACAGTGACACATAGTAGTCAATGGATCAGGTATTTGATGTTTACGTAGAATCTAATCACAGGTGCAACTGGGAATAAATTATTTCCCACTTGTACGTGTGCACACTGAAAACTAGGGGAGGACAAAACCAAGTTTACTCGTTCTATGCCATTGTTTTTGTTTGTCTCCTTTTTTTAGAATGTCGGTGTCTTTGAAGAGACAAAAGTGTCTGTAAAAGTTGGGCCCAATAACTTTACATTAATGTCTGTGTAATGTAGGGCAAGACATTGCACTTAATTTTTTGGGTAATGCTGGGGCTTACTGAATGTAGAAATTAGTTTTTTCTGATTTCATGTGGAAAAAAAAAATAGTTTTTTAAACAACTTTATCCCACAGCTGCATCTGTTCCATTTCTAGTATTATATTTTGTAAATAATTATAAAATGTATGTAAGCAAGCAATAAGGCATAATAGGTAATGCCTTGAGTTATTGTACCTTGCAATGCTAGTCCGACTCTTGCTGGTATGATTAATTTCTTTATAGTGTGGGATCTTAACATCAGACACCTGTTCTGGGCTTGCTTAATCTGAATTGAATTCACACAGTGTCTGACTTTGTGTCACTTGCTCTCAGCGTAAACATGATCTAGTTTGCACAGCCGCCTGGAAACAGGATTCTGCAGCCTAACTATTTAGACTTTAAATTTGCTCGTAACTGATAAGCTTTCTAATATCCCATTCTAGTAGACATTGAACTTCACAGTGCTTAATAGGAGCTATCAGGTTTTGTTGCCTTACTTGTATCGCAAGCAAGAGTAATATCATCGATGTGTTCTCATAAAGAGCAAGAAGACTGCAATTACTCCTTGTGCAATCTTTATATGCAGCTGTTAAAGGAGAGAAGAGCTGGGAATGCTTTTACAACCTTTGCAATGGGAAAGGAATGACTATGATATGTGTCAGGCTGTTTGAGAAAGTGTTACATGTTTATGCTATAAGTGCTGTGGAGACATAGATCACTTCCTTATTTGAAGTTATTTTCTTCTTTGTTACGATTTTATTTTAACGGGTCATGTTACTGTGTGCTATGACCTTAAAACCGTCAAGTCTGCTTTCTAGAAACATTATTTATCAAAACTGCTTTCTAAAACATCATCTCATCTAGCTACATCTTTAATTTCCAAATGGTTAAATTAAACATTTTTAATTTTAAAAGTTTAAATTTAAATATAAATTTAAATTAAATTTTTGCTAAGTTGCAATTATTATTGTATGTAATAATGGTAGCTTCATCTCACTTTTAATTAACCAGTTGGTCTCATTTGTGAAAGATTTCCTTAATCATCTCAAATAATCAAGTGTTCTAGAAAAAACTGCTGGTTGTTGGAACAAAGGGAAGAGTGTGTTTATTACAGAGTCTGACCCATTGATGTGTCCCATAGGTACTATTATAAGCAGAAATAGGTGCCGTTACAATCAGTCCTTATTTAGAGATTATGCATGATATAATCTGCAGATAGTACGTATGATATACAGATATACTCATACTCATAGGACTGCAGATAGTACGTATGATATACAGATATACTCAAACAAGCAAAAACATTTCTGTGCCTTAATTTGCTTTGAAACTTGAAGCATTCTCCAGAATTTGCATTGCTTCCAAAATTCAATTCCACTTTCGCAAGTGAAATTTGTTCTCCTCACATCTTTTGTACAGTGTATTTCCTCTAGCCATGTCTATTTTTGCTATCAATAATGATCTTATCCTTTCATTCTTTTCCTTACTGACAACTGATTCCCATATCTTTTTTCTCCTGTTTTGAGAAAAATTACAGCGTTCAGTCACTTGGTGATCATTTCCATGAACTGTTTCCCCTGAACCTGCATCTCAACAGTACCCTAAATTTGTCCTCTGCTGCATAGCACTGTTCACGGATGTAAAGATACAGGCAACATCTGATCTGCTAGTGATTATTATGCTCATCACAAGATAAATGACCTCGAGGTGCACCAGGGGAGACTTAAGTTAGATGTTAAGAAAAAATTTCATTCCTGCAAAGGGTGATCAAGAAATGGAGTAGGCACTTTGGGGAAGTGGTAGAATAACCATCCCTGGAAATGTTCACAAAACATCTAGATGTGGCACTTGGGGACATGATTTAAGAAATGAAGATGGCAGCGTTCAATTAATGGTTGGACTTAGTATTTTTCCAGCTTCACAACTCTGTTGTTCTTTTCTGTGTTTCCAAGATAAACAATATCCCTAAGATATCCCAAGGTATCACCATGATACCTTGGCTTGAGAGAACAGATTAATCAGGACCTAAATACGTACATAGATTATTACAATGGAAAATTCAACTGCTTTTAGGTTCCAAAATAAAGATAAATATATTAAATGACTGTTAGAGTATTAGTCCCTAAGAGAACAATTTTGCTTTGTTTTCAGCAGACTGCAAGGCATTTCTTTTAGATTAACTTCCAGGTTTCTGCAGCTGATCTTGAGGCTTTTGAAATATTTGAAATAAAATGGAAAGTGTTTAAGTAGCTTAAAGCGGGCTCAGAGTGAATAATGTTGGATGGGGCTTATGAAACATTTCAGATTTTAAAACTTCAGTTCTGGAGTTTCTGGAAGTCTCTGAAGCAAAGAGGAGAAACTGTTGTGCCATAGTTAATAAAACAAAATTTCTGACTTTGGTTGTTGATGAGGTGCTATTATGTTCCTCAGTTATTTAGAAGTTATGATTTTCTGAAGGTAAAGAAGAAATTATCATTTCTGTGTCTGTTGTTTACTAATTAATTAATCTTACATAAGTTTTCATAATTAAAAAAAAAAAAACAAAAAAACCCCAAACAAACCAAACAGTAAATTTCCTTGACTTTTTCTCTATATTGATAAAAAAATAAACATTATTTTATAAATTGGAAGAAAAGCCTGACTTCAGGCTCTTGCATAGGTGTATTAATCATCATCTTACTGCGTAAAACGTGAGTACTGCATCTATCTCTTGTGTACAGAAGTGTCTGGGGTTTTACTGTTTGGTTGTTGAGGTTTCTTGAACTTGTTTAGTTATATTGCATACAAATTGATATTGCCTGTGGATTACAAGAAATGTTACAGAATTTTATGCTTAAATAAGAAAATTAATGGTTGAGTAAACTGACTGGTTTTTACTTGTTAGCATGCTTGACAAGACACAAGATACAGTCTTTGAAGTAATGGATTATATGTACTTTATAATTTTGAAATACGTTGAGTTAAATATCAAATTTAATACATGGGAATGAATAAATATTCAAAGATTATAAATAGATTATAATCCATGAAGAATAAGGATTCAAGATAAGTAAATAAGAACAGGGAACAGATGATAGAAAGTTTCAGTAGCTGAGTAGTTTGTTAGGATAAACTGGTTAATGACATGTGAATGTTTCCCATTTGATAATTATTTTTAAAATGTTACTGTTGTATACCTTTAACTTCTTTAATCGTTGCGACCATTTTACATTGTGTTTGGTCTTATTTCTTAAATGCAGTTTTTTATCCTAGCGTGAATTTCTGTCTGATTTTGAATTTGCCCTGTACAAATAACTGCATTTCATAAAATACCAGCAATCTCAAAATTTCATGCTTCAGTCAAGAGCTTCAGTGAATTTAAAAACAATAGACAACATAGGGTTCTTAAACATTGGATTCTGTTAACTGACATTTCTATGAATTTGTAATTTTGCAACTGCACATTTTGCAAAACATGTAACATTTTCCTGGAAAGCAAAATTCTATTGTCAAATTTTAAAAAATGTTGATACTGGCAGAGCTTTGTAAATTTTTTTGCAATATATTAATAATTGGATAAGCTCTATTTGCCAGCCTTCAATTTTTGTTGTTCCTTTCTCTCTTCCTCTTTTTGTAAGACTGACAGTTTTTCTATAATGTTTGGTGGATACTTGGTTTAACATTGACACTGAGTTACTTATTTAATGCTTTGTCTTGATTAAATGTTATTTTCTGAGGAGACAGGGATTTTTTACCAATCTTATTTGATTTGATTTTAGTTATTGTAAATAAATTTCTAGAGTTATCACATTACCCTCAGCTAAATGAAATACAAATAATGTATTTTCCTTTTCTTTTATTTTCTTTTCTTGAAGCCGATCAACAACTTATCCTTACACAGAAACCCAGATGTACAGTCAAAACACTGGGGGAAATTATTTTGATACTCAAGGAAGTTCTGCACAGGTGACGACAGTGGTCTCGTCTCATAGCATGGTGGGCACTGGAGGGATTCAGATGGGCGTAACAGGAGGACAACTCATTAGCAGCTCAGGAGGGACCTATCTGATTGGCAATTCAATGGAAAATTCTGGTCATACAGTGACTCACACAACGCGGGCCTCCCCAGCGACAGTAAGTATTTCGGACTGATGCAAAGCCTTTGAGACTAGTCTGTAAGTCACTCAGATTTCTTGCAGACTGACACATTTTTTGGGACAGAATGCATTGGAATGTTAGGTTGTCAGAATAAGGACTACGTATTACTTTTTGTAAAAAAACCACTATGTATGTATAAGATACAGGAGTTGGAATACAGTGAAAACTTAAACATGAAGGCATACCTTTTCTTTGACAGCTTGCAAATAATTGCATTTCATATGTTAAATTTTAACATTTTGTAGCTTTTCTGAAAACATAAGAAAAATACAGCATTGCTGAGCATAACTGTGTTAGATGTAAATGTTAAATAATGTAAATTGCAGATCTGTATCTGTAATTTCCCTGCATTTAATCAGTTTGTTTGCTTGATACTAGTATAGTTTTGGTAGCTTATTTTTAAAAAATTCTAGTTACTGAGAATACTGAGGTCCTATGTTTTAATACTTTATTCTTACTTACCTATGGTATGGCTCCAAATTCTGTTCCAGATTAAAAGCTCATTGTGGGAATGTGTGACAGTGCTATGGGAAGATGCATTCTGTTACAACTGTGGTATAGGATATTGTGGATACATAAACATAAGCACAGAACTTTCCCTAAGAGCCTACTCAATCAGCCTATATTTCAGTTAGGAAAATGGATTTATACTAATCTACCTTTGCTGCTTAGCCCTAAGGAGTACTTTTACCTCATTCTTCTGAGTATTCTGGTCTGGATGTAGAGATTTGGGAGTAATGGGGAGGAGAATTGTGAAACGTAGAGTAGCAGCAGTTTAAAAATATAGAAAGTTGATAATGCATCATTAATAATACAGATTCATCAGTATTCAAAATGGCAATAAAGTTAGGAGACTTAATTTTTAGGAACTTACGTAAAAGCATTAGAAACTAATGTAAAATGAATCTTAAGGTGATTGGTATGGATAAATGCAATTTTACTTACCATGCAAGAAGTATTACTTTACCCAAAAAAACTATGCAGTATTATTTTCTGAAAACAAAAATTTTGAAGAGTTATAATTCATAAATAGTATAACTATCCCACTAGAACATAGTAGTAGCTTTCACAGCAACAGAGAATTTTATACCCACATTACAAAAAAGAGTGTATATTAACACCTGTGTTTTACATGACGTAATAGAAGAACGGAGTTTCTGAAAAAAGTGTCATTCCTCTTTGAGATTTCAGATACTTAACTGACTGTGGAAACAAGTGAGGCTCAAATGTATCCGTTAAACACAAATGGAGAGTAGTAGAGTTTGTTTGAATTTAGAAATCCTAGAATTATTTGAATATCAGAACTCCACACTATATTTTGCAAATTATAAGCCAGTTTGATGTTTATTCAAAAATTTAAAGTAGAATTTGCCAACACAAAACAAAACGTAAAGTTCATGCCTTCATCAGCATTTTTCTCTTGCTCTGCATGTCAATAAAACAGCCTGTTTTAGTTGCTCAAAATAAATTCTATCCTGCTGTATCAGCTCACTGTTAAGAACAGGAAAAAATACTGCTAGTTAAATGAAAATTATTAAATTGCTTTTGGCACTAAAATAGTTTCCTTTGTTTCTTAGGGTGTTATTTCTTCTGTATAATATAGTTCTGTAAGTATGATACATTAGACTACATCAGAAATATATTTCCTGCTAAGGAAGTGGGACATAGTGTGATTTTAGATTATAATTTTAGGCTTGGTATATGTGTCTCAGCTGAAATACTCAAGAATTAATTGAAGCACTAAAGGTTCAGTTTAAACTTACTTGAAAGCACCAAGTCTGTTTTAATTTTACTAGGGGGCATAATTAAGCTGAGTTAAATAGAGCAATGTAATACTTTAATTGGATTGCACCTTAGATAGACAGAGCAAACTTGTTTCACTTGTGATCCTCAGTTTATCTTTACCATCATAACCTTTTCATTCTTGTATAGCGAATTTATTGGAGCCATCAAAATAACCTGTATCCAGACTGGTGTGATAGCACAGTATGCAGAATATTTTTCCAGATTTTTAATTAGTTTCAAGAATTTTCATATGGAGAAAAAAGGATATAGAAATGAATAAGAATTTATTTATTAATATATGTGGTCATCACAAGGTCTCTTTATTTTGCCACAGAGGTACTAGTTCTCTTTACACTTTTCAACTGATAACTTCACTTGTTTTGTCATTTATCACCCTCACTGATCAAATCATTACATTCTGTATTAAGCAAATTAATTGTATGAATGATCTTATCTCTTTCTGATACATCTAGCTTAAATTAAAGAAAGAAAAAAAAAGTGTTTCAGGTTAAAAGTCAAATGTATAAAATAATTTTATTAACTGTCTTTTAGATAAATTAAATTAAAAATTTAATATACTCCTCAGCAGGTATGCTATTTGGTTTATGCAGAATTCAGTAAAAGACTTTTTAACTTAAGTTTATTTTCACTTTAATTTCTTTATGGTTTAATGTCATTCTGAGTTCTGCTTCAGGATTTTATTAAAGAGCTAATATTTTCTTGTAGTATTTAATTTATTTTAATTTTTTGTCAAATATTCATACAAGAAAGCTGTCCTGATTAAGCTATAGAATGCAGTAACACTGCTTTTATAGCCAAATTATCAAGACTGGTGCTGTATCAGAACTATTCCAACATATATACAGTAGTGACTTACGTTGGTATGCCTGAAGAATATTTGTTAGCTTTTTCTTTACTTTTTTTCATTTCCATTGATTTCATTGCTTCTTGCCATTATATCCCTTGCTGGCCTATTAAACTATTTCTCTACCTGCTAGAAAGGATTTTTTCACTAAAACAGAAAGTCATTCTGATTACAGTAACTTCTATAAAAGATGCTCAGTAGATAATCAGGTTTCCAAAATTATCAGTTTCACGTGAGTGTATTTGTGGGTTGATTAGGAACATATTGTGATTACATTGAAGAAAAACTGATTTAACCTAGCTGGGTCTCTATTTGAAATGAATTTGCATGTTGAAACCTGTATGAAAGAGTCATCTGTTTGGTTTACTGGCTCCTCTCATTAAAGAAGGAGCAGCTACATTTAAAGGACTTTTCAGAAAATTGGATTGCCATGTTAATAATGAAATATAAATCACTTTCCATTTTTTCCCATATGTAAACACCTAAGGACTGTTCTTGTGATGAAAAGAGGTGATCTAATCACCATACTTGACAATATCACAAGGTTAAAAAATTCATACAGATTCCAGTAATAAATTTGTTGTTATGCTTGTCAGTCAGTGAGAGGCTCCCATCTATTAGTCTTCTTTTCTAACAAGCTTTACGACTGATCCTCAATTTTCAGTTGTCATTCACCAGTCAACACCAACCACAGGAGGTCTCCACTCATGCTGTTAAAGAAATTCATTGTATTTCAGTGTAAATCCAAATCGGCTTGAAAATAAAATTAAAATTAATATGTATCTAATGTATCACTACAAACTATTTGTTCTGCTAATAAGCACAGCATGCAAAAGTTGCTATTAACTTTAAAGGAAGAATGGTACCTGCCGAAAATACGTTGTAATTATTGGAGAGAGAACAACAACAGCAAGAAGTAAGAAGACCCAGTGTAAATACCATATCTTGATAATACAATTCTATAATTATTTCAGAAAAACTAGCAAGTCTTCTATTAAAGGCAGAAAGGTTATGATTTGGATTTGAGATGAGATTTTATTTATTAATTTCTTTCTCGGTAGAGGGACTTTTTCTTCCTCCATTCCTCAGCTTTTCTGGTAGTTTCAATTTATCTAAATCCATCTTAGCATAAAATCAAACATTTCTGATAAATTCGAAGAAGCACAGATCTTTTTGCAAAAAGGGTTATGATGTCAGATCATTTGGTCTGACATCATATCCAGCCAAGATATTTATTTATCATTCCTGCAAGTGAGCACAGTGACTTCTTTTGGGAAAAAAGGATCTCAGGTGGATCTCGTGCCTTGATAAACCTCTGCCTTAAAGACTTTTCCTCCTACTTTGGTTTCTGCTTCAGAGCTGTGGAGCAACTTGGCTTCTCCTCCTCCCTTCCAGAGGTTGCAGTGTAGCAATGTCACCAAAATAATTTATGTATTTATCTGTCCCTTTGGATGCCTTGCTTCTCCACTGTGAAGTCTTGCATTGAGACTATGTCCTCTTCACAAGACAAGGAATGTGGGGGGAAAGGGAGAATGACGCTACTAAGGTCAGCCACACCTACCCTGACTGCATTCTGATTTCATCTGTGTATGCTCCTTGCTTCTCTTCTGAAACAGGCTGACTTTGTTGGCTTTTAGTGTGTTTTCTGCATAAAAGCCCTGTAGCAACTATAATGTTTCCAATTTTGGCAGTTAAATGCTCATTCTGCCACTTGTTTATCAAAAAAATGAGTTGTTGGAAACTTAGTTTTTTTCAATGTAGTATTCCAGGTACTGATTTAAAAAGATTTTAAGAAACACAGTTTTTCAATTATAAGATGTTAAAAATAGGTAACTTTCAATCCATGGGAAGAATGTGTTAATACTTTTTATTTGAAAATGCATAGTAAACTGGATGCCAGAAAGCTTACCATAATGTTCCCAAAACAGTCTGGTTATCAGTGGCATAGATGCACCACCTTTCTAAATGACTACAGCTTTTTTTTTTGTTTCTAATTAAATACACATTTGTCGTGATATGGCCACTCTATCTCTGTCTAAGGCTGTCATGCCATAGATGTTTTCAAATTTGATTTTTAATGGTAATCTGAATTGAATTTTCTTTTTGGTTTCTCTATTTTGGTTCTCTGGTGTGAGTAAATCTGATGTGTTTACTTGTGTTTTTCAGTGTTAGGTGGAATGTATATATTTTAAAAGTCCTTCTGACAAGCTTAATGAGGAATTTTTTTGTTTTCTTTTCCAAATATGGAGAAAATGACAACAGGGAAAAAGGTTTAGAATATTATTTTAAGACATATATATTAGACTTTAGGTGCACAAGTAACTGGATGATCTGGGGAAAAGACAGTAAACTGGTCAGTTTGACCCTATATTTGAGAATTTCTAGAAAAGGAGATAAACATAGAATCATTGAATGTTAAGGATTGGAAGGGACCTTAAAGATCATCTAGTCCAATCCCCTCTGCCATGGGCAGGAACACCTCCCACTAGACCAGGTTGCTCAGAGCCTTGTCCAGCCTGGCCTTGATCACCGCCAGGGGTTGGGAATCCACAGCCACTCTGGGCAACCTGTTCATTGTCTAAGCATCCTCACAGTAAAGAATTTCTTCCTAATAGCCAACCTGTTTTTCCCCCCTTTCAGTTTGAGGCCATTACTGCTTCTCCTGTCACTGCAGTTCCTGACGAAGAATCCCTCTCCAGCTTCCCTGTAGGCCCCCTTCAGATACTGGAAGGTTGCTATGAGGTCTCCACACAACCTTCTCATCTCCAGGTGGAACAGACCCAACTTTCTCAGCCTGTCTTCATAGGGAAGGTGCTCCAGTTCTTTCATCAACCTCATGCCCCTTCTCTGGACTCACCTTAACAGGTCCATGTCCTTCCTGTGCAGGGACCCCAGAGCTGATGCAGCACTGCAGGTGGGGTCTCACCAGAGCAGAGCAGAGCAGAGCAGAGCAGAGCAGAGGGGCAGAATCCCCTCCCTGGTCCTGCTGCCCACACTGCTTTGGACACAGCCCAGGACACATTTGGCTTTCTGGACAGCTCTTGTTGAGTTTTTCGTTAACCATCATCCCCAAACTTTCTCTGCAGGGCTGCTCTCACACTTCTCTACCCAATCTATAGCCTGGGATTGCCATGACCCAAGTGTGGGACCTTGCACTTCACTTTATTGAATTTTATGAGGTTTGCATCAGCCCACCTCAAGTGTGTCATGGCCCCTTGGGACCTGGGCAGCAGTGTTCCATTTGAAAATTTGGGAAGGAAAAGATCATCTGACTTAACTTCAAGCATTTTTTATTTTTCCAGTCTATGATTACTAGTGTGCTTTTCCTCCAAATGTTGACTCCATATATTCTTTTGTAATCACTGTATTCATTAGTCAATATGCATGCCTTATGTACCTGCCGACTACTGGTGGTGTGCATTTGCAGCAGCTATTTTGGCCAGTACCTGTTATGTTTATTAAGCTTTCATATTTACAATTTAATCAGGCAGATTTTTAGGAATAAAAAATGCCCTTCTTTTTCTAAGTTTTTAAGGTTTATCAGCACTGTTTTAAGGCCAGCTTTATGTAAAACACTGCACTTATATTACATCTTTTTTTGTTCTTTCTTCATATTTACATTTCATTCATTCTGCAGACTTACAGAAGTATCTTTCTGTCTGTCTTCGTAGTATTGTTTCAATCTTTTGAGTAAAATTTCATAGAACCTGTTTGCAGGTGCTGCTACAGCTTTTTCTATTGACAGGAATGCAAATCTTTTAGATTTAAGTCTCCCAGCTGTATGGGCTAGATTGGCGTTCTCCTCATGTTGTCAATACTATTTCATTTTCAAGCTTCTTTCTCCTGGGCAAGCTTGTCTGCGTAACACAACCCTCTGGCATAGGTTTCAGAAAACAATATGACATACATGAATACTCTGTCCTGAAATAGAACTGAAAGCCACCATAAATCATGCATGTTTGTGGCGTTCTAAAAGGGTGAAAGTGTCACATTTTCAAAAGCCCTGTGTCCATTTATCCTGTATTTTCAGATTAGTTCTGCCTTATTTAGGTAGGCACAATTGCCACAAGTACCCAGGACTTAGCTAGCTGTACCAAATCAGTCTTTCTTGTATACATATGATGAATTAGTAATTCCTTCATAATGGAGTATTGTGATGATGGCTGCTTTAGAATTTCACTTCCTTTAAAGCCTAAAAGGGTGAACCTTTGGAAGTGGATAAAAGGCATTGTGAATGAGAGGTGGCTGTGGATAAAGAGACAGGAGCTATCTTTTTTCAACATGTTGCAAGAATATATTGAATTCTAAGATACCACCTGCCTGCCCTGCTGCTGGTGGAGGGTGGTTTGCAAATGCAAACAGATAAAGAAAATAAATTGTAGGATACCCAGATTAATCGCAAAACCTCAGGACTTCAATTTCTGCAGATTTTCTTTTTTTTTTTGTCCTGACTTCCTCAGAGCAATTTATAGTAACCATTTTGTACTAATTGTTGAATTGTTAGTTCGTCATGGAAGTTGTTAGTTGAATCATACGGAAAAGCACTATTTCTTTCTTCTTCCTAAGAGGAAGGGAGTTTTTTTCAGAGTGGGTTTGGGATAGGTATTTGCTATGTCTGTGCTATTTGCATCTTAGACTATTATGTGTAATTTTTTTATCTAATAACGTGTTAATCAACACTAAGACATAACCTAGCAAGAACAGTCAATAACTTCCAAATCAGTAGATCATGTGAGGATTACATTATAGATGCATATACTGAGATCAAACTGCTGAATTTTTTAACCCCAGGAAAATATTCTTATTACTTAATGATTCTATCAGAGTATAAAAGCAGTGTATTAGCTGGCAAAGTAAACTGAAGAAATTCAAAATCATAGTTTTCACATCTATGATACTCTTAGTTTAGTGACTGCCCTTGTTTGTGATTGTACAAACTGATTAGTGTTCCTACATGTAGTGTAACATTTAACATGGTTTAGTTGGAAATGCAGTGGGAATGACAGTGTACATTTCAATGATGAGAACTTCTAAATAAATAATGGTTTTTGTCTTATTAAGAGAAGAATTTGGGGGAAGTATGACTGATCGCATATTCAAATAAGTGAAAATCTTGTTGTTTTTTAACATATCAGGTATATATATAATAAGTTGTGCCTGGAATCTCTCACTCTTACTGTTAAAAATGCAAGGGTTTCAGTCTTCCTTTTGTATTTATGCAGAATATAATTTTAAATGTTAAAATTAATTTCATCTTTGCACAAAATATCGTAATGATACCCACTGTATTACCTATGTAGTTATTCTGTGTTTGTGCTTAAGTGCTGTTTCCAATAGAGATGTAATATTCAGTTTTTCTAGAACATAAATAAAAGTTCCTGGCCAGAGCTTAGAACTTAAAAGCTTGAAGGAACAAATCCTTCACATACAGAAATTTTTACTCAGGTACCTTCTACTTCCTGTAGACATGGTACTTGGTGTCACACAGAACCTCCTGAAAACTCAAAAGCTTGGAGTAGGGGAGTAGAACAAAATTAAATATATCAGCTGTGGGACCTACAAGAATGGTTTAGCCCAACT
>VZRM01005736.1:226866-294105 GCA_013397955.1 Grantiella picta | reverse complement strand
CCCCACCCCAATATCACCAAACTATATTTTCTTTTTTTAATTTTTAATACGGAATTGGGGATCCTAGTGCATTGCAGGTCATAAAGCTTGGATCCAGAAATCTTGCAGATCTTTGGAATTTCTCACCCATTTATTCTTTTGGTCTCTTCAGAGAGAAGAATTCCCTTGGCATTGCCAGAACGTTCATTGTTTAAAACACTGTCTATGATATACAGTCAATAGTCTGTTCCAATCTACAAATGTGGCGCTTTTTTTTAATTTTATTTTTTCCATTATCCCCACACTGTGGTTTCCTGGCTGTATGTAGGCTGACTCTATTGAATTAAATGCCACATCAGCAATTTGAAATGTTCTATTAATTCCTAGCAAGTGCTCCCTTGCAGTGACATCATGCTGGGTAGAAAGCTATTAAAGATCCCCATTGTGAAGTTCCTACTTAAAGTACAGCTGGAACTAAAAGTGACTGCCAGCTTAGTCACTGCTGCTCTGTGATTTGTGTGAATATTGCTGCAAAGTGTTCTCTCTTTAGTGTGTGGCTGCTCTGCAGTTCATGGATCCTTTTGGATAGCAGAGCTTTTCCTGCAGCAGCACAGCGATGCGTTCGGTTTTCCAGGTGGTCTTTTGCAGCCCTGTGTAAATAGTTCCTGAGGTTCTAATCTCACAAAGAACAATACTGCCTAAAGTACATGTTTGCGAACAGCACGAAGTTTGCCTGAGCTTGAATGCTGAATTCCACTTCAGGGCTCAGTAAAGTCACTGCTGTCATGACTGAGACATGGGGACCTGCAGAGGAGCTTGTGCCACCTGGACAGCTTCTCTTTTGTGCAGTGAGCTTCAGGTTCAACATGTAAGAGTTGGCAGTGCCAAAATAAACTGAAGAAGGTAGCTGGAGGTCTAATGGAGGATTTCTCCCTTATCTCCTTTCGTAGTCACTGCCACCGTTTCTTCTTGTAATAATCCCATTTTAATCAGAGCCCCATATGTTCCAGTGAGAGAGAGTAGGTTCAGACTAGATCTGTGGAATTTGAGATTTATTCCTATGAGAGTGGTGAGGCAGTGGAACAAGTTGGCCACGGAAGTTGTGGATGCCCCATCCCTGGCAGTGTCCAAGGCCAGGTAGATTTGGATGGGGCTGTGAACAACCTGGGATGGTGGAAGGTGTCCCTGCCCAGAGGGGTTGGAATGACATGATCTTTAAGGTCCCTCCAGCCCAAGCCATGTGTGACTCTGTCTGTGCTCTCGCTGTCACTCCTTGCTCTGGGCTCCTTCACCTGCCCAGGGCAGGATTGGAGCAGTTTGCTGGAGAGGAGTGAGTGAAATGGGAAGAGCCACAGGCACCCACACATCCCCTGTCGGGAATGCACCTTCCCTGACACTGCTGGGTTTTGTCGTCAGGCTGTCAAGTCCTGACAGCTCTGCAGGTGGAACAAAGGAGCCCATCACACCGAACATGATTTGTAAACAATGAAGAAGGAGCTTGTGTCACCCTGCAGTGTCTGACAGGGAAAAACCTCTCAGCGTTTTGCTGGCTCCTTAGGAAATTCACTAGAACTCCACCCTTCTCATCAGGATGCTGCCTTCTCAAAAGGGACGGAAAAATCATGGCATCTCTTTCAAATTCAAAATGCTGATTTAAAAGAGAAATTATTCTGATTTACATTCTCAGTGTTTTCAATGATTTTTGTATCTTCAGCATTAAATCAGAGGCTGAATACTGTAATTTTTCCTGTTTTTCCAGTAAGAACTTGGTTGCTGATTAAAGTCTTCGGCAGGGAGTGGGCAAAAATTAGTGCATTAACAACCTAACATTGAAATCAAAGTGATTTAGAATAGCGTTATCTAAAATAAATTATTTTTTGTTAGTACTGTGTAATGTTCCTTTAACTGATGACAATGATTTATTTCTACTTAGATGAATGATGAAACTAATCAGTGAATTGCTTGAGAGATGCTTTGTTAAATTAGTCCCATATTCAGTTGAGAGTCTTTAATCTATTTCTCTGTGTGCTTATTTGTCATTGAATTTGCAGGGAGATGTGCAGGTTCTTCTTTTGTTTACGTGAATATGAACTAGAGCACCCTCACTGATTGTCAGTAGAATTTCATTGTTTAAAAAGCGGAAAATGAGTCAATGGGGCCTTCCTCACTTTGGTTTTGTTGGGAGATGCATTTTTAAAAAATGCTTTATGCAATTCTTTTAAAATTACTTGACTTATGTTTAAAGGGAATTCATCCTGCTTATTTCCAGTATGCAGGCTGTTACTATTTAAAAGTATTTGTAAATTCTGTGATAATTATTGCTTAAGAGTGGGGATGAGTTGGTGATATTTTTGTACATTTTCTCTATCAGACTAAATAAACTGAGGCTGGTTTTTTCCAGTCCACCCACAAGACTCTGGCCATTCGTAAAAATTTTATGAATGAAGAAAATAACATCTGTGTTGACAATGACAATAAGAGAGTTTCAGGAAGCTAATATTGCTAAAGTGGCAATGCTTTTGTTACAACCATGCTGCCTAAAGCCAGCATTTGTTAGGCTAGTTTAGAATTCTAAGGAGAAAAACAGCTGAGCTTTTTGTGCCCCTTTAATATGAGAACTTACATGCTGTCAACAATGAACTGAAAATTTGCCAAGCAGACTGGGGATGTAGAAGGTAAAGAAGGAAGGCATTAGGAGGTTTTGTAGAGAGAGAAAAAGCAGCCTTACATTTCACAGTTGCTTGTGGGCAGCACTTGAATCTAAGATGTGTATAGTTTTTGTGTGACCGGACAGTTTGTGTTTGTTCGGACAAGGAGTTCCTGGAATGGCCCTGCAATCTCAGCAATAACACAGATCTGTGATTTAAACGTCTGGAGAAGAGTCACGTGCAAGATAACAAATGCACGTTTCTCCCAGATCGTCCTAAGCAATTGCTCTTCATTAAGCTCAAGGCAGCTGAAATGCCACCAAGCACAGGGACAGTTAATCCTTTGGACTTTGCAACCCCCCACACCCTGCTAATGGCACTGGAATGATGTGTTTTGCTTGATGTCTGTAGAAGGTTTATAGGTTTGGTCTTCTGGAAAACAGACCACTGAACATGTTGTGCTGAAGGGTGGTGTGTAGACTGGGATGTCTGTGCCATGTCCTGAATTTTCAGTACTTTGCTGGGGGAGACAGAGAACTGTGTTCAGCCTGGTTTTCCTCCTGTGCCCATCGAGCGAGTGGATCTTCACAGATTAGGCAGAGGGACAACCCCCATGAGGATATAATCTGCCCCTTCTGCTTTCCTTTGGCTCCTTCACATCACCTTGTCAACCCTGATCTTGTTCTTTTGCTTTTTAGACTCTCTGAAGTGACACCTAGCCCAAGATGTGATCCAGACTTGTTTTGTTGTTAATCAGTAGCTGCAGCTTGGCAGGTGTGATTAAATAGTTGCATTGGGAAACTTTTGGAAACTTAGAGGCCTGGCTAATCCTTTGTTTTAAGGGAAAGGGAACGCTATCCCGAATAGGCTGTTTGGACAAGAGCCACCAGGAGGGAAGTCAACAGGACTGAGCAGTAAGTGAGGGGAAGGAAATGAGAATGATAAGCAGGAGATACAGGTAGCAAATAAGGGTTTGATTAATGAAGAATGTTTGTAATTTGGAACTGGTGAGTGTTGATGCCTTTGTTTGTTAAAATGTAGAAATTGTGTGTGATTACACTGTTTGTGGGTTCCCACCTTGCTCCCTACTTTGCACAAACTAGAACAAAAAACAGAAGTACCTCACCTTGGTGTGGGAATTTTCCATACACACCAGGTAGCAAGGCCGTGTTCAGGATAACAGAAAGACAAGAGTTTCAAATCTTCATCTGCCTTTAAAAACCAAAGTCTGTATGCAAATGATAACTGATGTTATCATCTCTGAGCAGAGCAGGAAATAAAGTTTCCCTTGAGGAACACCAAGTCATCTCAAACAATATGTTTGCAGCTCACAGATTTTAGGAGCACTTAGTAACTGCAAAATGTCTGTTTGGGGGGTCTAAAGGCACAGAATTTATGTGACAGTGCCCACTACTCTTAAAAGCAAGAGTTAATGTTTGCTGCCTTTGTCTGTGGTTTGGCACAGCCTGTCTTGGAAGGAGCTTTGATGTATCTTGAATGAGAAAGGTACTGTTATTTATAGAACATATCGAGTCTACATTTCCTCTGCTTCCCACCCCCACAGCTTTAGAGAGAATGTGAGCTCTCATTTGATCAGGGTCACCTCAGAGATGAGATGTCCTTTGAATCTCAAGATATGCTCCTGGTTCAATAACTGTAAATTAAAAGTGTTCTTGAGAAGGCAGATGCAGGACAAGAATGCAGCTGCATACTCAGTATTGCTCTACTGTGCTATCAATACATTCCTAACCATGGCTGGGTCTCAGGACACTAAAATTTGCTTTTCTGCTTAAGCATATCTTAATCCAGAGTTAGTTTTTTCATTAAAAAGCAGGTTGAGACTTTATACAAGCTGAACAGAGTCTAGTGTGCTGAGAAAAGTAGACAAAGCAAGTAAATCTAGGAAGAGGAGAACTAAGACAGCAGGAGTAAGTCCTAAAAAATGCAGAGTCTGTGCTGTAGCACAGGGTCTGTTTTCTGGACCATGTCCTGTGTTGCAGTGAATACATGATGCAATGTCAGATGTTGCTCTGGACATGCCAGTGATGCCTCCCAGAGATGAGAATTGTTCCATGATGCTGCATCCTCTCTCCCTGGCATCTGCATTCTCTGAGGCCTGTGCAGTAACTCCTTTCTCTGCTGCAGAGTCAGGCTTTGACAGGTTTGATAAATAAAAATCCCTGCACAATTTTTTTCGCATGAGGAGAATATTAACTCTTGTATTGTAGACAAATCACATTCTGTAACTAAATCACACTGCTTTAAATTCCCGTGTTTCTTCACCACCCTTTTTTTCGTAAGCTGGGCTGCTCTGGAGTGCTGTGTGCTGCTTAAATGACTGTCCTGAGCTCCTAAAAGGCTTGGGGCTGACAGGAGCATCTATGTCCCATCCATAGTTCTGAGATCCTCTGCAATGAGAACTATACAGATCTAATATATTGCTGTCACAGGATCCCGTGACTGCTTGACCTTGCACTTTCATGCCCTGTTAAGCAGCTACAAGAGCTCCTCAGCTAAAGCGGTCCCTTTCTAATTTTAATTTATGCTAATATTAATTTATTATGTGTCTGGGTGAGTGGCTGTTTTGAGGAGCTGCTGTCAAGCTCCAAATATCTTTGCCCAAGGCTTTGGAGTGACCTGTCCTAGCAACAGAACCACAGAGAGAGCCAGGGTGACTCCAGATTCCCAGTGCACTTCTGTCACACAGCATTCCCTGTTCCTCCCTTCCTTTCCTCCCCAGAGCTGTCTTTTGTATATCAGCTCAGGAAGATCACTTTCATGGATTGTTTTTTCCTGTTTTCCTGGTTGTCTTGTTTCCCCTGTGTTCTTGCAGCTTGTCTGGAAGGCTTGTGGACTGCCTGGCTTTGGTCAGTGTCTGCAGCAGGACTTCAGGCAGTTTTGGTTTTGCAGAAAATCGTCTTCTGTATCACGTTTGTTACATCCTGGTTTGGGGAGTGGGGATCAGACCTGTCCCACATGTACTTACCAGCTAATTTCTGTACTTCTTTTTTTCTTCACTCCTAATTCTTTTTTGTCACTTTGAGCCCAGACAGCTCCCCGAGTTCTGCAGGAGTGGCTGCTACAAAGATGTTTGTGTTCTCCTCTGTAAAACTGGTCCTTGTTTTGTGTTGCTAGGCTACTCCCTTCCAGCTGCCACTGAAGAAATGCTCCGTGGTGGGAAACGGTGGGATCCTGAAAAAGAGTGGCTGCGGCAAACAAATAGATCAAGCAGATTTTGTCATGCGGTAAGACAGAAACCTCAATGACACATTGTCCCTCCTTCTCCCTGCTAAGCCTCAGACTTTTCAAAGCCATTCAGTTGGGATTAATCAATGATAATTTGCCTTGTCGCCCCGCCTTTGCAGGATGCTTTACACAAGCAGTTTGGGACAAAGTGTGAGGAGAGGCAAAAAAGGAGTTTTGGCTTGGTTCTGCAGAGGTGTTGTGGGGTGTGGGGACAACCTGTGGGTCAGTAAGGTTGTGACAGCTTGTGCAGTGTCTCAGGGAGGTGCTGAGGAGCTGCTTTTCTCATCATTTATGCTGTGAAAACCAGGGTGTTCGTCCTGCACTGTGCTCTGTCCTCTGAAACTAAATGCCACCTGTGCAGCCCATGGAGCTCAGGATGAGTAGGGGCTGATTTAGGGGCAAGGCTTAGGTTGGTACAAGCTAAAATCTTCCTCTCTTTTTCTTCCCTCGAGACTGAACTGTGGCTGGCTGTCTGAGGAAAGGTCAAACCTCTTCCCTTGATGCAAGGTTTTTGGGATTCTTCATATTTCCTTTCCCTCCAGCCTTCCTGAAGTTATAAGAACCTGTCAGGAGGGATGTTGAACCAGCTACTGCTTTCGTGATTAAATTTGGCACTTTCTAGGTCTGCGATCCTTAAGGAAGAAAGACAGAAATTAGTTCCTCCCTGTTAAACATGAACAAGAGGAACATTGTGGGGGAGAAACTGGAGGAATGCTCCAAAAGAGATGAGAAATGGAGCTTCTTGGAGTTTCAGATGGATGCATAACAAACACCCACTGGAGCAAGGCTCCTTATTAGAGCCTGATGGCTGATTATAAAAGCACCCAAATTTGCTCTAAACCGTTAGTGTAATTTCTGGTTTGCATCTCAAAGACCAGAAATGCCTTCAGTGTTAAAGCAAAGAAATAGAACAAATTAAAGGTAAAGGGAAACATAGAGCATTTACAGAATAGAAGATGAAAAGCACAGGGGGAGAGAAGCACTCTGCCATTACTGCAAAACTCCATAGGTGTTCCACAGACTAAATACAAGAAACTGCAGCATATATGCCATGGCTATGTTTTCTAGAAATTGAAATGCTGTAGGAGCAATCAGTTACAAAAACAACAGAAATTTAAAAAAAAACCAAAAACCAAACAAACAAAAAAAAACAACCAACCAACAAAACAGCAGTTATTTTAGCTTGATTATAAAAACCAATTTCTCTCTAGGGAGGGTAAAGCAGCCATTATATGTACAGAGCTTGTTTTGATTTAGAAATAAGTGATAGGGAGAATCCTGCAAAAATCCCAGTCACTGTCTGCAGGCTCTGCTGTATTAGTGATATGAAATCACATTTAGGGAAAGTGTTTCAATTCTTTTGGGTTAGAAATTAATACACCACTGGGAGAAAATATTTTTACAGCAGGTGAAAGACAGGATTTAGTTGATCTTTTCTAAATCTGATTTCTATAATCTGAGAGCTGAGAGAGAAGGAGCACAATGGTGACTTGCATAACATTTTCCATTTTTTGAAAAGAAATTTGTGTAACATCTTCAAAGTATTTCTGCAGTGTGAAATGGCCTGCCACGTTTTGCCCTTGTTGTTTTCTTCTCTTCATGTCACATGAGTTTTGATTTCATTTCCATGTATTTCCATAAGCTTTGTCATGGGAGTGAAGATGGCTACAGTCATATGTTGTAATTGCTGAGGTTATTTAATGAGTTTAAACTCACCTGGTTGCTGAGCATCTTCTACAAACACCGTTGTTCCAACACAGAGATGGGAAGTGCAGCAGTTTCCAGCCCCTAAGGCATAGCAATCTGCAATGAGAAAGGTGCAGATGATGGTCTGCATGTTTAGGAATTGTGTTTATAATGGTCTCTTCTTCTGATTTTCAAGTTTGTAATCCTTATTTCTAAGAAAAAAAAAATTATTTCCCCCCTCACTGCCTGCTGATGCTTATTTTAAGAGAGGAGTGTTGGCTAGTAGTCCTAAGCCATGTTTTTAACTCTGTTTTTCGTGTACTTATTTCTCCGTACTGGATGTAACAGTAAGAAAACGAAAAATAAAGTTTCTTGGTATGAGTCTTGTGCTTCCTTGTGCTTGTCAGTGTGTTCCTCACCTGCACAACACTCAGCAGTCTGCTGACCTATCCAAGAAAATAATTGGGAAGGCCAAGCAGCTGATTTCCTGCAGTTTCCTCTGGGTACTCTGGCCATTTCTTAATGCTTCCTGCACAGCAAGGTGGGAATCAGAATTACTGATGAGAGGAATTAGATGTGTTTCAATAATGCAGCTGTGACTGGCTTATGAAAGAATTTTCATTATTTAGATGCTGAGATGATAAAAACTTGGGTGAGATTTTAGTCCTTCATAGTGCTTTTAAATAAACTTCAGCTATTTAAAAAAACATTTTTCAAAAGCTTGCCCTATGAACTTGTGTTTATTCAAAGCAGAGAGCATTAAATTGTGATCTGCCAGAGGTATTTTTGCCACCTCTCTACCCTAAAGCTAGTCACCTGTAAATCTTCCTTCACAAATATTTGTTTAACTTTTATTTTATTTTACTTTTTTTTAAGGAGTTCTTTCTCATTTAGATTTTATCATTTGTTACGTCAAAAAATTAGAATTTCCTTGTGCTTCTAGCCTTGCTCTCTTTTTTTTTCTTCCTTTTTTTTCTTTCTGTTTTTTTAATCAATGATTGCCGTTTCTGAAACCTCTTATTTTCATTATTTCTTTCTGGCTTCTTTTGAAGTTGTCTAGCTTCTCTTAAATTGTGGTGGAGCGAACTAGAAGCTGTTTCCTGACTGAGATCTCAATACATTGTGCACATCTTAAAAGAAGCAGTCATGAAAAGGAGAAAATTCCTGGGAATTTCATGTTTCTTGGTGAATGTGATTAACTTCGTCTATGTTCTGTTTACGTGGGACATAGCTGTCCTTTTACTTGGGATTTCTTGATGATGAGAATTTAAGGTATTGAGAGCTGGTATTTATATGCAAATAGATGCTGATATAGCACCACTATGATTTTGGTTTTTCTTTTTTTTTTTGGCGTTAACAAAAGCTGCAGAGAAAAAACCCCAACCCCCAACAACATAAACAACTAAAAGCCTTGCTCTGAAAAAAATTTCAAATTCTGCTTGTCTCTGGCAATCATGGTTTCATTTTTGTCTTCTAAGCATTCCAAATACTGTTCATGTCTTTGTTTTAAAGGAGAAATTTGAAATTAAAAAACGTTTGTAAACCAGTTTTTAATGCAATTTTTTTGTATTGAGTAGATTTCTCCTGACTCATTTTGGGGGCAGTGCATAGGCTTGGATACTCTTTGAATCTATCTTCATCTCCTGCATCTTCCTCCTTCATCTAGGTCTTTACATGGGAGCATTTAGGACTATTCACTGTGTGGATGTTACTCTCTACTTCTGCAGTTTTAGAGTCTTGGTTCTCTGCTTCCCCAAGTAAATTTGCTCAATTGTTTTGGCTTTATTCCATTATCACCATGCTCACCAGAGCAAGATTGTGAGCAGAACTGAGACACGCGTATTTTTAAAGCCACGTAATTTTTTTCTCTGTGTTTTCCTGGTAAATTCTGTAAGATGATGGTACCCCAGAGTATAATATTAAAAATGCCAGTTGTAAGGCTTGCAGTAGCACAGAGTGGTATTATCAGTCTGGAGCCTGATGCTGGTAAACCAGACAGAGCAGAGTGAGAACCAGCACTTTAAAAGAGTTTGGATTAAAAAGAAAAAGATTTTCTATAGATAGTAACAGCATCTTCCACAGCCTTTCAGCCTGTCAGAAATGCCAAGTGTATGCCTTTGTTTTTGTTTAGCAGCTACAGAGATCTCATCTCTGCAAAGGGTTTTCTTTCTCTATTTCCCCACAATCTAGTACAAAAATGCTTATAGGTGTGATGCAGTAGGGAACAGTTGTAGCCTGGTCCAGTAATACAGCATTTTTACGTTTTCTGAAGTCTGTCAGTCCTAAATGTCATTTAAAATCTTGTCTGTCTTTGTGTGCAGGTGCAACCTTCCTCCTCTCTCCAATGAATACAGCAAGGATGTTGGATCCAAAACCCAGCTGGTGACTGCAAATCCCAGTATAATTCAGAAAAGGTAGAGAGCATATTTTTCCTTCTCTGGTTGGGGGTGGACAAAAAGAAAAAGGCTTCGTCTGTGCTGTAGGAATTAGTGCATCAGAGTTGTGTTCTCAATAATCTGATCCTGGAAGGGGATCTGGAAAAGGTGAAACGGGCAATGGTTTGGTGTTAGGTGAAACAATTAAAGATTAAACCTCTGATCCTTTCAGTATAAGCAGGAAAACTAAGGGAGGTTTGAACTGGTAGGTGCCCCAAACTACTCTGCTGGTCAGGTCAGCTGGCTGCTGCATCCCATAGCTGGTGAAGATGCTGATTTGGGTTTCTCTTTGTTTCAGCAGAGATAACCTCTGGGTCCTCACTGCCTTCGCATTATTTGTTTGATACTGGCTTACAGAAGTATAAAAGGAGTTAGGATGGAGCTACTTGGCAGGGTGCGATCATACAAGCTTTGCTTTCTTAGGAAACTGGGACAAATTTATGTTGTTTATTAGAGTTGGTTGAAATTTTCCAAATGTCAGTAGCTGATGAGAGTGGGGAAGAGGGAGTGGAGAAAAAAATGTGAATGCCATCTCTGATTTTGCCTTCCTGAATTTTAATTGCCATGTTCTTTGTTTGTCATCCAAAATGAGGTAGGCTGCTCTCAGGCAGACATGGTGTGGTAATAACCTGCCATGTTCACTGAAAAACACAAGAGAAAAGATATAAACCAGGGGGACGAGCAGGAAATGATTAGGCATAAAGAAGTGTTTCATGTGAGAGTATTGGGAGGTGAAGGATTGTGAAAGGAAGCAAAGCAGACAAATTAAACACATGGTAGAAACCCAGGTGCTTTAAAAAGAAGAAAGGCACTGGCTTGGAGACGGATGTTTGATGGTATTTAAATGCAGTATTTTTGCTCTCTTTCAGGAATTGAAGGGTTCTCTAGTTTTGTGTGTGGAAGAGATGACAGTCTTTGACAGAGTAGAACAGAGAGGGCGAGCCAAGAGGGAAGTGGAGTAATAATGAGCTTCAAGAGCTGATTGCAGGCAGTGTCTGAGTAGGAGAAGGCATAGAAATGCCTGTGGGATGAGATCAAAGCAGAAATGGCAGGGGATGGCACCAGGTGCCGAGCAAAATGAGAGCTCCCCAGGGCAGTGGACCTGAAGATGGGGAAACTGAAAATCCTGTGGTATGTAGATGGCTACCTGATTTCTGAAGTGGAATGAAATGGCCAGAGCATCTCATTAAGGAAAGATCAGCTTGGCCATGGCATTTGGGGTGAAATGCAGAGGAGCAGTGGATTCTTAAACTCAGGCATATGTGTTTTGCACCCTCCCCTCCATCAAAGCCTGGAGCAGAACAATGGCTGTGGTTACTACTTTGGAACAGAAAAGGAAAAGTTTTAGTGATGCTTTGAGGAGACTGTGGAGTTTTCCAGCAAGAGGGGAAGGATGGAATGAGCAGATGGGGTGAAGAAGCAGATGGAGAGAATGAGGTGCTACTTTGGGAGGGGTGGATATCACAAGGAGGAGTGGAGGGGGTGGGAAATGGGTGAGAGGAAAGAAACGGGATCGTGATCAATGTCAGTTTTCAAAGTGAGTGGACAGTAACTGCGATGTAAGACTTTGGGTGAGAGAAGAGTGTGGATTGTGTGTTGATTAGGAGGAGATACACAACCAGTAACTGAGAATGACGCAGGCAACAAATTCATAGCACTGAAAATTGGCAGAAGCCTCCTTGGAGGCTTTGCTTCCTCTGTCTGGTCAGGAAGAAATTTTTAAATTTTTTAAACTAATTGTCTGATGTTTCCTGTGTGCTGCCCAAAGTAATTTTATCTTCTGTGTGTTAAGTTAGAGTGGAGGAAAAAAGGGTAATCTTGACAGTTAAAACAGAGAAAACAGACTACAACTCTGTCATCACTTCGTATGAAATGAATCTTTTTAAGGAATTAAGGTTGCTTATACATCCAGACTTTCATGAAATTCAGAGACATTCAGGTTGGTGGCTGATGTATCTGTTTCTAAGCTGTGAGTTAGCTGGCATCACATAATGGTATTATTCATTGTCATTCTTCCCCTCTCCTCTTGTCCTCGCTTGAAGCACATTGATATTGATAAAGCTTGACATCTCAATTATCTCTCAAGTGGCTTATGGCAGGTCTGGTGAATCGGTCCTCCTTTAGAAACCATTCATGGTTTCTAAAAGATTTACCCTTACCAGATAATTTATGGTGATGCACGTTGAGTAGGGCAAAGTTTTCATACTAGGGATGTGGAAGCAATTTTCTGTGTGGTTCTAAAAGCAGAATTAGTGCCTTTAGAAAATCAGATTGTTGGCAGTAGTTATTGCAGAAACACCACCATTTCCCTCTCGATTTAGCACCTTAGGATGGAAGAGTCACAATTTTAATCTAGGAGTACACTGACTTTTAAAATAACTTCTAAACATTGCTTTTTGAAATGTTTAGATTCAAAAGTCCCTACTCAGATTTCAGCAGGAAATGTGACTGTGCAGGTAGTATAGTTTTCACTTGTGAAGTATTTTGCTCCATTCTCATTTGGGTTTGAAAAATGCTGGGGAATGTCCTACCCTAACTTCAATTAGTGTAATACAGGAGAGCTGACAATAGATGTACTGCGGTAGGAATTTTCCTGTCTGACTAAGAGGGTGCGTGATGACTGTCCCAGTTTCTTTTTTTGTCTCAAATTTTTCGCAGGCATCTCTCTTCAGTTAATATTGGAACTCAGAGTCCTTCACTCCTGTGTAGAAACTCCTTTTTCCACTTTGCATTCAAAACTTAACTTTTCTGTCAAAGCCTGTGTTGAGGCTGCAGCTGGAATTGAAATGTTGCATAAAGCTGCTCCTGGGGCCAAGGTGACCTTTCCCACCCTCTATCCCCTGGTATTGTTGTGGGGCTGCAATCCCACATCTTTGTGTTTCCAGTTCATTCCCCTACCATCCTTCTCAGCTTGGCTTTATCTGCGGGGAACTGCTTTGCAGGCAGAAGACTACTTTATATTTTTCCTGGGTTTTCTTTTCTTTCCAAGTGTAGCTGCTCTAAGTCCCTGTTAGGAAAGATCCACTGCAGTAGTGGGACTTGTAATGTGCCTACAGCCATTCCTAGGACTCTGGGAAAAAATCAACAAGGTTATGTCACTTACAGATGTGTTTCCATATTCTTCCCCTCTGTGGATAAGGAACAAGTCAGTGAACATAGAAATTCCTAAGAGGCAGTGATGATTTTTGACCAATGGCATAAGATTTCTAAGAAAGAAATACAAAGAGTTTGTGGATGTGTATTATTATCTGTTCCTAAAGTCACTGGATCTGGGCTGTTGAGGAGAAGCAAATTTTATGAATTTCTTATCATCTTCAGCAATTCCTGCAAATGTCATACAACAATACTTTGTCTAAACTTGTAATTAACTCTGCAAACTGTTTGCAGCAGTATTCCTTTCTAAGTGTCATGTCTGCTTGTCTGTCTAACCTATGCACACTTGTATCATCAATAACATGGTCTAATACTCCAGATGGATGCTTCCCAGCACTCAGGGAGTTCTAGACCCCCTGATGGTTGCTGGTGAGTGTTTTATCCGTGAGCTGTGTGTTTCTGGCCTGTGTGGAAATACGAATTTCCGTCACCGAATGGGAACATTCTCCTTTCAGTGAATTAATTCACCTTTTGGATCTCTGTGATACTTGACAAGTTTTTGCTGCATCCACGGTCTTGCACTGAAGCAAGGAGTGAGACTAAAGACTAAGAAACACAATGATTCTGCCTCTGAGCTTGGAAATGCCAGTTAAATATCACTGCTCTTTATTAGGTTCCCATGGATTTGGAGTGGGATTAAATTTGCTTTCCGGTGTCCCCTACATTTTAGGGACAACTAATAATCTTTCCTGCATTCAATCCTGAAGACATCTTTGAATCCAACAGACACTATTAGGAATAAAACGATGAAACTGAAGCAATAATTAAATTTGATAAAAGCTTCCTTCATCTTTGATTAAACAAATGTACAGTATTATGCCTGTTGCTTACACTCATGAAAATGGTTCTTGAGAATTCCTCTTCACTGTGTTTCCATGTAAAAACTACATACTCTCTTCCTAGGTAGGTGCATTATTATTTGGTAATTGCAAAAGATCAGGAAAGGAAAGACAGAAACCTACCCGCAAAATATGTTCTTGAAGGACAACCCTTTGTGCTTATCTTGTCCTTTTTTTAGAAGTCAAATGATGAGAAAATTATCCCCTGTAAAGTCATTGGTCACCAGATTTTAAATACTTCATCTAGAGGTTCTTTTTTCATTCCTTTTTTCATTTCCTCAATGACTTATATCTCAGATTATTTCATTGAGAAGAAGTCCAAAGTGATAAGAATAATTCTTTTAATTCACGCTTTATGTTCTTCTGCAAGAGTCTCTGAACCCCTGTGCCAACAGCAAAGGGATAAAATTTCTGGGGAGTACTTCTAAAGAGGCAAGACTGTGATAAACTCTTCTGTGTATGGAGGTTGCTTAAAGCCCTATTTGTTGGTAATCAATTTTTCCCTCCTCTAATACAAAGTTTCTTTAAAAACCTTTACATTTATAAGCGATGCCTTAGTTTGTCTTTGTGAGGAACATCTATTTTTGTCCTTGTTTGAACAGAAAAGGAAGTGAAACTGTGGGGTTGGAAGGGATTTCCTAGAGAACCGACAGAAATCTCGAGGTTACAGTAATTTAAAGAGCAAATTGATGTGGAGATGAAATGGGAAATTATAAATGAAATCTCGTGAAATCATGGTTTGATGCTTTCTCTTAGACAAAAATAAGTGTTTTATTAGTAGTTGTAATTAATCAGAGATAGAAGATACCAGGATTAAAATAATCTATTTGGATCTGTGATTGAAATACCCTCAAATTTCAAATCTACTGTGTGTTTATTGTCGGATTGGAGAGGAATAGGATTACTTTACACACGCATTTGTCGGTCTCTTGTCCTAAACTGGTATTTTGATGATAATCATCTTTATCTCCATTGTGAATGACATTCTGCTTGCAAAATCTTTGCCTTACCAAAATCACCAGTGCTTGCCCATCTGTGGGGATATTCATTAACACATTGTCTCACACATTTTCATTTTCTTGGCAAGCCATGGCAGGAAGGCTGTTGCTTTCATTCCTCCTCCCTCTCCCACCTCCTGGTGTCTTCCTCAGACCACTGTATCCCAGAGTCTGCCAGCACTGCCAAAAAGAGAGACAGCCAGCTGTCTGATTTGCCATTATTAGCTCTGTGAAATGGGAAAGCTATATATGTCCTTGAGCAAATAAGGCTTTTAATTAAGGTGTTCTTTTCATCTTTATATTCCTGCAGTAGGACTTGATATGAGAGCTTCTAAATCCTACTACCAGTATGTGGAATAGTAGTCAAGTGTCTTATATTTTAGTATGTGACTAATGTCTTAAAAGTCATTGGAATGATTTAGTGCCTTGTATGGACAGCCCGACTTTTTTCAGAGTAACACCTCCAAAGGTTTTTAAATGCCTAACTCATGTTTAGGTAACCAATCTTTCTTTTCAGTCGTTGTCGTTAATCTGAATTTTTTACCACTATTGCATCTCTTGGATATTTTTGGATACTGATTGGAAAGCAAATGTGTGTGTGTGTGTGTGTGTATATATATATATATTCTTTTAAATGAAGATACAAGGCATCCTGCAATCTGAAGGACTGCAGATAATGAGAACACAGAAAACTGCTACTTCTCTGTAGTCTGCCAGATTGTGACATTCCCACTTCTTTTGTTCCTGTCTCTAAATAACTTCCATGGTTTGCAGCATCTACAGTCATGTGATCCCATCAGCTGCAAAGAAAACCTGCAAATTCAGGAGAAGGTCACAGGAATGTAAAAATTGTCCTTATGGGTAGCAGGCCAAAAGCTTTAGGTTAAAGCATAGATGTCAGAGAGGCAGAGGGGTTAATCAGGGTTTGTTTAATCAGGGTTTGTTTTCTCATTAGACAGCTGGGGGTTGCTGAGAATGACATAAGCACCTGAGAAGGCTGGTAGGTTTTATTCCTCAGTGGGAAGGCTGAATCAGTAGCACTTTTAATAGTTTCTGAAGGAAAGGATGAATGGAGAGAGAAATGCCTGTGTGGAGTCCTTTAGGGGAACAGACTCTCTCCTGTGCAAATCACTGTAGTACTTCACAGACTTAAGGGATTTTTAGGTAAACCAGAAGGTAGATGGGTCTTGAGAAATTTTTTTCAGGAGTTTATAAATAAATAGCCATAGCAATATCAGAACCACTAAGGAAGAATTTTTGGGACTTTCTTCCATGTGTTCTTAGGAGATGGTAAAAAAAGCAAAGTAATGCCTTGGGAGAGGTTTAGATTAGATACTAGGAAAGATTTTTTTTCAGTAAGAGGGTTTTAAAGCATTGGAACACATAGCCCAGAGAAGTGGAATCACCACCCCTGAAAGTGTTGCAAAAATGTGTGGATATGGCACCTGGGGACATGGTTTAATGGTGAAAATGGTGGTGGTTGATGGCTGGACTTGATTATCTGACAGGTCTTTTCAAACCTTGATGATTCTATGATTCTGTCCGTATTAAAAGAGGGGTGGGGGAAATCAAGGGCAGAAGAAATCAGTTATTCTGACTTCGTTCAGTCCACAGAAAGAGAGTGGAAATGGTTAAACAGGGAAGGAAGCATCTCCGTGCTCAGAAGGTCCTTCCCAGGAGGTAACAAAGAACTTCAATGTCATCATCATCGAGGGAAAAGTATTGGCAGGGATTAAAACCTACTTTCAAAGCCCAGGTGTGCAGGGTGTGAAAGCCAAATTTCCCAAGTTGTGAGCTGCTGATCCTGAGTGCTTTATGTTCCATAAGAAGCCTTGTGAGCAGCTTAGTTCTAACCACTCTAGAATGTGTTTTTAAACTTAGAGGCAGGCAAGTGGGAGAAGAAGGTGTCGAGCAGCTCTACCCACGGGCTCATTACTGTCCTTTAAGAGGTCTTTGGGGGAAAGGCTCTGTTTTTATTGTAGAGATGTCTCTGTTTCACTCGTATGCAGGCTGACAGAATGAACAATTAGGTAGCTGGATATGTGCAAAATGGGTAGAATATTTATGGAAGCCAGCATTTCATAATAACGTAACGGGGAGAAAAAGGCAGATGAGTTTTGGAGGTTTTTTTCCCAGAAATCTTTGTATTTCTCTTGTGAGTTAGTTGAATTTCTGAAGGTGGCCTCAGAGCAGCCAACAGGACAGGGAATTTGATTGCAGGGTGTTCCTCTAGTGGTTTCCCTGGGCCACAGGTGGGATTTTGTGGTGCAGAGGGATTCAAATCAACATGTAATGCGTGACCTAAAGGGGCATCAGTTCATTTGCGTCTTCCACCAGAGAGCTTAATAGCAGGAATTCCTCTGCAGGAGGGTAAGAGAGCCTCAAGAGGTGGATGGTGGTGACAGGGAGACAGTTTAGTGAAGGAAGAGGTCTTACTGTCTGTGATGTTCCTGGTGTGGTTTCAGTTCTCCCAAATGTAAATGGAGAAAACACAAAGCAGAGGTGTCTGCATTTTAGGAGAGCATGTGAGAGGTTGTTGTGATTATTTGTACACAAGGAAGACTGTTCTCTGAATTTCTGACTCAGGAGAACCAGAGAGGATGAATTCTGTCAGCACACAGGACATATCAAGTGTTGGTTTGAGCTCTGCCTCCTGTCAGTTTTGTCATCCCTGTGAGACTGAGCTTTTCAGTGCATTTGCTTGTGTTAATTAAAGCCTGAATATCTGGGGAATAATCATAAAATAAGCTCGAGCTTGCATGAGTTGAAATTTGAAAAACTGGAATACAGAGCTAAATCAGAGTGTGTAGACAGCTTGTAATGTTGAACTGTGTTGTTAACAGCTAATAAAAGATGGAGCTGTAAAGTGGGAGTATAAAAGAACTCCAATAGAGTAATTTTAACACTCTCCCTTGGGGACATGAACATACAGTTGTGAGATTTGGCATTGCTGATTTTGGCAGCTGCCTGTGCATTTGGATCACTTGTGCACTTCTCACTGAGGCAGGAAGGGTGCTAAAATCAGACCCTTAAGGTTCTGACTCTTTAAGTCAAATTGCACACTCAAATTAAGAGTTTATTTCACCTGAGTTTTGAAACTATGCACAAGAGATTTTTCAAGTGTCTTAGAATAAGAAACTTTAGCTACCTAATGAAATTTTTGTACAGGAAATCTTACAATTGTTTTTAACTTCATTTGTGCCAGCCTCTATAGCTGGCTTGCCTCAGGGGGTATGGATTCTTTGTACTTTAGAAGGAAAAAGAAACTCATTTTTCAGACTGGAATGTTCCACTGTGACTTTCCTACCTGATTTGTTTTTTCTAGAAGGATAGCAAACAATGTGCAAAATGACAACCTGGTCTCATAAAAGGTGTCCCTGCCCATTGCAGTGGGGTTGAAAACAGGTGACCTTTAAGATCCCTTAAAACCCAAACCATCCTGTGATTCTCCAAAAATACATGTATTGGTACATTTCTAATTAATTTATTCTATTACATTGTGGGAGGGTGTTGATTCTTGGGTGGTAATTATTACTTCTGCTACTATTGGCAGGCCTTCCTTACAAACAAGACAGTGTTTCTGCCTGGGTTTATGCCCAGAGCAATGTTTCTAATTAGTAGCAGTGGTGAATTTGTACTCAGAATACTCTTAGCTGAATTTGTCAGTGCCCTGCCTGTTTCATACAGCAGGTTGGCATTGAGGAGCACTGAGATGGAGCTCAGGGTAGAGCAGAGAGCTGAGCCTGTCACTGTTTCCATAGCAAAAGGTCATCCCGTGGTTTCAAACCTTGTGGCTCATTTAAAACTTCTGTCAAGATTTCCTTCCTCCTGCTGGTCTGACTCTTACCAGCTGCAGTCTCTGCTCTCTTGTACTACCCAGTAATGAAGTACTGTGAATCAGTGGTGTAGATTTACACCAGATGGTTGTGTTTACTATCCAGCTAAGAGGGAGTAATCTGGTATTACCTTTTCCAACCCCGTCCCAGGCAGGGACTGGCTAACACTATGGGTAGATTTTTAAATCCCCACATCTAAGCGTGTAATATGTAAAATTCTTCTTACTCTCTGGAGATTTCCTTGCCCAGGTGACTTACCCAAATGTTGGCAGTGCTGCAAATACACAATGAAAGCAGCTACCACCTTGGCAGGCTTGGGTTGAAATGTTTTTTAAAGCCAAGCTTGGGGAGGATTCACAGAATCGTGGAATGGCATAGGTTGTGAGGGATCCCTGGAGATCAGCCTCTGCTCAAGCAAGGCCACCTAGTCCTGGCAGCCCATGTACTCCTTGAGAGATTGGCAGAAAAAACTTGAAATCTGGTCTGTAGACATGCTCATAGCACTCTTCTACTCACTCCCAGTGACAATAGTGAAGACTTTCAAAAAGAGTAAAAGACCAAGTAGAGTAATCTTGATAAAATGGTGAAACATGACCCAGTTGTCTTTTATAAAGCTCAGCTCAGTAACTGAAAGATCTACTTACACTCTACAAGGTAAAAGGGTGTGATTCTTAGATTCATTACACTAATTAAACTTGCTCTTGATGTGGTAAAGAGTTGCTTTTCAGATATTTCTGACCAATCTGTCCTACCTTCCTTTATGGTTATGCCAGACTTCTGTTTGGGGAAAAAACCAATCCAAAAAGTAGCCAGATCTGTATCCTGACAGTGGGCTTGAGCAGTAGTCATGGCAAGGAAACAGTAAGAGTCATTTTTTAAGAAAGCAATTGACTTTTGACAAACAAAAAAAGAGCCCTGCAACCAAACACAGCATTGTTTTATAGCAGGTGCACTGATCAATTTTTTGAGACCTGGGCTTTGTAACAGAAGATACCAATTTACGCAGATATGTATCAGAGGTTGCCAGTTAAATGCAGTGAAGCCCTGGCATCAGTGCCAGGTGTGTTGTGAGCTCCCATTATTTGTGGGAGATAGGAAGGGTGAATAGCCAGGGGAAAGCCTTGGAAATCTGCATCAAAGGTGGAGCTTCTGTGCTGATCAGAAGATGATTGTGCTGCATATGATCATGCCAGTTCAGAAGGTGCATTTTGGAAGTTTGAGTCAAGCTGCTGTTTACAGACTGCTGCAGATTAGGAAGGCGGATGAAATACCCCTGTCCCTCATTTTCAGACGGGATAACAGAAACACGAGGAGCTGTGGCAGACCAGCAGTGAGTCAGAGTGAAGTCCAGAGCAGCATATCTCTGGCTCTTTGCCCGGTCTTTGATCATAGGTATTTGCTGAGGTACCTCATGGGAAGAAGACTTAATGTTCTTGGCTGCTCACAAAGGTTCTTTCGTGAGTATTAAATTGGCATAAAGAGATTAATGAGACCTGCCAGAAAATCTGTTTCTGTCCACAGAGTTGCTAATTGCTGTTCACACGCTGTCAGGGTATTGCAGGGTTTGGTTCTCATCTCTGACGTTTCTTCCTCAGATGCAGGGGTGCACAGCAAATGACAAACTTACTGTCCAAGAAATTTTCCTCTGGCATGGAGTGGCAGGACCCTGAGCATCCCACTTTCCTAGGAGCCCGTGATATCCATCAGGGATGTGTCTCCTGTTAGTTTTCCACAATCACTGAGCAGCCACAGCCCAGAAGGACCTTCAACATCCTCCTTTTATTTTTGTCAGTGTTCCTGGATGTTGCTGGGTCAGCTAAGTTCCACAGTACTGTTTGCCCTTCCTCTCATTTTGCCCCTTGAAACCTTGCATGAAAATGTGTCTCTCTGACATGAGGCCTTAAATAACCACCATTGGCAACAGTCCTGGAATCCCAAGGAAAAAAAGAATCATCAGTTAATCAGTGGCGGTGATTAATCTTATTTACTTACTTGAAATAAAGTGGGTGTGAGATATCAGTGGGGTTTTTTCTCTGAGTGTGCTTACTACTTGCAAAGGAAAATTCTGTCCTATAGAGTGAACTGCCTTTTAATGGACTGATTCCTTCTTCATATGAAGGGATTTCATGCCTGACAGCTTCCAGATTGTGTTTTGTTGTCTTCAGGTGGCTCTACTGAGGATGTGCTGGCAATGCTTAGATAACAGAGGTATGAGAGCTGAAGCCCTGACCCAGAATTTTCCATATGAATTTTGCTTGTCTTGCACTGTTTAGAAAGGCTTCTCATTCCCTGAAGGATGCTCAGTGTTCATAGTGGCAGCAATATTCCAGTGGTCAGGGCAGAAGCTGGGAAGCAGGATTTATGTGGTGAGCTAGCTTTCAGATGTCAGGAAAGGTCTTTTGCTTTAGATCATTTGTTTGAGAAATTGGCTGTGATGTTACTGGCAAAGAAGGTAGTTGGTTTTTAGAGTAGGTGTGGAGTTCCTGATGGCCTTGCTTGGAACTCAAATAACATCCTCTGCTTAGAGCTGGAGGGAAACTGCTTTTGCCTTTGTAAACCGGGGAAAGTTCCTAAATTGAGCTGGGATATCAGGTACTCTAATTCCCATTCTCTGTTTTATGCTTTATTAAACCATTTATTCTGGCTTTCAGTGTAAAGTAGCACTGTCTTACTGAGGGTGTTCGTGGGGGCTGAATGCAGCTTTTGGAAACCTTCTGTCCAGTCTCACTTTCAGGGGAGCAGATGGGGTAGCTGGTCCAGCAGCAAACACAGTCTGAGTAGCCAAGTGACTCCTTCCCAGCCCAACAAAGTGAAAATTGCTGCTGCTGAAACTAGGGAGGGATGGGGTGGACTGGCAGGCTGAGACAAGGTGGAGGAAGAGCTTGGGGGCTGCAGGGGGGGTTGTTGGCAGATACAAAGATCTAAACCCCAGATCTGCTTCTCCTCTTTCTTGCATTGTGTTTTCCCCTTTTCTCACCGGAGATGCAACACCAGATCTGTGTGGTGGGAAGCCAAACTGTGTCAGTGCCACAGGACAGCTGGCCAGGACAATGGATGGGACTGATGTGGGGCAGTGTGTGCCCTTAACAAGGCACATGTTCCCTCTGTATTGCAGACACACCAGCCATGGACATCCTTCAGCAGCCTCTTGGCAAGGACTCACCTGTGAATTGCTCATAAAGTTCTTTGCCTCTTCTTTGAGTGCAGCGTGCCAGAAGGTCTGAGCCGTGCAGAGTGGCTGAGGGGTTGCGTGCATGGGCTGTGAGCAGTGAGTGCAAGCTGTTCAGGCAGCTCTGAGAGCAGCAGCCTCCAGAAAGAGGACAGCCTAGGACGTGATGAAGGGACAGCCTTCAGCAGGGTGGCTCTCTAATCGAGCCAGGCATATGTTGGCACTGGTTTTCTGGGCATATCCTTTCACTTGGTGAGAAAAAGCAGTTCGAACCTGAATTTTCCCTCCCTTTGTACACTTGCTCACAACAGCTAAGAAGACTTCTTTTTAAAATATTTGCTGAATCTGTAAACTTGTCCTGAATTCTAGGACATGAGAGGAGAAAAAAGGGGGGCTGAATAAAGAATTTTAAGAGCAAGCTGTTTTTAAGGTAGGAATTAATCAACTATCTCCCATCTTGCTGCAGCCGTGGACTTTGAATGAGAACAACTTGAATGTGTTCAGTGCTCATAACAAACTGCTTACAAATTGCACAACACAGGTCATTTCAACAATTAAATAATTTTCAGTGACATTTTGATGTGCACATGGATCACTCAGTGCACTTAGGAACACTCAGTAGCCCTCCTAATAGCTCTGGTGTTGGTTTATTTGCTCTGCCATATTCACTTAGCTCTGAGTCATCGTGAGTTGATGCAGAAATTATCTACGAGTCTCTTCTTGATATTTAAATTATATTAAGCAGCATGCTTCATGCCATATAAGCCTTGACTCAAAAGGTCTGGCTGGATTAGCCATGCAGGCACAGCTGGAGATACAGATAATGGATAACATCCTCAGCTGGTGTATTATATCCATATAATTCTAGGGAAGCCAAGGGAGCTACACTAATTCTCACCATCTGAACAGCTACAGTTCCTGCAATTGCTCTCTCTCGACTGCCAAAGCTCATGTTTGTGCCTTTGTGCTTCTCCAGGCGAACTTAATGATATCCCTTGTGCCTGAATGGGGCAGAGTGCCCTATAAACCACAGGCTTTGTTGTGAATCTGAGTGGTAGTGCTGGGAGCTGCCTTTGCCGTTCCTCAGAATCGAGGTGTGTGCAGCACTTCTGGAGGACCAGATTTAGGTCTCTTGTGAAGTACTTGTGTTTTTTATTGTACCCTTCGTTTGCAGTGGAGGTAGCACTGAACGAAGGTTGGTTATTTAAATTAGTAATTCATAAGCCTATTTCATACCAGAGCTCTTAATTAGAGACAGATTCCCATTTCCTTTACCATTTAAATTATTTGCACTTGTGTCTGCTTTCCAGCTGTCCACCGTCAAACATAAACAAATACAAATTATTACAGAAATCTATTACATAAACAAGCCTCTACTTATTAAAAACTCAGGTCAATAATTTCTGCATATTCTTCAAAAGGTATTTTTTCACTAGTCCTTAGGAAAGTTTTTAGTACAAAAAACCAACACTCCAGCATTATTTGTGGTTTTGACCAAATGTGTTAAAAGGAGTAGTTTGAACTGTGTCTTAGCTCTCCTCCAAAACTGATCAATCCTCTGCAGTTTCTCAAAGACAGGAGAAGCTGCTTTACCAGGTGAACAATGTTTTCAGCTGCTGTATTGCACTTCAAAAAGCATCATTGATAACTGTGTTTGCAACTAAACATTTTGGGTGGAAGGGCCCCATGTCAAAACGTTGCCTAATTCCCATCCGTTAAGGTCAGCAAGCAGAAAAACTCTGAATCAAACTCTTAATAGCCTTTTATTCTCATTGTAGTGTTCTTCTCCCAAACCAGTTACTCTGGATTTGCAATTATGTAATTAACAGCAGAATTTGGGTTTATTTTGTAGGAATACTCAACTTATTAGGAACCAGAAGCTCTTGGTTATTAGCTGAAATTTTAATTTCTTCTTGTTTTTATTCAATGATAAACTACAGAATGACTAAGACAGCCCTTCTGGCAACGTTTAGCATTTACAGAAAACTTAGTGTCTCCAAAAGCCTCTCACTCTCAGTTCCTATGTATCTTCCAATGCCTATGCCTTTAAATTCATGTGGTTTCTTTGGAGAGTGTGATTGGATATTTTTATGGTGGATAGCAGGGAAGGCTGCCTCATATTTTGCAGCCTGACATCATGATGATTACCAATAAACCAGCAGTGTGCTTTTGGCCACCCAAACAGTAATGTTCCTTTCTCTAGGAATCAGCCTAGAGAAGTCGTTTGTGTGGCAGCAGCAACATTATAAAAAAAGACTCTGTTATCCCATTTTTAATTTACTGCTGCTTCATTTTGCTTTTGCCAGGGGACACTTGGAGCAGTTGGAGTATGAGGAAAAGCTCCCTCACCTTTCTCTGGATGTAAATGTCCAGCACGGGTGCAGCTTCACAGCTTCAGCATGAGCGAGAACAGTTTTACCTGGCCAAAATGTGGGGGGAGAAATACAAATATTTTGGCTGAGCACTGAGAGCTGAAAATAGCACCTGGCAATTGTAGGCTCAGACGGAGCAAATATGTGAAGCCCAAAAGCTGGTGGCTGAGCTGGACAGACAGGAAGACAGACAGACAGACAGGAAGACAGACAGCTCATGTGTAGCAGCAGTGCCTACCTACTGTTTCACCCTGTACTAGAAGTGAAACAGGAATTTATATCCTCCCTGTAGGACATTAGGAGATCTTATCTCCACCAGCGGGTTACTGGTTGCTCTGAAGTAAGAAAATACTTTCTCCTGTTTATTTGCTGTTCCAATGAGTTAAAATTGAGCTAATGAGTAATGTGTTACATTTTTAACTTCCAATGTTTAAAAAATTTCTGATTAATAGATAATCAACTAATTTAGGGGTGATTAATAATTTCCTCAGAAAAAGCATTTTTGGTGAAATCCCTCAGAATGATTATTCTTAAAGTGAGTTTTGAATTTCTGTCCCCTTTCCACAGACAAAAGCCTTACGCCTTACATATGTATTTATTTTAGCCAATGCTGTGCATGGATTTACGTGCCTCATTCCTAGCTGCTTGCTACTGATTTGAGATGGAATTTATGGAGTTCGGTGCATGTTCCATAGCTCAGTTCATCTCCAAGTGTGGCTTTAGCAGAGTTGCAGAGCTTTGGCTTGAACCAGCCCTCACAAGTTTCATTTTCCTGATTTTCCTTGGGGGCAGTAACCCCTAGCAGGGGATGAGAGCAAACACTTGGGAGAACAGGTCATTACATTTTAAATCATCACAATGAATATGAGTCAGAGCCTCCAGCAATTCTGAAAATCCCTCCGACTGTTTCTGTTTAGCTTTCCACTGTGAATTGTAACCCTTTTAAAGAGGCACCCTTTTGTCTGGCCCTTGCAGACACACATCAGACCTGGGAGAGTTGTTCTTGTGGAGCTGACAGTCAGTCACATCTGCCAGCATCAGTGCCTCTTAATATCATAACCCCTGGATTTTAAAAAGAATCGCCCCATGAAGTGCATTTAAAAGTGAGAAATCAGCAGTGATTTGTGGGAAGAAAGCTCACTGGCACAGGGAATTTCAAGTTGTTCAGACAGTGATAGAAGGACAGATGGATTAGGCCACGCTGTGATATCTGGAGGGAACATTATAGTCCTCAATTCTGAATGCTCCACGGAGAGGATATGTTTTTGAGTAAAGGAGCATCAGTCTGTTTGCCTCAGCACTGCAAAAGCCTAGGTGATCTTTGTAAGAGTTCCCTGGCGTGGAATGAGAGGGAGAGTTTACAGTGAAGCTTTCTTTAAATCAGCAAAAGGGGAAAGTTGATCCCTGAATTACACAACAGCCATGCCAGCTAAAAATGGATCAGAAAAAGCTGTTTTCAATATCAAGAGTTTTCTCTCCAGATGATAACCAAAAATGTTCTCTCATTCACAAAAAAAGAAAATGTAATTTTTTTAAGTGCCCGATTAAGCTGGGACAAACACACGATTCAGCATGCTCCAGGACTGAAAGAGGGGTCAGGGTCCTTGATTATTTCCTTCTCTGTTACAAGCAGCCCTTTCTTCCCCCAGCCCTAGGCCAGAGTAAGAAGTCTGGCACATTTAGCAGAGTCACAAAGAAAGGGATGGTGTGCTTCTGGCATAGAGCTACCCCCAGGAAAGAACTATTTTAAGCAACATTTCAATGATGAAAGTGAAAGCATTAGAACTGCTTGGCCTTTACATGCTGTTCTGCACTCACTTCTCCTTGGTCTCAGTACAAATTAAATGAAAGAACCTCTATACATGTGTGCTCAAGAGATCTGAGAGTGCAAGCTGTGGTTTGAAATCCCAAAGATGATTAAAGCTTATTTCCTCACTGATGTTGGACTCAGTTACAACAGTAGATCTTGGTTCCTGTCGGACATCATTTCCTGGGAAGCAAAGGCAGAAATACCCTTGGCTCCATGGGGAATAAAGCAGTTCCTTGTCGTTCATGGAGGTCTTTCTGCTGCCTGCCTGCAAACATCAGTTGATGCAAACCCTGTGCATGTTGCTGTGTGTTATTTTTGTGGTAAAACCCACCTGTGCATTACTCTGCTGTGGAGGATGTGTAAAAAATAAAAAAGGAAGTCTTGCTTCTTGTGGTGACATCTGAGAGTTGATGTGACTGTTGGGAAGTGAGGAGGAAAGGCAATAAGAAGAGAGAGAGAGAGGGAGACGGTGTGTAGTGCAGGTACTTGCTACAAAATAATTTATCAGGAAACATGATGAGATTTTACTTTATGCTGTAAGTCAATTGGCAAGGGTCCTTTGGAGAGATTTGTGGGGAAGGAAGTGTTCTACTGAGCTGCCTCAGTTTAATTATTGCTTTGCTAGTGTTCCCGTAAGCAAAATAAATGCTTTTGCTGTCATGGTTGCAACTCCCATTTACCACTGAATGAAATGTGAGAAATTAAATCTGAGTATTCATTTATGTTTTCATAAATCCAAGTCTTGCGGAATTAGGCATCTGAGGTGATGGCTAGGCTTGCTTTTTCTTCCCCAGAGCTTCCCTCTGCAATGGAAGCTCCAGAATTCTAAACCTCCACAAGCCCCATGTTTGAGCATGGATGGAGGTGTGAGCTTCAGCACCGTGCAGATTAATCTGGAAGATCTGAAATGGGAAACGGGAGCAGCCTGGGTGGATTCACTGCTGTTCACTCATCAAAACATGAAACCTCTAGCAAACCACCAAAAATCTGTGTGTCCTCATCAACCTGGCTACCAAATAGTTTGCAAAGATGTTGCCTTCATCAGGCAAATGATGGAGGATGTCCTGAGCCTGCCTGCCCTTTGATGAGGGGAAGCTCTTGCAGTCTGTCACAGTGAAGGTATTGAGAGCTTTCGTGGTGTGGAGAGAGGGTGGCTGGATCAAAGGGGTGATTAATCGTTACTGTGACATTACAGCTGTTCAGAAGAGCTCTGCAGGACTGACCAGATGGGAGATTCTCTCTCAGGTTCTGGTTTGCTTGGTTTCCCTCCAGCGTGAGGCTGGCAGGTCAGGCAGGCACTCTGCCTCTCACAGATGCAGCAAAGGAGCTTCAGGGTCCTTCAAGGGATGTTTTTACTCCTTGCTAAACTCTGCTGTCAGTAGGAACCACGTGGCTCTGTGAAGAACAGCAGGGCTGTTGGATGACCAAGTGTGTTTAAAATGGCAGTGAGTCCCATTCATTGCCTGTCAGCAACACAGACTGGTTTGTGGTTTCTTCTTTGTTTCTGCCCTTTCAATCGTCATCTAACAACACTGCAATGGGCCTGTGAGCTCTGCTGCTCCTTTTGTTTGCCGTTCCAGTTGCCTCATCCTTGTCTTTGGTGATGACCTTCCAGTCCCTCGTTAGCTGGTTAATCTTTTCCTTTTCCACGTGCAGTGTTTGAACACACTGCCCTTCCTCAAAAGGCTTCATTCCCTGCGTGCATTTCCTTTGGCTTCTCTTCCTTGTGACTGACTCTCCTCCTCTGAGGAGCTGAGCCCATCCCATAACAGGCCATACACTTCTTCCTCCTCATGCAGTTTCTAGGAGATTAATGGGAGCAGAGAATGTGTAAAAACAGCCTGGGCCAGGTCCCCATCTGTAATCATTAAACCACATTATCACAGCATATACACAAACATAGGAGATCCACAGCTGGTTTGAAACTGTCCTGCTATACCCCTGACCTGTTGAAGGAGCTCTGGTATGAAAAGTTCTTTGCAAAGTCTACTAAAAATGTATTTTTTCACATCTCTGTAGTCAAAATATTTTAGAGGGTTTAATTCTGTTGTGTAGCCACTCTCTTGGCTTTTGTTTTTGCTGGGTCAGTAAAAGAGCATCAAAATACCTGAGCTGCCTTATATTCTGTAAGGCTTTAGTTATAGTGTGTGAGGTGTTTCGTTGATATTATTTGGTGTCTCAACAGTGTCTATCAGTTTGCTTTGCTTTCCTTCCTAAATGGTAACCTTTTCATTGCAGAGCCTGTGTTGGGGCCATACTGGACCAAGCAACCATTTCAGACACCCTTGCAGAGCATGATAATAGTGATCAAATAGAAAACAAGGAATGTCATAATTCACCATGAGCAATATTAATGAAGTACAGGCACCAGCAGAGGTTTTTCGTAATGAAGCTCTCAGCTGAGTAGCCCTGGGATTCTGGAAATAAGGAAATAGGAGGCAGGTGGATGATGGAGCTGATTGTTCCATGTTGGGTCAGCAGGTAATTGGTAGGGACAGTGGTGATCTCTGGGGTCTAGATTAATGTTCATTAAGAAGAAAGAGAAAAGATTTTGCTGATAGATGTTAGCAAAGCATGAAAACCCTGTTCCTTTGGGCAGGAATCATAGCCTGGAGAAGGCAATAGAGAAATTTTTGAAAAGTGTTTAGATTTGTATATAAACCTGTGTCACTTTAGGTCACCTTTGCCTTTCTCACCCTCTCAGAAACTGAGCTCAGTCTGTGACTCCCTTGTGGTTTGCACATTGCAAGCTTTATACATTTCTTTCCACGTCATTGTCTTTAAATGTTTTATTGGGAATTTGCTCCCTCTGCTTTTAGGCTACACCTCTCAAAACATCCTTCCATGGCTCTGACCTCAGCCTGTTCCTGGGTGATCTGTGTAACCTTTGCATCTTTCCTTGGCTCTGTCTTTTGTTTGTCTTATTATCTTGCAATGCCAGCTTTGCAACAAAGGCATGATGAGCAGTTTAATGAGTTGGCGTCTGCTGGCTGATGTAAGTCCATGCAGCCACCTCATTTCATAACTTTCTCAAAGTGCTCCAAGGTAAAGATGATTTTGCACAGTACAATTTTTTTTTCCCCCCTCACAGTGAGGGAAGTTAAACAGCTCAAGAAATGCGTTAACTATGAAAAGGCAAAAGGCTGGGCCGTCTGCTGGGCAAGACATTGCCTTGGGGAGTTAAAAAACGGTCAGACCCTCTTATCCCTGGTCTTTGTCCACCTGCACTTGTGCTGGACAAGCAGACTTTCAGGTTGTGCTGATGGGGCTTTGTTTTTATCCACAATTGCAGCTGCAGTGTTTTCCCTGTGCTGTGGGGAAAATTGTTTTCATGCTTCCAGTTGCTTCCTGCCCTATAGACATCTCCACACATGTCTTTCATTGTTTATTTATGGGCCTCAGCATTTAAAGGCCAAGGAAGTTTTTTGAGTGGTCATCCTTCAGGGACTGTGGCTCGTTTCTTGCACAGGATTTAGCTGAGGCTGGTGGATTGTTGTCGACGCCAAAAGGCTTGAAGAAAGTCCCTCTTCCTTTCCTTTACTCCTTCCCCTGAGAGTGCATATTTCAAAATGCTGCTGCTGGGGTAATTGTGCCCTAATTGAGGAAGTCCTGGAGCGACTCCACTGGAGTCAGACATGACATCAGCGGCGTTGCCCAGGCAGCGAGTTCCATCCATTGTTCCTGTGCCACACACACTTCCCCAGCCCCGAATCGGGGCGGTGTGACCACATCCAGTGAGCACCATCCTTCAGCAGGAGGTGCAGCCCTTCAGGCACGGCACAGGGATTTCAGTGCGCTCTGTGTTTGCACTCTGATGTGCAAACTTCATTGTTTCCCATTATTTTGTTGTCTAAGCAGCACGTTCAGTGTAAGATCCTGGCATTAGAGAAGGAATTACTCCTTGATCACAATCAGATTGCTTGTCTTAACATGTTCAGGGTGCACTGCTGATGCCCAGCAGACCCATCTATCATCCCTTGAATTTACAAGGCTAAATGCAATCCCTCACGCTCAGGTGAAATACATCATCTCAAAAGTGCACCTGGGATCTAGATCAGGATGATATTGAATCAATCTTTGTTAGATTTAGATAACTTCATCCCGGTGAGTTTCTTTCTATTACAGGGATGCAGCTGGATTTTAAGTCTTCTTTCATCAAATAACAGCCTCACCTCCAGATACTTCTTCCCCTATTTGATTTGTGCTGTGTGTTCCTGTATGCTGAAGTCAACAAGAATTTCTTTTGCGGCTCTGCCAGAGTTGGGATCAGACCCTTTTGTTTGAAAGAAGTGTCTTTTCTTTGATGGCATCTGTTTCTAGACATGGAGTTTTCCATGTTTCACCATCTCGGAGCTCTTTATTTCTACTTGCATTTTAATGGCTGCTTCTGGCTGTTTTCCCTTGCTCTCATTAGAGCTTTTTTGGATCTCCAATTGAGCTGATGAGATGTGGGGTTTATTACAGTGTTTTTTCACTCGGTCTCGTTGAAGAGACACAATACAGACAGGATGTATCTGGCTTTGTGCACCCTGTCATAGGGCCAGCATGAGTATTTTTGTCAATACAAAAAATTAGTTGATTTTTACTTTTTCTGAATGGTCTGTGGTGGTGCTAACTGAAAGTCCAGAAGCAAATATAAAATAGGTCCAAGTATAAACACAAAAAAAAGTGTGTCAGTCAGATCTCAGGTCAGGAAGTGATTTTTTTATTGCAGAACATGGTAAGATTTCTCTCTGGGAGGTAGTTTTTGGTGAAAAGTTGAATAATTTAAATTAGTTCTGGCTGGATTATTTGGGTATCATGGCAAATGGCACAGATGGCTTTCCTGCTAAGTTCAGCCTCAAAAAGAGAGTTCTTTTTGAGGAAGTTTGTTTTAATCAGTCTTTCATGGCAGTTTTCTGCCCTCTAGTCTGGAATGTACTACAGGCAAGAACTTTTACAGAATCAGTTCATTAATTGATAGATGTGCCACCCTTATACCTAATTTCTACTCCCTGTCTCCTTTCTTTTTTGGTTTGTTTGTTGGGTGGGTTTTTTTTGCATCTGACAATAATGCTTTTTTAATTCCTGATTTGAAAGAGTAAATAGTGAAAGGACAGTGTTTTTTAAGATATGAGGAGCACTTTGGTAGGTTAAAGTTGATCCACTGGAATTCTTCATCTTGGTTTCATCCTTTTTCCCCAATAGCTGCTTTGTTGGAAGAGGAAAGAGAAACCTGCCAAAAGCTGTCATTTTGCTGGGAGACAGCAAATGGTAGTGTTGAAAGATAAAGCAGGATAGGGCAAAAAAGCTCTCAGGATGTGCAGTGCAGTTCATTCAACAGGGCAGAGAAGAACGTGGCTCTCATGGCAGAAAAATTGCCCCAGAATGAATAAAAAGTAGGACCTGAATCTCTGCATCTTATTTGAGTAGCAATTCAAAAATGATAGCAGTTTCAAGGGGCTTTGAGAATAGATGGAGATGGAAAAATAAATTGGAGAGACTTTATTTACCTCTGGGGCCAATTCCTGACGTGTGGGTCACAGGGAGAATTTTCCTAAAACCCTTAGCAAAATCCTCTCTTCAGCTTTAATTGATTTTTTAGCTAATGTGTACTTCACTAATGACAGTCACTAATCTTTCATCAAACACACAAACAACAGTGCAGATGCTTAAAAGTTTTATGACACTGAAATATGAGGATTTGCGGAAGGAAAATGAGGAAGTAACTTCTTCCATTATGCTTGTAATAAGCTATTCTAATGTACTGGATTTCTGGTTAAGTTATGGCTTAGCTGTGAATGCTCGGGGATAATGTTAAAGAAATGTTAATCGGAAGCTTTTTATTGCAAATTGTTTTCTAAGTTATTTGGGAGCTTTATTTAAAATATTGCTGTACATTTAGAAAAGTTGAACTGTTAACTTTCTAGAATATGGGTTCAAATATTGTAATCCTAGAATTTTATTCTTTATGATCATTGGTTTTCAAACATGGTGATTTTTTTTTTAATGAGGTTTTTATGTGGAGGGAATAACTGCTAATTTATCACGTTTCTATCCAAAAACATAACATGCTCTCAAGTCTCAGAATGTTGTGGAAGAAAGCTGAGGGCTTCTTTCCTAATTCAGGACAGTAAATCAGAACGTGGCTGCTTGAATCTTGCGGGAGCTTTCCCAAAGGAAACAAAATTCAGGAGGATGACAAGCAGGATATTTTAAGTGGGAGCTTGTACGCATATGGAAGTTGAAAGCATGTGAAAGCCTATAGCACTATAGTCAGCATAAATGTAAAAATAAAGCGAAAAACTGTGGACAGTGCACAGACTGTGCTGTAAAAAGTATTATACAATCGTCCATCCCCTCCTGGGAGCATGAGGAATACATCACTGTGACCCTTCAGAGGGAGGCACTGAGTTCATGTCCTTCCTTGGGTCCTTCCTGCCTGAGCTGACAGCTGGCTACAGCCCTGCTCTGGCCTTGCCCTGGCTTTTTGCCTGCAGGAAGTATCTGGAGCAATTGGGAATTCAGCTCTGCTGGCTTCAAGGGCCGTTTGAATGGAAAGGGGACAGTGAGTTTCTCAGCAGTATCACAGTGCTGTGTCCCCAGCTGTTGGATGGGAAGGCTGTGCAAAACCATTGTCCTCAAAATGGGAACTTGCACAAGTTCTTGCTGTTCTCTCAGGAAGAATTTTTAGGACAAGGTTTAGACAGTGAAGGTGGTGTGGCTGCACTCAGTTGTCTGTACATCTGACTTGGAAAGGAAAATGCTCTTTTTGTGAGTGAATTGCGAATCTGCTCATTCATTTTGCAGTGTAGTCACAGGTAGCTGCTTAAGATCATCTTTTTATATAACAAATGAGTTTTTTATATAGCAAATATCGTTTAGAGGCAAGAGGACACTGGTGATGTCCCTGATTTCTTCCACTCATTTTATTTTTATTTTTTTCAGCATCTGACAGTCTAGCATTTGGCTCTTTATCCAGGTTTTGTGGTAGTTACAGAACATTACAAAGCATTTCAGGGGCTGCTGGAAGCTCGTAAAGAGCCTTCTGAAGTCAGCATCTCTTACTGTACTGACACTGCAGGATTTCCAAGGAGCGTGTTACATCTTCTCTGTTCCTCCTTGGGTTCCCTGGTGGCATCCCAGCTCTGCCAGAACATCAGTCCCTAGCAGAAACCCTAAACCCAGGTGATCCTTTGTTCCCTGGCTGTTGGCGAGATCTGGAACGAGCTGTCCCCGAACAACTGGAGTTAGATTGTGCTGGAAAAGATCCAACTGCTGGGTTTACCCAAGGGAGCTGGGCAGGTTGGTTTTTGCAGCTGCACTGGCTCATCATTTGCCCCGTGTGTTCCTGGTGCTCCAGCATTTGGGAGCGCAGAGGCGGCGTTGGGAAAAGCAGGAGTGAGCTGGTGTGTATTGGCTGAACTGCTTTCTCTGACTGCTTTGGGAAAGGCAATTCCTCAGGCACACTAGCATACTCTCGTGCAAATTGTTTTGCTTTTCACTGCATGCTCCTAGGCCCATTGAGCTGGAAATGGAACTGGGAATGGCTTCTGGAACACAGCAAGCAGGACTGTTTTTGCCAGAGCACTGGTGCTGCGTTGATTTTTCTCACTTTGTGCTCCAGCACAGTTGCTGCCATCCCTCATTTTTCCTGGTACATTAAACCTGGTTCAGGAATGCAAATGATTATGCTGAATGAATCATCTCCATAGCCTTGTGCATCCAGATGATATCATTGTCTTTAGCTGTATGTTCACAGTGTGCTTCTTGAATAATGCAGTGTGCTGGTGGTTCCTGAAACGAAGTACCTGGCATATGACATCATCAAGACTGAGCTATATCCTAATTTGATGAAAGTTGGTGTAAATCCACTGATTCTGGGGGGATTGTGTCCATTTAAAGACTCAAGACAGGATCTTTATGATCGTATTTCTGCTCTGTGTCAAGGTATATTCAAAATAAAGGATATGTCACGTTTGACAGCACTCCTTAGGTTGGTCATTTTTAACATTAAAATGCAGATGTGTGAGAAAGTAGAAAGAATGGTCTGATTTTTTTTTAAGACCAGTCTAAAGAGGACTTGGTATTCCAGCAAAGTGCTGGATATAGTGGAGCATGTAAGGTTGCTGCCTATCTTGGGGAAGCAGAGCAGCCCTGTGCATTGTGGCTCACTGGAGCTGCAGATTAAGGAAGGGAAATTCTGGCCTTGACACAAATTCAGATCAAGATATGTCGCTTGTTAAAAACTGTATTTGTTTTCCAGATCATTATCTGGGTAAAGCCTGTGGATAAAAACATCAGCAAGAGCTTCCCCAGTGTTGCACATCACCAAACAAATTATTCTGGCCTCTGTCTGTAAGCACATGGAGCTGGATTTACCTCCTGTGCTGTTGGAGTTGTTGCTTTAGGAATACGTGTGCTGAGCTGCTGGGGATGGAAAGGTCTGTCAGGCATCATCCCTCAATGATTCTTCCAGTGTTTGGAACTCTTCTGGGAGTGTGACTGATTCCTCAAGGGGGAGTTTTTGGCTGTGACTGTTGCAGTGATTCATGGCCAATCTCAGGTTCTTTGGAGCTGCTGACAGACTTGACATTTACAGCTACTTTCAAACCTACAATTTGGACTCGTCTGAAAAACACTTTGGCCTTCTCAAATGGATGCCCTTAAGGTATTCTCTTTTCCTGTGTCTGAGTTGTGCTGTAGACCCCAGACTGTACCTCCCTCCCTCAAAAATACCCCTTAGCCTGATTTTTAGGTTCACATCTGAATTTTTTTAGGTAATATGTTACTGCTGCTTCAGGGAGCCAAGGCACTAATGGTAGCTTTTGTTCCTGTTTGATTAGTCAGTAATACTTTAAAATAATGGCTTAATCTGTGTGTGTATCTTCGGTGTTTCTTGTAATCACATAAAGCATGTGGGACTTAGTATTAATATGATTGTCAGAAGTCCTTTGATAGAATTTCTACTGTAATTCAGAATTAAAAACCCTGAGCATTAAAGAAAAAGAGCTTATTTTTGTGCTGCCTGAATCTGAAAGAAGTGCCAGTGTTGTCTTGTGGACTCAAGCTCCATCCAGTTCTGACAATTCATTGGGATTTGACCATTCCCTGAGATAGAGAGCAAAAGGGAGAAAGGTATTTTTGCCTGGTGTTTCAGATTGTGAGAAGGTGGGGCCACATCTGAGTTACGGTATATTATATTTTAAAAAGAGCCATAGCATCTTTAGATGTGGGACAGGAGAAAACCACCAACCACGATTATCAAGTTGCTCTGAAATAATATAAATATCTCTGCCACTGAACCTTCACTGGCGTTTGGAAACTAAGAGAAATAGGGAATTGAATGTTCTGCTCTACTTTTCCTCAGGCAGTGCACAGAGGGCTCTGAACCGCTCAATGGCTTTCAAAAGTATCACTTTGTCCTAGCAAATAGCACTTCTTTCCTGCCACCTTAAAAACAAGTTTGCTTTTTACTTCTTTTACACTGTGTCTCCTTTAAATGAAGTTAATGAGGGGCAAAAAGGTGTAAGAGCTAGAATTTACATAGGTATCAAAATAGCTGAAGAGATCAGAAAAAGCTCCAGCTTACTTCAGCTATCTGTTCTTTGGTTCCATTTTACTATTTTGGTCGAGTGTTGTCGCTATAGCAAGTGAAATTGAGTACAGGCTGTACTAAGAGTTGAGGGAAAACCTTGGCAGTTTGATTGTGTTGAGAAGTTTCAGTGGCTTTCTCAGCCTTAAACACCAAGATACATCTTAGAAAATTCATCTGGCTGTTCTACCCAAAATAATGGACTCTCCTAAGGGTATCATACTGGACAAAGTGCCAGGAGCATCTGTCAAGCCTTAAGAAAAGGTAGCAGGAAGTTGACATCACTAAAGGACAGAGAAAAAGGAGTTTAATTGAAACAGAGAAACATCTTACCAAAAGCTGGAGCTCTTTCCAAGGGAAATTGAATCTCTAATAAGCTCTGGCTGATTAAATATTTTATCTGTGTGGCAGGTAGAAAAATTTTCCAAAAAGAACTAACCAGAGGGATGAAAGCCTAGAGCTGCAGCCTCTTTCCTGCAACTGCATAAGCCAAAGAGAAGCAGGAAACAGCCACTCCTACCTGCTCAGTATGGTTAGTTGATGGCCAGCTATACAAAACAGGAATAAAAAGGAGGCTGTATGAATTATTTGCATCTTTGTTCACTGTGGAAAACGCTGAGAACATCCCCTGTGCCCATGGGGAAGTTTATCAGGCTGACTGAGATAGTTAAAAGTGAATTTGTGGTATAGATACAGGATGGATGTGAATTTATAGGCAGAACTGGGCTCACCCATGAAAGAAGAGTAGTGCATGCACTTCCTGACTGAAATCTGCCTTGGTGCTTGAAGATTGGTGGATGTTTGAAATGGGACCAGTGTTTAAAAATAGCAAAAAAAAAATAGCTTAAGTGGATCTGTAAGCCTGACATCTCTTCCAGCTGATTTGGTGGACACTATAGTAGAAGGTAATATTAGTGAACACCCAGATAAATGTATGTGCTCCTGTAAAACTTTGGGTGTTCTTTGAATAGGTGGATATCCAGTAGATAGGGTATATTTGAATTTTTTAAAGGCTTTTGACAAAGGGATTGAGGCAATAATGAAGTAAGAGGGAAAGTATAGCTAAAATAATTGGTTAGGAGGATGCAGGGGATAACAGATTAGGCAAATATTTGGAAGTGAGATTCTCTGGGGTTACTGCATTGCCAAACTCCACCAGTAGCAGGAAATTTGAGCTGAAAATACTTGGATGTGCAGTTGAAAATGTACTGGTTTTGTTCATAGTCTTCCTTAAGTGTCTGTGTGTGAGTTGCAGAAGGGAAGGAAGGCTCTTCCAAAGCACAAGGGTGCAGCAATCAGCACGCCTTGGCCACTGCTGAAAGCCTTGAGGAGAATCTGATCCTTCCAGGCACGACTGATCAGCACCAAGATTGCTGTAAATTGATATTCAATGGAAGGAAGTCTCTTTGTTCCAAATGTCTACAGCTGCAGTTCTTGGGCTGGTTTGAATTCTCTTGGCTTATTATTTCCAGGAATTTTGCTAATGGCCTGAGCTTTTGTGTGCCAAGGACTGGAAGGGACTTCCTTGTCTGTCGAACTGCTGTTTGTTTCTCTCTTTTTTCTATCATTTCAGCCTCGTGTTTGGATACAGAGCAATTTGTCACCTCCTCTGTTTTTACTCAGGTGGCCACTAGTTCATTGCTCAGTTGCAATGCTTGTCCCCTTAGGAGTGCAGATGAGGTTGCCCAGTGGGAGCAGCTAATAGAAAAAATACAGAGATCTTCTTTTGTGTATTTTAGAGTTGTGTGAATTTATTTTACCCCACTTAAAATATTTTAGATTACCACGTAGTCCTATGGGCTCTGAACATCTGATTTTCTTACTGAGCTCCTAGTTGAAAGTGTGTAAGAGGGATTTGTGCTGCAGCTGTGGCGTGATCTCAGAGAACACCAGTGACTGATGTACTAAAGTTTCAAAAGGGTGCTTTATATACTTAAAAGAGAGCGCATCCTAGTTACAGTTTTTACCATAATCCCTGCTGAAGCATTTACTGTTTAAAATAATTTCCTTCTGTCTATAATTTTTGTAGCACAGAGCACCTTTAAAAAGAATACACATTCAAACATTGCTGTTTTCCTCTATCTTTCCAGTTGTTTTTTTGGGTTTTGGTTTTTTGTTTGTTTTTTTTTTTGAGAGATCTCTAGGAGGCTGAAGAGAGGATGTAGTTGAATGTCACCTTCACCAATATTTGCAAATTATTAATGTGTGAAGGATGTCACGACATTAAAGAGAAAACACAAAAGACTCAGCAGAAGTGAAAATAGAAATAGACTCAGCAATGAATAGGCCTTTCATAACTGCAGTCACTTGGTGGGTTTTACATTTGGGTTACAAGGCACAGGAGGCCAGCAGGGAGATTTAATGTTGTTAGCCTTGTGTTTCTGCAGTGCTCCTGTGGGCAGTGACCCACAGGGATCCATGTCTGGAGTGACAGTCCCAGTGTTGGGTGAAGGATCCAGGTGTGCAGGAGATGCTTCTCTGTTCTGTTCCTGTTCTGTTGCTGTCCCAAAGACACCGCAGGCAGTCCTAGGGACGTTGTCTTAATCCAAAGTAGATCTCCTAAGATCTCTGTCTGGGCTTTGTTGTGGTTCTTTTCCCATTAAAACCTGAGGAAATGTGAGATCTGGTTATGTTTCTTTCCAGCTCTCTCTGGCATGCAGTTCAGTGAAATTAAATGCCAAAGATATCAGACTTAGTTCTGTGTTGTTTTGGGCTTTTTCTAGGCGATTTCATTGCTTCTCCTATTTCCCCATCCTCCTGTATTCCAGCTGTAAGAGTTTGGAAGTATTCAGAAACAGAAATACCAGGCAGCAGTTTCATTTTAACAGTACAAGTAATTTACATCCATGCTGTCCTGCCTGTCCTTTTCTATTATTTCCACTTGTGTGTGACTGCAGCAGCCACACTTTCCAAAGAGTCAAACCAAGATGAGCAGCTCATCTTCTGAAAGCTAAGATCCGAGCTGTCAGATAACAGAAAGGATTGATGTTTAGCTCTGCTGGTTTTGGGAAGAGTAGCTATTAAAAGCACCTTCTAATTTGAGTTGGCAGAATAAGGATCACACACAGTCCCAAAATACCAGCGAACACTGATTTTAATGTTTCATTGCTTTGCTGTACAGGGTAGCTCTGTGTTCCATTGAAAAACAGTTAGCTTTCCCTTGGCACTATTTATAATATTTCCCGGGCCACAGAGTAAGAGCAGTAATGGGTGGAGGTTTTAAAAAAAGCCCTAAGTAATACTTAATTCAGTTAGGAAAGGTGCCTACCTCTTCATGGGGATTAAAACATACCTCTGCGTGTCTAACTGGACTTTCTGAATGCATCAAATTATTCTGAAGGTCACATGCTGAGGACAGTGTGTCAGTAAGAAACAGGTTGGCCCAGAAAGTCACTGTGGAAAGAGTGCTTTTCCCTGCCTTGGGATATTCGGAGCTGATGGTGGAAGCACCCAGAATCCCTGCGTTGGAAAACACCCTTAAAAAGGTGTATAAAAGGGAGAATGAGGCAAATTTGTCTTTAATTATTGGTACCAGAGAGGACAGGCAAGAGCAGGCTCTTTGAGGTTGGAAGCCCCAGTCCGTAGGAAGCAGCAGTGTGGGGTCTCAGCAGGCTGCAGGATGCACAGAAGGGATGAGCTGGAGGGAGTTTGGGAGTCAAAGCAGGGGCAAAGGGGAAGGAAAACACTGGAATGGCATCACCCCAGCCATGCCATGAGCTCTCAGCTGGGTGACCGTGGTGCCTGTGGAGGAGCCCACAGTGAGAGCAGGGGAGAACCCATCCTGCTGAAGGTGTTGGAAATGAGCTCAGAGCACTGGGGGTCAGGGTTGGCTTTGCCATTAACGGGATTATAATTGATTCTTCAGTCAGCTGGCCATCCTTAAGGTGAGTAAACAGTGGCTGTGTAGTTGGGAAAGCTGGGATGAAACAAGAAAGGGGGTCCCTTTGTAGTGCCTGAAGTGCTCAATTCTGGCTCCCTGAGTGGGCAAGCAGAGCTCTCTACCTTGCACTCAATGCATGCCAGAATTGCCCACATGGGGAAAGAGCACATGGGAACAATTTGTGACTTGAGACACAGTCTGTGTGTCAGGAAGATTGTCTGCACAAGCCCCAGAGGGACAGATCTTCAAGAAGAGCCTGATATGAGTGAGAGCACATGGAGTTAAAGAGGGCACTGCTGTTTGAAAAGCACTTGGAGAAATGAGTGCAGCACAACCCCTCTGTCTCAGCAGAGCAGGCTCAGATGTGTGTTTGCAAGCTGACTTTTTGTGACCCCAGCTGTAAGCAAGAGTCCAACAGCTGCAGCAAATTGCTGAATCTTTCTTGGCTAATGCTGACATCAAATTATCTAAATGTTTTGTGAGGTTATTGTTTGTCATAGGGACAAATATGTAAGTCTTTACGCCTTCTGCTCTATTTCCTTGAGCTCTATCTGTTGTAATTTTAAAATAATACACTATTTCTTTGGCATCTGAGCTGTTTACCTCATTACTTAATTTTATTTTTCCCCTCTCTTAAGTCAAGCCCCAATTAATCCAGAATGCTGAACTTGTGACTTTGCAGATGCCAACAGAGTGTGTGCCTGGGATATCGTCACAGGCATGAGATAGTGACTCTCTGGGGAGATCAAAAAGAAACCAAGATGCAAGAGAATGCTGCCATAATTATCTGCAAGTGGGTTAGCTCAATGTCACTGCAGCAAATTCCTTGTGGTTACTGAGAACTGGCTCTCAGTACCAGAGAGCAGCCCTGTCTGATGAATATCTGTTCTGCTGAAGAACATCAATAAGGACATTAAAAACAGATTAAAAACAAAACCCAAAACACTTAATGCTCTTAAGTCTTTGATTGTTCTGTCATGACAACGTGCCGTGGCAGTTTTCTCTTGGATGAATCTTTCTCTTTGGAAAAGTAGAGCATTTGAGGGAATTCTCCAGCTGGTAGCAAGGAAATTATTTCTCTGGTATCTGTGCAGCTGTGCCTCCACATGCTGCTGAAAGTTGCTGGTTTTGAGTTGGTCTTTCGTAGGAGCCTGTGGTGATAGATGATACCACCTCGAGAACTGCTGGGGAGGCAAATGGTCCCAGCACAGCAGTATCTCGCTGGTGGGAAACACCCTAGTTGGTACACCCCCTGGAGAGCAAAATGGTCTTTTCCCCAAACTGTAAGTCCCCCTGACTGTAACCTAATCTCTGACTCCATCCCTCCCTCATTCCCATTGGTTGTGGTGTTTCCCCCGCCTCCTCTCCCCTGACCCCAGGTGATCCCTATATCTAGGGACACCTGGGGCTCATCTTTCTCTTTCACCTTGGACCCCTTTGGATTAAACATCTGGAACATCCAGCTGACTGAGCCTCTGAGTTCTTTGTCTCTGGTAACGCCTGAGCTATCCAGCTCTCTGGGTGAGTGAGAATCTGTGCCTTACACCGGCTCGGGTGTGAGAAGGGCCTTTCTGTACAGCACCAGAGCAGTGCTGGCTGAGGTGATCTCTCAATAGCCATAGAGACGCTTTCAGTAAACGCAGAGGCCTATTCCACCCCTCCTCGGCCCACGGCGTTAGGAGCCTGACAGAAAAATGTGGTGCTGATGATTTGAGTTGTTCGCTGTCCGCTGGTGAGTGCAGTGGAAATAAAAGTGCCAGGGCTGGACCTGCTGTGATCAGCTTCCAGCAGGGCTCACAGTCCCTCGTGCCTCCCTGGGCTGTGCAGCTGCCATGGAGCTGCTGGAGCACATCACTGCAAATTCGCAAGCTGCTCGTGCAGTCCTCAGGTGCTGCTCAGAGCTTGGAAGATTCCAGCTCCAGTTGTATCCCAGTGCTGGCTGCCCACCCCATGTCTGTGTGAGCTGGACTGCAGAAGGTCAGGGAGGACCCAGGAAACAGGTCAGCCGTTCTTGCTCCGAGCTGTGCTGGGCAGATAACGTCACCCGAGATGCACTCTTGTGCAAGGGGCTGGAGCATTTGACGTGTTCCTTCGGATCCTGTGTGCATGGTGGAGCTGCCGAGCTGCTGGGCTGGGCACTGGGAGGGCTGAACGCTCAGCAGCATCCAGCAGGAAGCAGGAAGCAGCAGCTCCTCGTTCTGGGTGAGCGCTAGCACAAGGGAAAGGGCTTGTGCCCATGTGGATGCAAGGGCTGCACCTGGGTTGGGAGTTAAAGGAAAATGCTCTTGAGCTTCCAGCACCAGCTCTAGAAACTTTGCTCATGCACAGCATTTGTCCCCAGATTTCTCAGCTTCTATCCAGCCTGTGGAGTGCCAGAACGCCGGAGAGTGCTCTCATTTTGACAAATAGGGAGCAGAAATCTTCATTTGTTTCTAATCTGTCCCCTCATGAGGAGCTCAAGGTGGGCAGCAGCTTTTTGGCTGTTAGACCATCAGCCCAGCCGTAATCAGCGTGTTTTATGTTCCTCCGTGGGCTCCTGGCCACCTGTATAACATCCATCTGCTGAGCTGGGCAGGGTGCCTGCCAGCACTGCCATCCAGATCATTGCAAGGGGGCAGGGCTTTCCAGCAGGTGATGATGCTCCTCAAGGACAGTTTGCAGTGGGGTGGCAAATGCTGCTGTCCCTTCTGTCTGGAGTCCCTCCCATGCCCTGCTCTCATGGCACTGCTGTTCACTTCTTGTTACTTTGAGGCACTTGGGGAGCTTTATGCAGAAGAATTGCAAACATGTGGTGGCAATTATAGCAAATGAATATTCAGAGAAAGACTCTGTCCCTCTGAGACTGAGGAATTTTAATGTGTTCATCCTGAGCTGGTGGGGCTTTTCTCTGAATGGTGAATTTGCTGGAAAATGCAGGTTTAGAATAACCACAACTCTTTGCCCTCTGAAGTAGGATTTGTGGACTAGGTGTAAGTGGGAAAGGCCATGGGGCTTCAGGAGTGACAGTGAACCTGTCTCTGGCCTCTCCTCAGCCAAGGTGCAAGGTCCCCACAACATCAAACTATGTGCTCAACACCCCTTTACTGTGGAAGGAAGTTTGAGCCTGCAGTGCCCAGTCAATGCCCCAAATTATGGGGACTGAAAAGCCTGCTATGGGTCTTAGGACCTTTCAAAAGTGATTAGGGATATTAGAACAATGTTTGGGTACAGGGGGTCTGAGCACTTAGGTGAATATTGACAGTATTAAGCTTCTGGTTTATTTTTTAACTTGTTTTTCTCCCTCTCAGTGACGGTGTCCTGATGGAAACAGAATAAGCTTGGTAGGATGGAGCCAACTCCTTTAGCTGATAATCTGCAGGTTGTCCTGCTACTCCTTGGGAGGAGAGGATGGTAAAGCTTATTTTGGGGAAAAGTCTGATAGTGACGAAGGGAGAAGCCCACGTGAAGAGGTACAGGCAGACAGTGAATTTCTGCCAGGGCACCTTGGTCTTGGCTGGCCTTCTACACTCAGTTTGTCTTGGCTGGTTCTACAGAAAAGAATGCCAAGTGCAGTAAGTTAGGAAATTATTGTTTTTTGGTGTGTAGGTTGGGGTTGAATTGATCTCTTGCTTGGAAGCCAATGGCTCTGTCTCCATTAGCAAATAGCACCATGCAGGAGGAGCAGATCTGCAGAGCAAAGAGGCAGTGAAGACCCAGACAGACTTCAGATTTCAAGCCAGCTTCATTCTAATACCGTGTGCAGGAAATTTTGCAAGAACCTCACAGCAAATCAGGAGACAAATATTTCATATTAAAAATGTCAACAAAACCTTTCAATTTATCAAGAGTATTTTCAGGTTGTTTCTTTTTGCCAAAACAAAGACTTCAAAAAACCTGGCATATATTATGAGACATTTCAGTGCTGTTGAAGCTGTTTGGTTTTTTTTTTTTTGTTTTCAATAGTTTCAGCTGAAATTTTGTTTGATGCTTCTTGAGGTTTTCCGGCGTTTTGCTTAAACTGGTGTGTGTGATCTTGTTATCGTTTCAAAGAGGTTTATACATAAAATTGATCTCTTTATCACCATTTTAAAACATATTAACATACTTATCTCTGCCTGCACAAGAGAAAGGAAAAAAAATCCCGTGCTGCTGACTTAACTTTATTGTTCTGACTCCTATGGTGTGTGAGTAAGGAATTAGTCATGACACATCTGCCTTGGCTGCAGGAAACAGGGAGAGGAGGCAGCAGCAAGGGCAAGATGGACATTTGGGAGCCAAGGAAAAAATTTGGGATCACATGCAGGGGAGCAGCCCAGCTGCAGTGGAAGGAGTGTGTGACGCTTGTGCAGAAGTGGTTTTTAGTGTAGTAAGCTTTGCGTGCTGAAGGCCTTGGATATTGTCAAGTGATAAGGATGGGGAGGAAACGTGTGGCAAGGGAAGTTTCAGTCCAGGATACTGGTTGTGGAGTAGTTTGTCAGTTAAACATCAGGAATAAAACAGCCATCAACAAATAGCTATTGACAATTAAACAAATTGGGATTGTGCTGTTTTCATATCGGAGAAATCATCTGTACATATATCTTGCCCTCCTAATCTAACATGAGTTCTTACATTAATCTGCCTTTAAGAAACAAGGACAACACAGATTTGAAAATTTCTTTTACAGATTTTTTTGGGTTTTGGACAAATGAAAGTATCTCTAAAAAGGATTGAGTGTTACGGAATATTGTCGGTGTTTGTTCAGGTTTTTTAAAAAAGATGAAATCAGAAAGGTTTTGGAGTCAGCAGGATACTGGCTAGTTTTCAACTGTCTGTTCAGGTTTCTGTTTTCAGAAGAGAGGCAGTGTCAGACAGCCAGAAGTTTGTCTGGACTGCCTCTGCGCTCAGAAGAGGTGTGCAGTGAATTGTAAATATGGGTAGGAAGAGCAGCCCTTAGGTGGGTTATGAAACATCTAGGAAAACCTGTGTGTGACCCACTCGATTTTCCTTGGGGTTTTGCAGGTTCCAGAACTTGCTGTGGTCCCGGAAAGCCTTTGTGGACAGCGTGAAGGTCTACAACCACAGCTACATCTACATGCCAGCCTTCTCCATGAAAACAGGGACAGGACCCTCCCTCCGCGTCTACTACACCCTGGAGGATTTCGGTGCCAAGCAGGCAGTCCTTTTTGCCAACCCCAACTTCCTGCGGGACATCGGCAAGTTCTGGAAGAGCAAAGGGATCCACGCCAAGCGCCTTTCCACGGGACTTTTCCTGGTCAGCGCTGCCCTGGGGCTGTGTGAGGAAGTAACGATTTACGGCTTCTGGCCCTTCTCGGTGGACCTGCGCGGGAAATTTATCAGCCATCATTACTATGACAATGTCCTGCCCGACTCCGGATTCCACGCCATGCCGGAGGAATTTCTACAGCTTTGGTTTCTTCATAAAAGTGGTGTGCTGAGAATGCAGCTAGAACCGTGTGAGGACCCTCTAATCAAGCCTTCAGCCTGAGGATCGTGGGAGTCCATTTGGGAGATCCAATAGTTTTTAATTTCTGTGCTCTCCGACAGAGAGTTCTGTTTTATGTTGGTTGTTTTTAAAGGGAAAATAATCGTGGATCTGCATGGACCGTAAAAATGCTACTTGAAGGCCAGATGGAATATGTCCTTAATGTTTAGTGCTTTATGGAACTGGGAGGGGACGAGATGTATCTCTCCATCAAGGCCATTCAGCAGCAGCGGGAAAACAATGTCAGAAGCAGCACAGCTGAACTTGCCGGGGACGTTTATAAGTGACCAGTGTAAAAAGGGCATTAAGGCTCAGAGAGTCACCGGGCCACTCATAAGCTTTTGCTGACAGTGCCAAATATGACTGTCTGTTCCAAAATCCATTTCATTCCAGATTGGCACCCTGTAGAACTTTCCTTTTTCCTTGCTGTTTTCCTCTGTTTGGGGGGGATGTGTGTGTAGGACAGCATGTGTGTGTCATTGACTCTTTGTTTCTTTTCCTTTTATCCCTTTTTTTTCCGGTTCTTCTTTCTTTTTCTTTTTCTTTTTTTTTTTCCCCATTGGAAGGAAAAGGAAAGGCTTAAAATCCCGAGGAGCTGAGTGCCATCAGCTGCTCTGAAGACTCTTGGGAGAGTGAAGGTGCTAAGAATCTGGTTAGAATGTTGTAGGAATGCCTTGCTGCTGGGGATGGATAGACCTACACGCTGTGGGTTTTATCAGGACAGTTCAGGTCATTGCACTTCCAGCTCTGCCAGTGCTGTACTGTGGGTGAGAGCTGGTTAAGGCAAATTGGTCTGAAAATAAAACGTGTTACAAAACCAGCGGTGAAGTGCAGCCTGATTTCAGTGACCTGCTGCAAGATTTCCACAGTGACTTTCATAGCAGGGATGGTTCCTGACCTGTTTTGCTGTCCAGCCTTAGGGATTAATTCTGTATTCATTTGGACTCCAGATGTTCATGGACTGTTAAGGGTATTTGAGGGGTTCAGTGGAATGCAGAATGAGGTTCTTCATGTGCTTATAGCAGGAAAATTGCAGAAATGAATGTAAGTGTCATTTAAAATGAGTCAAAGCTTTGAAAATCATTTCTCTGTGTGTGACTTGCTCTTCTGCTTGGATTGTAACGTTAGCCTTAAAGACTTGTTCTTCTCACACAAGATTGTCTCTGCTTAAAGAGAGTCTGGGAAATAAAACAGCCTTTGGGAGCACTGAAAAGCTGCACAGCCAGCAAGAAAAAGGAGAAAAGAGAAGGGCATGCCTTACGTAAGGCAGCTTTGCTCGCAGTGGTGAATTCTGTCAGTGTGCAGAGTGCCTGAAGGACTGTTTTATTTTGGGTTATTACTTGGGCAGCAGATGGTCCTCTCACCATGGAAATGAGAAATCTTTTTGTTGGCTTGCTTTGGTTTAGCACTGGAGGACAAGAGGAGAGTCCCAGCTCAGTCCACAGTGCAATTTCAGCTGCAAGATGTTACCTCCATTAACTTGAAAAATCCAGATCAGTGTTCTCTTTCTATTATCTTATTACTGAAAATCTAGTCAAGGTGTTGGAACAACAAAACTGTCATCAGCTGTCCACAACAACTTCCTGTGCTGTTCTAGCTCCAAAGTTCTAGTATTTGGGGGGATCTGTCTTATCATGTGTTGATAAGGTCTCTCCTTGTAGACTACCAGCTGCAAGTTCTATAGACATAATTAGTTTTTTAAAAAAGCAAAATCCATGGTTCTTCTTTAAATATGAATAATTCAACTCTCTGTGTAGGACACTGAGGAAAACGTGGTCATGTTTTTCTTTTCATACCTGTGTTTCATCATAAAAATTTTCTTTTGGAATATGGATATTCCAAGCATAAAGTGGGCACTGTTTCATAGGATTACAGGGCAATGCTAAAGGGTAACGTTGAGATTTTGGAGTGTTCTAGTTATTGTTCTGAGAAAATCTGAATGTACCTCATAGCCCATGTTATCTCTGTCCATGTTTTTGTTAAAAGTTCAGTCAGCACACTGATGGAACATCACTTGATAATTCATTCCCTTTCATTAGTGCTTTATCTATGATGTGGGGACTCGGAGAGGAAGGATTTGAAAGTAAAATATTTTCCTTGCTGCTTGTTCTGGCAGAATTTGAGCGAGCTGCCTTTCTTGGAGACGAAGAGGTGCCTGTATGGTTTTTATTGTGTGCATCAAGTTTGTGCTCTTTAGCACTTCACAGATTACGTTATCTGTGAGAACAGCACTTGGACTAATGTGCTAAAATGGCACTTCAGCAGGATGCCAGCATTTCCTTGAGAGCGGGAGGGAACAAGGAGGGTAGGGGGAAATGCCTCTTTGCTGGTCATCTTTTGGTATTTTTACCAGTACTTAGGAATTCAGTGCTGAACCTCTCTGGCAGCTCTCCAACCCCTTGGTAATTATTGTTCCACGTGTTGGGAAAGTAATTGGATTAGAAGAACAAGGGGAAAACAAGTATTTTGGTAGGAAAACTCTGTTGAGTGTTTCGCAATGTCTGGCTTGTTCATGTTCAGCCAGTGCCCTGGATACCTGGAGGTGTTGTATTCCCCACCTCTGTAAGACAGAGCCTTGGTGAGTCCCTTCTGGTGTCTGCAGTCCTGATGTTTGCTAGGAGAGAGCTTCCAAGGAATTATGGGGGCAGGAGACTCCCAGGCTGTGTGTGACGTGTGGCTGATGCTGGAGGAGTTTCGAATTCTGGCTTTGTTCACATTGACATGTAGTGGGTATAACTGCATTGTACAAAGGCAGCCATGCTTGATGAGGAAGTAATGGCTTCAAGGGTAAATAATTTTGAATGACTTCCAAGAAACTGGCAGTTGAGAAAAGGAGAGAAACAAAAGCAAATGCTCCTTTTGAGAGGCAAAATCTGTTTCAGCTGACTTGTCGGTCCATGGAAGCACTGGCCAGCAATCAGCCTTTTGCCCAGCAGGTAAAAAGGGATGCAGGAGAGCACTGCAAATCTTTTGTGGCAAGACAGTCAAAAATACAAAACTAAGCAGCTGGAAACATGAGTGTGGCTGTTCCCTGACAGAAATGTTGGAGTGAAGATACTCCATCCATGTGGAGTGTGGGGCTTGCCTTGTGGGTGTCTTGGAGGAGGGAAATCCATGTGTGGGATCACTGATAGGAAATATGGCATTGCATGGAGGGGCCTGAGAATGAATCCAACTTCGGGAGGGAGGTCACTGCTTGTGTTGCTGTATTTTCAGTGAAGCCTTTTGAAATATTCATGTTTGTTAGTGCAATTCCCTCCTGTAGCACCTCTGTTTCCACTGCCAGTCCCTGAATTTCCCTGACAGTGTAGCTAAAGCTGCCCTAATCTTTGCCAGCTTGAAAGCTACTGCAGTTCATGCAGTAAAAACTGGTTCAGCCTGGCCAAATGATTCGTTAATATTCACAGTTATTAATTTTGTCCTAGAGATGACAAGGGACAGAAATGCTGGAATATTGCTCTGCCTGCATAGGAATCATTGTCCCATGTTTGTAAGGAGAATACGTTAAATACCTTTACAAGAGCTATGCACTGCAATCACTCTTGATACAGTCTTTTTGGGGCTGTATATGTTTTTTGAGGAAATCAAGACCTATTTTTGAACCTGTGACAAAACTATGTAGAAGTTTCCTTCCTTGTTGATTAGGAAGCCTCTGGAACTCTTTCTAAATCAGACAAGCAAAACAGAAACCAGCAAAGCAAAATCCTAGAGAAGGAAGTGGGTGGTGTGCTCATGAGAACAAAAACATTTCTAATTTTGGCACAGACCTTGTTACAGAGCTAGGAACTCTTGCTCATGAATGTTGTATTTTTATATTTTTGCTGGAATGAAGATACCAAGTTTGATGTGAGGCAGCCACGAAAGTCAAAGGTCTAAGCCTCTCTTACAGGTGAAGTTTTACAGAATATAGAAATGTTGGCTGTTTTTTTCAATTTGACTACTTCCATCTTTTTGTTATTTTCCTCAAAATCATGTTGTTATCTAGGCAGCTAAGTTAGCACCTCTGTGAGAGCTGAAACTAAGCTAAGCATCTGCTTTTTGAAACTCAGTGTCCTAAAATGTGGCAGTTATGGAAAGCCATTCCTGGGATCAGCTTGGTGAATACTGACTGAATATCAGGCTCACTCTTGCCTGTGATTAAGGAGTAAGGGCACCTTTGATCTAGAAGTGAGGAAAATGAAGGAGGTGAGTGCAATCTCACCATTTGTTACCTCTCTGACTCTTCTTCAGCTTGATAGATTAGGAAGTATTGGAAGAAGTTGAGGTTATAGGAAGGACAAGCTGTTCTCTCCTGCCACTCCCCCCAAAACACAGATATAAAATGGACTAACCAGCTGTTATCTTGACTCATGGCCTCCTTCAGGACATCTTGTGGTGGAGTTTCCATTAGCTGATACTTCCAAGTAAGCAAAATTCATCAGGCTTTGTCCAGAAATGGCCATTCCCCATCTCCATGGCTGTTTGAGGGGTGTTTGGGTACTGTATTTGTCCTGGTGTGCTGTGACCTTCTATTCATGTCATCAGGATTTGTATTTGTGCCCCAAACCATCATCCTAAAGGATCTCTCTTCCCTATCCTTCCAGAGGATCATTCACTTTGGGGAGAGAAGTGTGGGGTTTTTTTTGTGTGTTTTTTTTGTTTTTTTTTTTTTTTTTTTAGTCCAGCCATAAGGCAGCTAATATATTTTATTATTTGAACTAGCTTTTCTTCTAAAATGTTGACATATGCACCAAGAGTTTAAAGTAGCTCCAAATAGAAAATATTACTTCAGCCAGGTCTTGGTAATTCCCTCACTGGAGAAGAGAAAGAGGATGGAAGAAGGATGTGTTTTACAAGGTGATTGTTGTAAAATAATATGTTTCCTTGAATTCCCATATTTTATCTCTTGCAATCTCTTATATGTTTGACTTTTTGGTAGTTTCTGAGCAGAACAATTAGCAAAAGACTTAAGAGTTCTTTTGTTAAATGTTAACAAACTCGTTTCCCTAAGTGGAATGCAAAGAGCCAGCAGGAGGCTTAACCTATCCTCCCTGGCTGATATTTTTTTGGCAACAGTGAGAACTTAAACAGCTACTCATTCCTCCCTGATTATTCATTTTCATCAGTTTTTATTGCAGCAGGTTGAGCCCTGGTGTATTCAGTCTCTTCAGCTTAATTCATGTGCTTCAGAATGAATCTCCCTCTGCTTTTCAGCTGTTCTTGGGGTGGGGGAAGGAAGAGTGTTGCTATTTGCAAATGCTTGGGTAAGTTCTGCACAGCCAGAAGAGAGGAGCTGCCAGATTCAGGCTTTTTCTGGCCGTTCTGAGTTCTCACAGGACTGTGCAAACGCTCCAGCTGTGGCTGTGAGAGCCAGCTGTGCAGGACAGTGCAGCTGCAGCCTTTTCCCCTGGGCTGGATGGTTTGCTGTGGCCACTGCTGTGGCTCTGCCCGGTGCCCACCGAGGCCACCCTGGGCAGGCTCAGCAGCAGGGCAGCAGCTCCGTGAGCTCTGTGATCCCAGATAATCACCCATGGCACCGTAAGCCCTGCCCTGCTTCACAGCCAGCACTGCTGGGCTTGCTGGAAAGGATGGCAGCTCATCCCTTCGGAGGCCAGCCTGCTTCCAGCAGCACTTGGAATCCCTGGCAAGTCTCTGGAGGTTCTATTAGACCTGCATCTTAAATTTCTGTCTGTGTATTCCCTCGGCCGTGGAGGGGCTCAGCTTTCTGCTGAGCTGAATATTTATCCTGGCTGGGACCCTGGAAGGCAAGGGAACCTTTAGCACTCCAACCACGTGGAATTTACCGTGTTAGTTGATGTCTTCACCTCCAAGTTAAACCCATTTTTGTCCCTCAGTTTAACCTGGATTTAACTCCCATGAGTGAATCCAGAGTGAGTTTAAGAAAGCAGTGCCAGCAGTAATTGTTCTCTGGGTTTATGAATGAGATGGTGTTCAGTAAAACACTAAAGTACCTTTTGGACAGTTCCTGCTGATTCCTAATTGTATATTCAATTAATTGTTTCGCTCAGATGAGACCCATAGCAGAGATGAGTTGCATCGTTTTCTGTTTATTGGAAGGAAACAATTACAGAAGCTTAATGCATTTCAAGCTAAATTCTTACCAACGATTTAAGGAATCTTCCTTCTGCAGGAAGCTGTGTTATTGTGTGATTATCTCGCTAGTAAATGGAAATTTTTCACTGAAAGTAAATGCACAGAGGAAAAGCAATTTTGATTTGAACTGCATAATCTGGAGCATTGAGACCCCAATTCAAGTCTCTACTCAGGTATATCCAACAAAGATTTTGGTGTTCTGCAAAAGTGCCATATTCACAACTTATTTTTTCTTCTGTGCATGGGTTTTTGTAGAAAATGCCTGAATTTTTTTTTTTTTTATGAACCCTCCATGTGCTGAAAATAAACACTCCTTCTTCAGGAAGTGTTCTTATTGGGTACCCATCATGCATATGCAGCGTAGAACAGCCAGAAGATGTCCAGTTTTCAGGAAAATGCTGATTTGGAGTAGTCTGACACTACTCCTTTGAGCATGTGAGTCGACTGCTGCCTCTTGAGCTGTAGAGTTTGGGCAGATGATACAGAGTGTGCTGCACTGGCAGAAAAAAAGGATATTTTAGCCACAGCTCTGCCTGCTCGATGTCTCCCACTGCTGAGTGATATTTCTTTGTTCTGTGAGGGCCCTTCAAGGACTCTGATCCTACAGATCAGTGATGTGTTTACTGGTTTTAAAAGCCTGGACTTTGGACTGAAAACTCCAAGGAGCATGGAAATGCCTGGAAAATTATGTCCTTTAGTGTATTATCATTTGGTCACGGTGCATGGTCTTACAAAACGTATCCATAAAAATCATTTTATCTGGGTATCCAAAAGCCATTTTGTCTGAGTGTGAGACTTGCATATAGGAGGTCACTGGAAGGTGACTGCTTGATGCTGCAGAGTGCAAGGACTTCCAAAAAACTGCTGTGGTTTTATTTCTATCAATAATGAAATCCCCATTGAGCAAATATTGGATTAGGTCAGCTCTCAGTGCTCTTGAAACTCCCACTCCATAAGCATTTCCAAGAATTGTTCCATGCAAAGGCAGAAACAGGAGATTTTTCTTTTTCTTCTTCATGCACATCACCTTGCATTGAAAAAGAAACAAAGAGTCAATCAGAGCTCTTACCCTTTTCAGAGGTCTCTGGAGACTCCCTTAAGAATAGATAGGCACACACTTATATAAATACAAACGAAATAGCCTGAAGTTTATGCCTCAGATGTTGGTTAGTATCTTGAAGAAATACTTTCAAATAATTTAGAGGGAAAAAAATTGCAAAAATTTTATATGTGAAAAATGTCCCCTATTTTTTTTTCTCCTAAAATGCACTAATAACTGAAGAAACCGTGTCAGAGATTTGTGAAGTTTCCCTAGTTTCCAAATTATTCTGCACTTCTAGCTTTGTATTCAAGTCCATACTTCTGCAAAGCTTCCAATTCTAGATTATTCTGTGTGGTGTCCATAGATTTAAAAAAAAAAAAAAAGTTAAACTCCTAATGTAGTCAAAAAAAAAGGAAGAAAGCCAAGCTCAGGACAGAGGTTGAGCTCCTCTGAAATCTGTGACTGTTCATGTGATGCCATTTAGTACTGGTGGCCAAAGAGGTGGACAAAGATCAGAAAGGTGATAAAAGCACAAAAGGTCACTGAATTTCTGGTAAAGATAAAGGGATGGAAGCATAGGTTTAAATGCTTGGAACCCAAAGTTAGTAATAGATGTTAGGTCTTTATTCCTTTGCTTCTCTTTCCCTCTTGTTTTGCTGGGGTGAAACTTGCTGTGTTCACAAGTTGCTTAAAATTTTCTCTGCACTACATTGTACTTTCCTCTGGCTCTAAATAACAGACAAAAACCACTTCAGGTTTATCAATATTTGTATGCAGCATTTTACATCTTCCTAGTACTAATTGCTCTATTCACTCATCATTAAATGAAGGCTTTCTTATTTCCACTACTATTTATCCCAGAGTTTTGAAGTCTTTCTTCCTGTGATGTCTCTGATAGGTGAATGGAGATTAGTTTTAGCTCAGATGTTGTGAGAATTAGTTAATCATGCTTGGGAAGTAAAGTAAAAAAACCCAGAAATTTTATTAAGGTTGTCTGTTTTGAACAGTGAAAACAAGCAAATGAACCACCCCTTTTATCTGAGTGAATTCATGCTTTTGTGTTAAAATCCTCCCCCATTGTTAGGAAGTACAAATAAGAGCATTACCTTCAGGGAACACCTGGATTGTAGGAAACAAAAAAAGCTGTGCATTTTAAATGAGAAAAGAAGGTTTTCTCCTCTCTGCCATGCCCTTCAATTCATAAACCAAATTCTCTGCTCTCTTTCACTGTTCTGACTCCTGTCAAAGCAATAGAATTGCCTGGATTTGAACCAGTTGTCCTCAAACCTGAGGGAATTCGTCCTATGAGAATTTTAAATTATTTTGAAGCACTTAGTCAAAGGTTCCTATTCTGTGTTCTACCGATTCTCTTTTCCCCACAAGTGCAGACCTTGAGCAGTTGATGCTGCTTGTTGGTTGCTTTCATAAGGCAAAAATCTCACTGCGTTTCGAACTTCACACGCAGGAGTCACAGATTGAAATCAAATCATGATCTGTGTCACATCCTCGTTTCATGGAAGTGATCCATGAGCTGCCCGATCTGTCAAGTGTGTTGGATGAGCCAAGTGGAAATGAAAAAAGGGATTTCTCTGCAGTGGGAAGCTTCACCATTCACTGGCTGTGACTGGGAATTAGGTATCCTCAAGTAATTTATTATTCTTGATGGATCTGATGTCTGTGAGTGTTTCCACTCGTTGTCAAGTAATTTTGTTAGACTTTATTGATGGAATGGGATGATCTTTTCCCCCTGCTTTTCGACTGCAATTCTTCTTTTCTGATAGTGTTTGCAGGGAAGAAATCCTTTTTTCTTCTCTTTTTTTTTTTTAAACCACAATTTATATCTAAGGCATAATTGTAATCTCAAATGCTGCTTTTCTTAAAAATGTTGGTCTTATGCTTAATTCATGTGTTGTGCACAATATTTTCATAACAGTTCTTATGTTTTCAGTGATGAAATCTCAACAAATTACCTTCCTCTTTAAAAGCTGAAAGATTTTCTGGCTTTCATGATCCCCAGTTTGGCTGTAAAGTGTCTTTGGGTTTTATCCTAAATTGAACACAGTCACGTTGTGAATCTTTGGAATACCTTAGTACACTCGTAGTCAATCAGGTGTCAGTAAAATAGAAATTGATTTCCAAGATAGCCTTCAGCTTCAGTTAAAAACAAGGAGTTTTCTCCTCAATAATGGCCTGTAACTGCCATGGTGATACAAATATTTTTTTGTTTTTATTTTATGTCTCATGGAAGTTACAAGGACTTCTAATCTCTTCTGTTTGTTACACACACCAGACACGTGGCTTTAACGTGTATTAATGCTGTTTCCATCTGGCTGTTTCTGAAAGCTCCAGAGAAAAGCAAACAAACTAAGACACCAAGGAAATGAAAGGTGCCTCGCTGTGATGTTTAGAATTTCTAGAGTGATACATTGCTCTGATAATGAACTGTGAAATGTAGCATGTGGATGATGATGAATGTAAAAACCTGCATGTGTTTTTATTTGAATGTCGTGTCCCTGAGATGGATTATCAGTATGAGCTCTGTAGTGTAAAAATACTGAAAAGAGAAGAGAAATTGAAAGAAGATAATTCTTGCAGGTTTTGCAGTGAACCACATCCCCTTTTGACTATTTCTCCTTTTCATACTCCCATTTGGTAACGTGGCCTTTACCATTAGGATGGTAATAAACAAACTGCTCTCTTCCTAAAGTGAAATCTGCTTCTTTCCAGCACTGTAAGGGACGATCTAGTTGCATTTCCAGCCCATCTGATTTATTCCCAGGCGTGGGCTCACGGTGCTGCACTGGTTGGGAGAGCAGTCAGGCTCACTGGTGATGCCATGCCGTGTGTTCCCTGCCCACATCCCGCATCCCATGGTCTGTCCCTGTGCCAGGAGATCAGTGACTGTGCTTTGGTGCTTTTTGCTCCTTATGGCTAGAAGCTGAAGTGCAAACTAAAACCCTGTGAATTCCTTTCCATTTCTTGTAGGCACAGCCACAACTTGGAGGAGTTTTATGCTTGAGCAGAACAGAAACAGGCTGGGGAAAGGTTTTTCAAAATCGTTCATTTTGCATTTACCTCGCTGAGGTATTGACAAGAAGTCAGTGATTTCCCAAGGCACTGACATTTGTTGTTGGAGTTGCAGCCGTCCTGACTGTCTGCCCAGCCAGGGGAGCAGGGAACATCACTGGGGTTATCCCAGCTCCCTGGTGAGTTTAACTTCGGGAACAAACCAGGTTATTTGAAGGCAAGCAGCCCAGGAAGCACTGCTGGAAAGCTTCTGTTTGCTTCTCCCTGTAGCTGGAAGGTCCCTGCTGTCACCTTCTGTGTCGTGCCATCTGCACATCTCAGACCTCCTGCTTTGTGGCTGAGCCTGCCTGTGAGGGGACAAAGCCTCAAGGAAGTGCTGCTTGGATCACTGGTGCTGCCAGGCCATAAAGGGGTGTTGGGAAGGAGCTCTGTGTTGGAGAAAACAAGATTTGGGATCATTGTGTGGTTTGCAGGAATGCTGGTGTGCAAAGGCCAGGCAGGACAGACAGAAGGTTTCTCCTGGCTCTTTAGGGACTGGGCACAGTTGCCATTTTTGCTCTCACAATATTCCCGAGGGAGCCATGTGATGTGGGATGTCAGTGTTAGCTGGTAAATTCTACTGCTTTTGTTTGCATTCCTCCTTCTCTTGCCCAGTCTATTGAAAAAGTGTGATGGTAATGTGGTAGTTCGATGTCTTGAGGTGATTTTAAAGTAGATAAGCAAACCATTATGCCTCTGAGATTGCATAATTCCATGGATTTGTCCTACCTCCAGTGCCCGGCGTGTAATACTTCTTGTCTCATTCCTGATGTGTGTGAGCTTTACAGGCTGGATTTCGTGTCCAAATGACAGGAGCACTTGGGTGAACATCCCAAATCATTGTTTTTTGGCACGCTCAGGGGCAAAGGTACTTGTGTGGAGTGTGTAAAACATCCCAAAGCATGGTGTTGTTCTGAGTCTTGTGATTAGGGCTTCGATCTAATTCACTCTCCAATGTAGCAAATGTTTGCTGTCAGCCAACACTGTTACAAGGACTAAGGGAATCTCTTTCTTTGCCCTGCAATAATGTATTTTCTATGATTATGTCAGTAGAAATTGTTCATTTTTCAAGTAGTGTGCAGTGCTCCTTTGAAGAATGTCCCTTTTTCAGGTGGTTTCATGGTGACTGTACCCCAAAATGTCTAGATGTCTCTCAATAGCAAAAATTGCTTTGTTATTGAATGTATTATTTATTAACAGTACCTTGTCTTTTTCTAGTTGCATTTTACAAAATGTGCCACAAGCATCTCATGTGATTTTTATAAGGGAAGTCTTATTTATAATGTTTGTGCAAGTGGATGGAAACAAATAACGATTTTATAGTAGCCCATGCCTTTTTTCATAGCTGCAGAGTCTTAATGAGCATGATCAGAAGGGACAGGCTCATTGTTTCATTTAATTTTGATGGAGTTTTTCAAAGTTAACTATTATTCATTATTTGAAATTAATTATCTTAACAAATAAATATCGCCATTTTAAGAAATGAAAAGAGTATTTGTGGGGCTTCTTTTTCTTCTTTCTGTTCCTTGCTGTCTAACCCAGTATGTCCAAATAATCAAGGTAATTTGCTGTTCCTCTTCACATTTTAAACCTCCCCACCCCAGCCCCTTTAAAAGCAAGGGAGGATAAAGGGTCAGATGATCCTGGCCACTCCAGGGACACTTGGAATAGAGTTCCTCAGCCTGGGAGGTACCAAAAAGCAAACATCTCTGGTTTGATTTTATTGGAAGGATTGTCCATAGCAAAGGTGATCTCTGCTGAGGTAGGAGGAAAAGACAGAAGTTCCCTTTCCTTCAGCCATGGTGGTTCTTTTTCAAAAGCCCGTGTTTCAAGATGAGTGAGAGACCACTTAACTTCCAGTTTGCTGGGGTGTGGGCAGATGTAAATTGCTGATGTAAATTGCTGATGTAAATTGATATAAATAGCCAGTCAAGGATAATCCCAGAGACTACGTTTATGCTAGAAATCCTCAGATTATGCCTTACCTTTCCTTGGCTCTCCCACATTTATTTCCTTTCTCTAAATGCATGTTCCTACACAGTGATTAAATGAGAGTTCCCCATTATTCTCAGTTAATGTTTCTTAGTTTTTTTGAATATACCATCTCCATCAGGGTGACTGTCTAGATTCCATCCTGTTGCAAAGAGGGTCAGATGGCAGTGAGGGCTCAGAAAATGAGAACTCCCTGCTTCTGACAGCTCCTGCCAGGAGAGCTCTCCGTGGGTGGAAACTTCTGTGCAGGATGTCTCTGCTGGTGCTTCTTTGTGAAGGCAAAATTGCCTTGGAAGGTGGGAAACCCAGGTCAAATCTCCAGGTCCTTGAAGGTACATTGCAGTTTGAACTGGTGAAATGCTACTTGAAAGTGATGTCTTGCAGTTTTTCCTTTGGAAAGGAATCCTACCTTAGTTACACCACTGATCCCAGGTATTCTTGTTTAGCCCCTGTGCCTCTTCTTCCCAGCCCTTAACCTTGATACACACATATTCATTCCTTGCATGAAGATGTTCTGTGAAAAGGCAAAATGTTGGCAGTATCAGGGCCTCAGAATTCCTTCTGTCTGGCTTTGACAGGAGATGCCTGACTGTGGTAGCGAAGGTCGTGGCTGGGACAAGAGAAGCACATCCAATGCAGAAAACTCTCTTGGTGTCTTACTTTAAATCCTTTTCCACCCAGATTTCCAGCCCACAGTCACATACCCAGCCTGGACAGCCTGGTGTGGCTGGTACTTTTTGGCTTCTAAGTATCTGTTTCCTTGATGTGCTTTTCCAGTTCATCCCTGCACAGCATTTTAGCAGAAGTGTTGCACATCTTCTGTTGTTTGATCTGGGTGTCTGGTGGAAAATACACTCCTAAATGCACAGGGCAGCTGGCAGAGAGAGCTGCAGTGCTGTTGATGAGGATGGGTTAATGGAGATGTTCCCATCTGGTGCAATTTTGCCTGACTGTTGAGAGGTTCTGTGGAGTTGATGCATCTTCTGTGGAGTTGAGGCACGCTGGGATCTACCAGCTGCTTGGGACATTTTGCTTGAGCCTGTTGAGCAGCAGTGAGAGTTCAGCCTCCATCACGCAGCAGATGATGTGCAGCACGTGGTGTCTTCCTAACGACCACTGAAATTTGGTGTAATGTGAGTAACAGCTTCAGGAAGAGGATTTTCAGGAGAAGACATGTAGGACTTGGGACAAAAGCCTTCATTTGTGATTTCTGCTGCAGATTCCCTCCTTACCCCCTCAAATTGATCAACCATTTCACGTCAAATTGCTGCTCTTTGTCAACGAGGACCAATTCTTTGCAGTCTCTCAGATATTAAGGTAAAATATTTTTAACATACTTTAAAAAATTCTGGCTGAGAGAACTGGAGTCTTGAAAGAAACAAGCTGCCTGCCCAGAAGTTCCTCCAGTTGAACACTAGTCCAAGGTCACCACATTCTGTGTTGCCATATCTGCTTAGAGAATACTTTGAGTGTGCCACAACCATAAGACACTGCATTATGTCCATCTCTATGTCCATCCCTGCAGTCTTTTCTGGTCCTACTTCTTTCTTTTTGAGGTAAAAGTCTTCGAATTCCTCAGAATCTCAATTACAAGGTTTCTTTTCACTGTTTTCAGAGGTTGTCAAATCAGATCTTCTCACCTCCAGCTTTTGGCCTCTTCCCTGAGAACCTCAAGATCTGCAAGTCTGGGGGTGAAATTTAAAGTTTACAAGTAGAACATTTTTGCGTTTTCTTTAATCTAGTTGTTCTATTTAATTTCTGTGTACAAATATATGTGTGTATATATATATATACATACACATGTCTGGGGTTTGGTGAAAAGGCTTTAGATATCTCAAGTAGACTTCTGACTAAAGAGAGATTTAAATGCAACCCCTTTGGATATCTGGATATTTTTATGAAAGAATGTTCGGACTCAGCTACTTTCCATTAAAAGGTCTGCATGGGTCCCTTTTGTAAAGAACAAAAAGAGCTCATTTAATTTTCTTGAAAGATACTGGGAGGTGGAATCATTTACTCTAGTCCACTCTGCTACAGACTCCTTTTGTTTTGTAGGCATTTAACAGGGGTAAGACTGTAATGTGGTTTAGACCCTGTCCTTGTCTCAAAAATTTTGATCCAGTTCTCAAAAAGTTGAGAATTCTCAAAAACACTGTAGTGTTTTCAATATTTTGATGTCAGTTCATCCACTTCATATTTTTCCTTTATTATGTACCCATAACTGAGCAAAAGCCCAGGGTTTTCTTAACCAATACAAGCAATGCAGACATCTTACAAAATGGTTTTAAAAAATCAAGTGCTTGTATATACTGCCAAAGAGAAAGACGTCAGTACCACTAAAAAAAAAAGGATTCTAGATAATTTTCAGGCAGAATTTATGCATTGATTTCTTGGAGCTTTGTATTCACTATTTAGGATTACAGCTGGTGATACTTGCAAATCTACCTGCAAAGATCTATTATGCAAAAATATTTCATAATACATAGAGTACTTTCCCAAAAAGGGAATGTTCTTTTACTGTGTTACTCAAGCTTACTACCAAAAAAGATAGATGATGAGAAAATGCTATTCAGAATCCCTATTTTAGAAATTATCTGCCAGGATACTAAAAATAAAATACAACTCAGTGTGCTGAATTACCATCAGATTCTGTGCGGTGTTTAAATTTAAAAAGAAGTATTCCAAAATAAGACAAAGTTCTTGAAAATCAAGCGAGTGTAAGATTTTCCAGTAAAGAGATGAAACTGAATTGTATGCATGTGAGAGACAAGACAAAGCTCAAAATACTTCAGCTGCATTCTCTTGTATAACACTGTGCCATAACAGAGCATTTTTATCTTGACTTAAAATGTCTTTCAGAGTGTCTTTGAGAATCTAGATCTCCCAAAAATCGTTTCACTCAAGTTGTTAAAATGAAGATTCTGTTTGAAGGCTTCAGCAGTTTGAAAAAGCAGTTTAACAAATGTTACAACTCATCCACTGTAGGTCAGGTGCTTTGCTTTGCTCATGCTCCCCATCTCCAAATCCACCACTCCTTGCCATTGGGACACCAGCTACCTTCTGACAAATGCTCAGTGAGAGAAACCACCTTTGATGACACACCAGACACGTCTGGGGAAGGGCAAAGTGTGACAAGAACATGACAACAGAAGGAAATCACGAGTGACAGCACCATGGCTCTGGGTCTGTTAAGTGACACAGCATTTCAGGCTGAGATTGCACACGGCCTGTCAGCTGTGGTTTAGCTTTGGAATTATCAGCTGTCAGGATGGATGATTGTTAGAGATGTCAACTGTCCTCAGAGTTTACGTCTGATAGGAAAATGGCAAGTGCAATGCTTTTTATGAGGGACAGGCTTGGGGACAGTCCTTGTGGCAGGAGGGCTTGGGAGGGCAGCTAGCTGCATGGCAGGTCAACAATGTGGACTTGCTGTGGCCAGTGACTGTGTGGTGTGGCCAGGAGGCTGAGGCAGGGCATTTCCCATGTGGAGCCATTGAATCAGTGTCTGGAATGCTGCATCTGATTCTGGGGTTGGGCCAGCTGGCCTTTGAAAGCGCCTTCCAACCCAAAGCATGATTGTTAAAACTGTGAGTACTTCCTCTGATCCCTCTGCCCTGCCAGCTTGGGAACAATTGATGTGGAGAGGCTGCTGCTGTTTCTTCACTGGGGCTGCTCAGGAGCCCAAGGAGCTCCCTGTTGGCTTTTCCAAGTGCAGGTGCTGTGGCTGACAGAGGACCAGCAGGCAGCATGAAGGGTGTGTATCTCCCCAGCTGGTGGGACAAGGCAAGGTGGTTGCAAAGGGGCTGCAGCATCTCCACTTTCATCTTTCCCAGTTTTTTGAGTACTTCACATTTCTCCTTTTCTTCCATTTCACCTCCCACCTCTTGCTCCTTTTCAGGTCCCCAAGCTTCTCCCTCCCCTCAGGGCCCTGCTGTTTGGGGTGTTCCCTGCCCACTCCCCCCACTCTGAGGGATCCTCCAAGCCCCAGCTTGTTCCCACTCAGATCCCCACAGGCATTGCTACAGCTCCACATTAAAGACATTTGACAGACTGAGGCAGATACTGTAGGGAAAAATTCCACAAAAGTAGCATGGAGGAAGCAAATGCTCTTTCATTGGTGCATATTTTGATGGTCTGAACTCTAGAAAGCTCATGGCAACGACACTGAATAGAAGAGGGATAAATAACTATTTATTCTGTGTAAAAAGAAGGGAGTCCTGTTTGACCAAAAAAAAAGTTCAAAAGAGAAAAAGGAGCACAGAAAACCAATACAGCTGAAAAGGTGCTTTTGAAGATGATGCAAACACCACCCTTCTGACAAATACTGGTATCTCTCCATAATTTGGATGGATATTACCTACTGCCTAAGCCTGTCATAAAACTTAATTTTTATAACAGCATGAGCAATTCTGAGTTCATAGATCCCCTGGGCTTAATTCTGCAAACCCTGCTGGCACCAGGCAGGGCTCAGAACAGATGTACCAAGAAAATGGAAAGAGATATTGTGCAAGCTCTTTCACAGATGTCTGGCACAGGCTGGCCATGTTTGGGGTGCACTGACAGCAACACAAACCCATGCAGCAGGGTGGGATTGCTGATCTAAAGTACTCTGTGCAGAAAAAGAAGCCTTGTAAATTAAAATTACCATCTTTGTGCCCTGCTCTGGACCCTCTCCAGTCTGTCCACATAATTTTTGTGTAGTGGGAACCAAAACTGGACACAGAATTCCAGGCATGGTCTGACAAATGCTGAGTAGAGTGGGAAAATGACTTCTTTATGTCTGCTGGTCATGTCCTTGTTGATGCAACTCAGCATCCTGTTGGCTTTTTTTTTTTTTTTTGCTTGTTTTCCACCAGGATCCAGCATAAAATTGATAGTTGAAGAGATTTGATTAGCAGGTAAAGTTTGGGAAGGTATCTGCACCACAGGGAATTGATTCAGAGGGGATATAAATAGAAAAGAGTTCTCCAAGTCCAGTAACTAAATCTGGTTGACTTTTGTATCTATTATTTTTGTCTCAGCTGGCTGATTTTCTGGATTAGAATACTCTGTGTTTGGTTCAAGTTCAAACTAGGTAATATTTTCTTTTCCAGTCGTTGAATAGCTGAGTGAGCAGTGATGGGGATTGCTTGGACAGGTTCTTGTCACTGGTTCATGTCACAGGGCAAGAGCCTTGTGTGGACATTGCATCAGCAGTGCTGCCAGAATGGAAGCCATTCAGGGAAGATCTTTAGATCTATATTTCTTTTCTTATTTTCATTTTCTTTTTATCCTCTTTTATAAAAACATATTATCAAACTGGCCTGCTCTGTGTGGATGTGCACATACATTTTTCCTTAATAATGGGCTAATACAGGACCAACTACATTGGTGGAAATGTTCCTCACATGAAGGAATAGGTTCCTCTTTTTCCAGCTTGATTACAGTACAGGGCATTTACTATTTCATAACTTGCCAGACAACATTTTCCTCCTCCCTTCTGCTTCTCATTAAGAAATGATTGTTGAAGCCTGTCTCAAGATACAACGTGATTATATGGAATGTGTTCATGTTTTAATCCATTTTCAATAGTTCATAAGCCTTTTGCCATGCAATTAATGAAACAGAATATGAACCAGACTTTTCTGATTTCAGACGGATGTGTAAGGGGAAAAGTTCAATTCCGTGTTAAAGAAACGTGGGCAGATGGTCTGGATTTAAAGGGAAGAGTAGCAGGATTTCTAGAAAAATTACACAGGATTAAGAAAAACGTAAGATGAGTTCAAGCTCAGTTCACTAAAAATCTCAAGGAGAAAGAACTAGAAACTCTACTTCAGTTGGACTTGAGAAGAGCAGAAATCAAAGTGCCCAGAAATAAATATTGAAAAATCTTGCTAGTAGCATACATTCCTGTTAAAATTGTTGGGAATTACCAACATCCCTGCAGCCCTTTAATATTCCTGTCAGACTCAGATTATTGTTCATGTTGGTTTGTGTCTGATAATGACTTGATTGTAGCAGTAAGAGCACTCACTTTAGCAGGAGGAGATGGGTCTCAGTGTAGTGCAACACTCCTGGTGGTTTGCGTTGCCCTCTGTGGATTCCCATGCTGGAGAAGTGAGGATGAGTTATGAACCATGATTTGTCACTGCAAAGACTTTATGGCTGCATCCCTTCCAGGGATGAACTCAACCACTTATATGAGGGAGCTGTCAGCATGATTTCTGTGCCTTTGCCAGCTGGGGGTCTCCCAAATGTTTTCCAGGCACAGTTTAGAAGTTAGGATAATCCAGGGACCATTCCCAAAAGTGCTTTTTGTGCCAGGCTCTTGTTTTGTACAGGAGTTTATATTAATTATGGATGTGGGCAAGGCTGGCTAAAGGGAATCACTGGGCATAATTTGTTGGTATAGATGTAGTCTCTGGGTCCATCTGGTGAAAGAAGGTCTTGGAAATGGATAATACCTTTATTTTTGTGGATGTGAAGAAACTTCTTGTCAGTAGCTATGGTAGACAAAAGTGAACCAAAAGCATCTGCAAAGCCCTCATAGTCTTCTGTGTCTGGATTTGGGAACAGGGCCATTTATAAAGTGAGGTGGAGTCTCTGTGGGAGGAAGAAACAATAGATTGGTTGGAGTTTTCTTATTTTTGGTTTCTAAGATTGGCTTTTGACACCCCCATGACGAGATGTGGAGCACCACAGTATGAGCCATGAGTGCTGACTGAGGGTTTGCTCAGATGGAAACCCAGACTGCCAAGCATGGGCTTCTCAGGGCTTGTGGCCTTTCTCTTTATGGAAGATGAAGAATATCTCTTTTTATCTTCTACTTCAAATCAAAAACCCACTGGTACTGTGGTCTGTGGTGCATCACAGGATCACAGAATCGTAGAATGGTTTGGGTTGGAAGGGACCTAAAAGAACATCTCATTCCATCAGGACACCTTCGACTGTCCCAGGCTGCTCAGAGCCACATCCAGCCTGGCCTTGGACACTGCCAGGGATCCAGGGGCAGCCACAGCTTCTCTGGGCACCCTGTGCCAGGGCCTCAGCACCCTCACAGGGAAGAGTTTCTTCCCAATTTCCATTCTAAAGCTCCTCTCAGTCAGTGTGATGCCATTGTCCCTTGTCCTGTCACTGCAGGCCCTTGTCAAGAGTCTCTCTCCATCTCTCCTGCAGGCTCCCTTCAGGCACTGCAAGGCCACAGTGAGGTCACCCCGATTTTGGCAGGGCCTTCAATAGCAGTGTTGGAGCTGCCAAAATGCAGGAAGATGCCTCGCTGAGACCTGGGTGCACTGCAGGGACTCAGCCCTTCTGCCTGTGTGCACATCTTGGTGGCTCCAGGGGAGTTAGAGACAAGGTGGGGAGAGAGATCCTCCAGTGCTTCCAGCTCTTCTCCCTCCGACAGTCAAGACTGGGCGTGAAGAACACACCCGGATTCACTTCATTTCAGGTGGATCAGTCAGAGCTTATCCACGTTCCCCCTGTTTTAGCTGTATGAGAAAACCAGAGGTTTTAGCAGCTTTTAGAAGTCCTGATCACCCTGCCAGGGGGAATCGGGCAGAGCACAGGACATGGAGGGAAATGCACAGCAGTCACTGACTGCAGTGTGTAAACCATGCATTAAAAATGGATCAGGCACAGGAGAGGAGCTCTCTCTGCATTAAACTAAAAGTATTTAATGTGCAGTTAACATGACCTCTGCAGGGCAATTGGATCTGCAAAGATTGCACAGGCGATCTCACACGTCCTGAGAGATGAAGGCAACCTCTTGCAGTGTGGGGTTGCTACTGCAGCTGAAGTCTGTTTGGAGGCACTGGGAATATCGTGGATTTCCTAGAGCAGTCGTGCTGTTCACGCTCACAAGAGCAGCCCAGTAGCAGCTCCTGCAATCCATGGACTTTCAGAGATGGAAAAACAATTAGAGATGCTCTGAGGAAGGACATGGATAAAAGCTAATTGGTGACTTTTTTTTTTTTTCCTGGAAAAGCAGCTTGGGAAACCTCAGGAGGGTAAACCTCTGGGCAAAAGCTCAAAGCTGTCCCAGCTGCAGCAAAGCAGTAATGGAGAGACCCATCCTTAGTCTTCTCCCACCTCCCTCAGTGGCCAGCTGGGCTCTCAGATTCTGAGTTTCAGACAGGAACTGCAGCTTGGGACTGGCTCAAAGAGATAGGAGTTCTTGTGCTGGGAATTGATTCCTCGTGACTGGCTTGGGAATGTCAAACTGTTGAAAACAACACATAAATTTGAGTTCCTCTGAAATATTTCTCACAAAACGGGGTAAAACATGCAGTAGAATGTTCTATTCCCATGAGAAGATCAGGGGGAAATCTGTGGAAGTGAGTTAGTGAATTATTTTGCTTGATTTAAATGAACTTTTAAGGAAGTGAAAGAAAAGCTGAAAACTCCCTGCACTCATTTTCTCTCTTTAAGTCACTCTACTCTGCAGCCAAGATGATCTGCCTTGATCTATCTCTGATGCAGTTTGACACTTCGCAGCTTATCTTTTATATAGATACATCTCTTTCATTTTTTGTTTACTATTTTCCCCCTCTTTTTATCTGCTCCAGGCACAGCTTGTATTTGTAACATTTTTCCCCCTCTCTTCTGGTAAAATGCCAGGATAGCAGCCCTGGATTGCTGGTCCAAAACCAGCAGAGAAGCTGAGGTTGTCTTCTGTTCGTAACATCCATGTCATGACTATTCAGCTGTGAGTACTACTGGGATGATTTATTTTGTGACCAAAATTGCAATTTGCCTCCTTCCAGTTCCTAAATTAGCTGCCACCTCTAATGAAGTCAGATGGTTCCTACCATGAAGATAAAGTGTCTCCACATCTCCTCCCCTCCGGGTTATCTGCAGCTGGATCTCCCTGCAGCTGGATTTCCCTGCAGCCGTGATGCTCCCAAGGAAACTCTGCCCTCCCACGATGCACATGGGATGAGTTTTGCTGATCTGAAGCCAAAGCCAGCTGTTGTGCTCAGCCAGGTCATTTTTATTTTTTTTCCCCCGCTGTTTAGAGCACAGACTGGGTGAAAAGTGCCCAGATTTGGTTCCAAGCTGGCAAGCCCTGTCAGTGCTCTCGGGATGTGCCAGCTGTCAATGCCCTCTTCCCACACGGAGCACTGGAGAGCTTTGCCAGGGAGAGCAGAGCTTTGAGGGGAGCACTTGCCAACACCAGCATCTTCTGCCAGCGAAAACACCTCACATGGGGCTGTGGTAGGCACAGAAAAGGGTGAATTGGAGCAGCCTGCCTTTGTTCTGGAGGAGTCCCAAAATGCAGGTGTGCAAGTGGCATTTTCATTCTTTAAAAGGGAAATTAAGCCTTTGTGATTTCTTCCTTAGTGATGTTGGGCTGGCAGAAGGGGAGAAAACGATGGTGAAAGATTTATTTTGGTGGAGCCTCAGTAGAGATGAGTGAAATCAAAGCTGCCCCCACGTCCAACTTGCTTTTGGCTGCTGCTGGCTATTGCAGGGTTACTCTGATGACTCTGGAATCTTAGCTCTCTCACACGAGCTGTGCAACAGAATCCACACAACAATGGCTTTCTGCAGCATTTATTCTACTCAAAGTGGTTCCAAATGTGTGGCAGTGGCCATGGAGGAGCCTTCTGAAGGCAGTCAGGGCTGTGCTGCTGGCTCTCCAGGAGCAGGAAGGTGTTCAGTGTCCTCCTCATGCCGTCCATGTGTGGTAAGCACAACACACAGGCAAAGAGAATCACGGAATCATGGAATGGCCTGGGTAGGAAGGGACCTTAGAGATCATCTCTGCCCCCGCCATGGACTGGTAGGATCAGAGCAGCACCCAGTTCTTAGTTTTTAACAAACAGGGGTGGATATTCCTGGCTACATGCCCTTCCTTCACATGCTCCCTTCTGCAGCCAAGAGACAACTTCCAAGAGAATAAATTTGTACAGCTCCCTGGCGTCTTGACATTCATCTCTTTTCCTCCCACCCCTCCCCCCCTCATTCCTCCCTTCT
>VZRM01005736.1:177493-226760 GCA_013397955.1 Grantiella picta | reverse complement strand
CAAGACCTAAGACAGAGAGGAGTTTCTATTGGTTTCATTTCCAGACTAATTTGACACGTGTATTTTACCTTGTGTGATAAGACAACCTCCCACACAGGTGCTTGAATCTCTTGTGGTTCATTGTGTGCTGTTTGGGAAGAGGTCTGAGGAAGGAAGGAAGGAAGGAAGGAAGNCTATCTAATGTGTGTCCTTGCAGACATACAAGGAGCAGCAAGAGGATAACTCTATGTGAATAGTAATGAGCTGTGGAGCAATAATCAGGGAAGACAAATTTCAAAAAGAAAGAGGGAGGGAGGGAGGGAGGGAGGGAGGGAGTCCCCTTGTAATTCAGGTGTTGGCACGGAGGATTCTCTGCAGCAGATCATCACCATTGATCTGCTGCAGAGATCATCTGCACCATCATGACTGCTGTCGATGTTTTGTTGAGATATGTGAAGTCTGGACTCTTTTTGCTCCTTACACCAATTAACAATGAAATGGTTGCCATAGTTATGCCAAGTGACATCTTCCCAGCCTCACCATTGGCTCTGCAGGGAACTGGGATCTCCCCCTCTCCCACTGCCAGTGCCAAAATCCTCTGACCTGAGCCTGCGGCCTCCTGTGTGGCTACACCAGGGGCTCCAGTCCTCCTGACCCCTTCTGGGCTCCCTGCACAGTGGGGATTTTGGATTTGGTAGAGTATTGCATTTTTCTGTCTCAGAAATCTGCAGAGAAAAATTTATAGTTAATTTTATAGTTCTTGGGTTTCTTTGCTGCAGCTGTAAATAGCAGGAAAGGAGGATTTCTGTCCTCTGGGGATTTCTGAATGCTCAGATGGTAGTTAGGGTTGTAAATCCTGCCTGCCTGTATCATCAGGTAATACTGAAAAATAGATTAAACTAATACATTTCAATTAGATCAGAAATCTAATAAGCAAAGGGCTGTGTACAAAATATGGGGCTGTAGATCAACGAGGAAGCTTGCAGAAATGTTTCCTTTTTCTAACTGTAGTGACAGGATGACTTGGAAATGATGCTTACTTGTCAAAAATATCTTCCGGATGCTCTGTCTCAGGAACTGTGTCTCAGGAACTGTGATTCAACCAGTGTCTCAATCTAACCCATTTTCCAGAATTAACCGACAAGTTAAAAACTTTTGCACCTTACTCTCCCTCCCTATAATAGAGAAATTAATATTTTAAGATGTCTTGAGAGTTTTCCCAAGGAGAATCATCCTGTGCTGGGATGATTCCCTGCCTCTACCAGAGAAACTCTTGTCATGACCACTGAACAGTCCTGCTTTGTGTGGTTTGTAACATCCTTCAGTGTGTGGAGCTCTTCCCCCACCTCCCCCAGAGCTATCAAAAATAAGATGTTCTCCCAGCAGAAACTCTCCCCACTTTTGGTCAGCAGAGCTGTGTGGCCATGCCCACACTTACTGAAAAAAATAGGTTTGAGCTGTGGTGAAGAATGTAGGCTAAAGCTATTCGTGATAAGAAGAGATGGAGTCAAATTGCTGTATTTTTGATGTTAGCAGCTACAGAATTCCAAAGAGGAATGCTCTGTGCACCTCATTTCTACTCTGGAGCCATCTGACTTCATAGAAAGGTCCCTGGATCTTCTTGTGCCTCCCTGCTAGGTTGAAGAAAGTTGTATTTGCACTTATTTTCCTTCTCAGAAATATCTGTGACCTATGATCCTCGTGCTCTTGCTGCCTCACTAAATTTAAATGCAAGCTCCTCAAGACTGTCTGCAGAATGTTTGTAATACTTTAACAACTCCCAGAGTGTTCTTCTCGGTCTTCTGCTTTTTCACTTTCCTGAAATGTGGGCAGCAAAGCAGCTTGTAATATTCCCAAAGCATTTGTACCAAGTATTAGTGCAGAATTAGTAGAGTAGGAACCATCACTGTCTGCATTTTATCCTGACAGAAGCCTACAATTTAATCACATCAATTCAGGAAGAAGCTTTTATTTCTTTCCTTCTCCATATGGTTTTAAAAAAATTTTTATATGGTTATAGCCTAATATTCTTATAGATTTCATATGTCAAATCAGCTGTAATGGGTGTGTTTAGAGTGCAGCATTTTTCCACAGACTAAGCCTAAACTTAAAACCTCATCAAGATACTAAGCAAAAACATAGACCATTGCTCTGAGCAGCTTTCTTTTTCAATTTAAACTTAGATTTGGTTTGTGAAGCCACAGTAGTTGCACATTTCACAGGTTAGAAAGCAGCACAAGCATTTTTATACTCTTTTAGTAGCTTATACTCTGCCCCAGAATTGCTATGCTTACACACACAGAGTCATGGTATATTCATATAATCAGTGATGAAGCAAAAAGACACATTTTGACTTAGTTCATTTGATTGTGCCTACGGGGAACATTTGGCTATTTATTACCTTTTGGCTAATCAAGCTCTATTCAGGGCTCCCTCTTCCCCATGCAGTGTGAACCTTCATGGAAAACCCATCATTTATGGAGCAATTAGGCAGCTGGGCAAGACTGACTGCAGGGATAATCAAAACCAGGGAACTTTTTCAGCTGTCAAACCGTTGACAGCAATTGTCTAAATGGGTAAATTACAATTCTTTTGGTAATTCATATTAGTTTGGCCTGGAGCAATGCAGATGTTTTGCTGTTGTGCAAAGCAAACGCTCAGAGATGCGAACAACAGGCACAAATTAATTGTCATTTCAAGTGGAAAACATTCTTGGGAAAAGTATCAAACATTTAACTAACACCACTCAGCAAAGCTTGAAATTCCCCACACTGCTGTTATTCCCACTGCATATGCACTCATTCTAATAAAATGTTGTTTTTCCAAATCAGAAAAATCCTTCTGAAAGCTCTCCTTTAGGGAGAGTGTAGCATCAGCATTTCAGGAATTTACATGTCAGGGGAAATCATAGAGGACTGAAGGAAAACCAAGCTGTTGGTTCAGATGATTTTAGCTGGGCTGACTCAGGACCCAACCTCCAGCGAATCTGTCTTTGTTTTCATGGCCAAACATGAATTCATCAAGGGTTAGCCACTCGTGTTTTACTGCTAAAAACAAACTGAAGGTCTGGTAGTCAGGGGGGGAAGTCACAGTTGACTCCCAGAAGTCTTCTCCCCATCTCTGGCAGCTGAATATTTTGGGAAGATGGGATGTACAGAGTGGGATGGCATGGATCAGAAGGAATCCAGGATGCTTCCAGTGGCAAATGACAGGAGACCTGAGCCAGGGGACAGAAATATAACCTGGTGACATTGTTTTCAGATTAAAAAAAAATTAGGCAAAACCCCTATCTATGACCACTTCCCCATTTCTCTCTTCCCTCTGCACGGTGAGATCTTGCACCACCTCTTTAGTGCTTCTCTGGGGAGAAACCTCCTGAGGAGTTCCCTCACACACCCTCCCCTCCAAAGACACATTTGATATCACTGTTGCTGAGTTTCTGTGCTCCTCAAAGACAATTCCAGCACAACAGTGCCTCTCTCTGTTAATGCTGTCGAGCTTGTGTGGAGCCCTGCTCTCCTGGGATGGCTGAACCCTGCCTGCCCATGGGAAGCAGTGAATTAATCCTTGTTTTGCTTTGCTTCCGTGCACAGCTTTTGCTCTACCTGTTAAACTGCCTTTATCTCAACCCACAGGTTTTCTCACTTTTCCAGTTCTCTCCCTGATCCCACTGATGGGGGAATGAGCACATGGCTCTGTGGGGTGTAGTTTTCACTTGGGATTAAGCCCAAACCACTGCACAAGTGCTGAGATAATTTCTTCTTTCTTTGGAAACTGGAGGGAATTTATGTGACAAAAATATTACTGATGGGATTTCCTGCCCCACCTCCTGCTCCTGTCTGTATGGACCTCATTTAGAGTCCTGGCAAGCTTTTCTGGTGGAATAGCTCCTCAAGCTGTGGGAGGACCTGTGTGCCAAATTCTTTTTTCCTGGGAGAGTTGGTGTATTTTCAGTAGGGCTGGGGCTTCTTGGTGGCCAGAAGGGAAGGAGCAGGTGAGGTGACCTGTGATGAAGTGCAGATGAAATAGCACTAGGTGGGATCTGTGTGTTGCTTGGTGTGAAGGCAGAGCTGCGCTGGGATGTGGAATTAGCACATAAAAATAACCCCCTGGATGTTCACTGTGCCACCCTCCTGATCAGTGTGTTCCTTTGCAAGAACCAGCTTTTTCTAAAATAGAAGTAATGATTCAATTACTCTGACACCAAAATATGAGTTGTCTCCTAAACCAAATTAAAGCAAGGGAAGAGAGATATCTAATTATTAAGCGTATAAATCTTGCTTTCAACAGCCCAGATTTGCATTACAGTGCATTACAGGCTGTAAGCTGTAGGTCTAATTTAGTGATAGAACAAACTACTGAAAAGAAAAAAAACCCACAGAGCAGATGAATCATTCTCACTGCAGGAAAGTACATTTACTGCTACAATGAAATTGTTGCTTTATCATAATTTTAATTATTTTGGTTTAACTAAAAAACTAAAAAAAAAGTCTCCCATGCTGTGTTATGCAAGTTTAAGCAACAGGGATTTGAGCCACAGAAGTGTGATAAATACATTGTTATTTCTTTAAACTTTTCTAAAACTTAGAACAGGTGGAATACAATGACTATGTCAGGTTATTTTAAAATTTGTTCATAGAATCTTAGAATGGGCTGGGTTGGAAGAAACCTTAAAGATCATCTCATTCCAAACCCCCAAGGCAGGGACATCTTCCACTGTCCCAGGTTGCTCAGAGCTCATCCAGCCTGGCCTTGGATACTGCCAGGCGTGGGACAGACACAGCTTCTCTGGGCAGCTATGGACATAATTCTAAACCAGGGAAAAATTATTTTTAAACATGGTTTTTTGGTTTGTGTTTTTTTGTTTGTTTGTTTTTTTGTTTGTTTGTTTTTTGTTTGTTTTTTTTTTAACCTCTGGGAATCTCTTCATTTGAGGGGGTAGAGAGCCTTCGGCATTACCTTGGCTCTTACAGCTTAGCAGTTCAGAGGATTAGTCCTGTTGTAGTGGCAGTTATTTTATTGAAAATATTTGCTGAGTTTCACCCTCCTTCTAGTTTGAGGTTTCCTGGCTTTATTTCCAGCTATCACTCCTTATTCTGCCTTTTCTAAGCCAAATTAGTAAGATTAAAACCGTGGTAATGTTGAAGATGAGAGCAATATCTAAAAACCTCCCTCCATTTCCAACAGTCACTTCTAAACAAATTCACTGATTGCTTCGAGGTTTGATTCCATTATATATGGATGTAGTGCAAAAACCGAAAATTTAATTTGTTTTATGTTGCTAAACAGCTTCTCACTTACCAGGAATATGATGCAGAAAAGTCTGTAGGCAGGTCTGAAACTGGATATCAAACTCTTTAGTTTAAAAGAAAAAAAACTTACAAAAAAGCGGCAGAATTATGATTTCTCTCCATTCCATGACTTCTGAAAGAACAGTGATTTTGTAGAAGAGGGTGGAACGATCCACTCTAATCACAGAGGGACAAAGAGAGCTCTCTGTGAGTAAAGCAGAAAGAACTTAGGGTTCGAATATTCCCCAAAATGAGATTAAAATCAAACGAGGTTAAATGTTGATACCAAAAAATTGATCTATTTTATTTAACAGTAAATGAAAGAGAAAGAAAAAGAAAATAGAAAAGGGGGGGCTTTTGGCTCTTCAGTGAATGCTCTCCCAGCCTTATCCATTACTTCCCAGACCTGAGATGCTTAAAACAATAATGTCACTTTATCTTACCTGCAGCCCCCTCAGGCAGTTTATTTCACAGTCCAAGCTTTCAGTCACAGGACCTGTTCAAGGTGGGTTTTGGTGGTGCAGCTTTTCACATCAATACTTAAGCCATTAGCTGTAACATTTCAGTCTCTGACAGAGGGGAAAGCCAGAAAAATATATTCCTTACTAGGAAAGGTAGAGTTTGTACATATAAAACTGATGGAGAATCACAGATCCAAAGAAAATGGATGGGGTGTTGGGCAAAACCCCTCACATTTCTTCTGTCTATACAATCCCCATGACAAAAAAATTCTTTCAAGAGACAAGTGGCACATGAATGGTTTGAGACAGAGAAAATTGATTTGTCCTGTACATATTTTGGGTTAGACCTGAATAAGAGATCTGCTGGATTGGTTTGCTGGATTCTCTGTGAGTGTGGTGATGAATCCACAAGGGCTCTAAATCACCTTCTTTGTGCTTGATAGCAAGAATCACAGTCCAAAAGGGGTTTTTTTGTGTATTTGAACACTGCCATTGCAGGTCCCTTCAGTCATTTCTTCTTTGCCCAAAAAAATGGCAATTCCTGGCTGGAATAACACTGCCTTTTAAGGTACATTTATTGGCAGAGTTCAATTCCCAGGAGAATTTAATGACTGAGAAGCACCTTCCTCTCTGTTACTGCTGAGTTTCAATTATCAGTTGTCCAGCTACACAAGAGTTTGTTAGGGCAAAAATAGCTCAAATATTGGGCAAGTATTTAGTAGAGTATATCAGAGTTTAAAAAGAATTAATCTAAAACCCCATAAAGAACTTGCTCCTTGATCCCTGTACTGTTCCAGCCTGCAGAATTCTCCAAGGCTGCAGATCCCTGCCCACCTTGGGAGTGCTCTGGAGGCTTCCAAAGGCAAAGGATGCCTGCATTCTGAAACTGCCATCCATGTCCCCAACAGGCTCCTCTTTTTGGAATGTGCCATGGGAAGCCAATGCCAGTAAGACCTCCGTTATTTGTCTGAAATCCATCCCAGGAATAACCACTACAGTGAGAGTCCATGCACAGACACATCTGTTTTTATGGAAGAAGATCTCCCCTTGACAAATGAGGTTCAATTCTATTTTGCAGTGCGTTGCAGAGCAGTAAAATCAGAGCAGAGTGGCAGTAAATGCTCTCTAATTTATGTATATTTATTTAGCTTTAAGCATCTTCATGGTTCCTGGTTTCATAACCTCCCTTGGCTGCTTATTTTAATGGTTATAAAAATTCTCCTTGTTTAAGCTAGATTTTTGTGACTGCTGTTTAAGCTCATTACTACTTGCTCTAGCTTCAGTGCTAATGAGAACATTTTAAATTCTGGTTGTCTTTAAAGCATCTTTCTGTCCATAAGCAAGACGTTAATGCTTCCTCTGCTGAAAATCATCCATCGTAGCCATTGCTGGGCCTTTGCCAGGTACTTTGTTTTTCTACCTGCAGCCTTTAATTTGTCTCTCTTTAAGCAAAGTGCCCAGATTGTAATTTCCATATTCCTGAATGGAAGCCAGCCTGAGCCACGGGGAAATATCTCCTGCCTTGGGCTCCTGCAGGGCACAGTCCTTGTGACAATGTGAACCTGCCCAGTTATCGCTGGCATGGTGAAATCCTGCCCTGGTACAGTTTGCCATCTGCTGACCAGAATGTGCCTAATATATGATTTTTTTGAATCATGGGTATTGGTTATTTGTAGATTTTGTCCAGTGCTTAGGGACACAAATCAGACTACCTTTAATGCCATGAAAAAGGGGGAGCTATGCTCTCCACCAGTGAAATACCTGGGGGTGGGAAGCCAAGCTCTGCCCCTCTGCATGGCACACAAGGGACCTGCTGGGGACACACTGAACGGCCTCAGGGGTGTCCTGGGGAGCTGGCATGGGACTCTTCGGAGAACAGGCGGGAGAATCATGGAAACATCAAGGTGGGGAAAAGAAGAATCTTGGGAAAAGACCTCCAAGAGCATTTCATCCGACTTCTGGCCAATCGCCACCTTGACAACCAGACCAGAGTGCTGAATGCTTCATCCAGTCATTTCCTGAACATCTCCAGGGATGGTGACTCCACAACTTGCCTGGACAGCCCTTCCCAGTGCTTGAGAGCCCTGTCCATGAATAAATCACAAGGAGGGCACAGGGGGTGAGCATCTGGAGCAGCTGGTGCAGTGCACATCATCCCACTGGAGAAAACGGGAACCAAGACACAAAATACCATTACTAGAACAGGTTTCAACTGGGAGAGCTTTGCTTTGTTTTGAGGAGTAAGGTGGGATTACAGAACAGAGATTTTGCAAATCCACACTAGGGGCCACGTTTCTGTCTGGCCTTATTTGGCTTTTATCTTCAGATATTTACACAAACCAAAGATTTTGGACTATGACGGTACCTGTTTATGCATTACACGTTAGGTTCACATTAGATGTCTTAATCATGCTGTTTAAGAACTGCCTCTTATCTTTATTTCAACAGTATTTGTCATCTTTTCAGGGTTCTTTCCTTACAGGAGTTGGTATTAAAAAGCAGCTTCATGCTAAACTTCCATGGTGCTGTACTCTCTTTTTTGTAACCTGGCCCAGCCCTGGACTCTTTGCACATCATCTCTGCATATAATTTTCAGCTCATCTTGCTCTGTCCTTTGGGAAAGGTCTGCTATTAGACCCGGAAAAGTAGCAGTGCAAGTTATTTATCTTCCCTTCTTGGTAATGACTCTCTTTCAGTTAATGGCTTGGAAAAAGTACATGGAATTAATGGAGCAAGGTGTTGTCTGAGTGTGAGGCAGGGGATGCTGATCCCAGCCCAATGATTCCTCCCCAAGTAAAGGGAAGGGACATCCTGACTTTGGGCACATTCTGCTCTGTGCCCTGTCTCCCAGCTGAGAAATGGCACCATAAATTCCATCACTTGTGGGATCAGAAGAGATTTGCAAGGGCAAAGAGAGCAATCGGGCATTTAGCATCTATTGCAAACTAACAGGTGCCTAATTCACATTTGTCCTTTAAATAAATCCTCTCGTAATTGCTGTCATAGTGCTTGGTAATCCTGGGATAAAGCTTCTGTTTATTAAAGGATAAACCAGAATTATGAATCCTAGCCCTGCTGGGCAGCCAGGTGTGTCAGGTTTTGGAGTAGGACACTTCAGATTTTTTCTTTTTTAACCTGCTACAGGGCACCAGGCAAGTCCCATTCCTCTCCTACTGCCATCTGGGAATGGGCTTGGGAGGAAGGAACAGCTGATATCAATATTGAAATATTAACCTCTCTGAGTTCTGTACATAACAACTGCTAGTTAAAATTTAGCAGCCTTTATGATTATTTGTTTTCCTCACCACAGATTTTTCACTGGTTTTGCAGTTATTTGAAGTACAGAAGCAAGGTTACCTGTAGGAACTAGGTGTACCTGGAAGAAGAAAATAAAATGCTGTGGTTTTATTTTTTATCCCACATTTTTCCATTTCACTGCTGGATGAACAGGAACAGAAAAAGAGACTTTCTGAAGTGGTTGAGAAATAGGAGTAGATCCATAACTTGAATACAAGTTGTTACAAACCCTGTTCCAGACTGGAAAAAGATGGGATGGAGACACAGCTATAAATCTGAAGTCAGGAAATGTTTTGAACAGAACCAGGTTTTGAAGCATCCCTTTGAGCAGTGATACAGACTTCGTTTCTGTGCTCTCTGTGCTCCCAAAAGGCTGTGGCATCATGATCTGAAACTGCAGCTGCCCTGCCTTTCATGCTCCCTCTGATTTTTTCTCCCTTTTAAGTTTCTAGGTAATATCTCAGTAAAAGTTAGGTTGAATTTCAAGGGCTTTTGACACCTTTTGGAGAGATCATTCCAGGTAGGTTCAATTCACAGCCCCAAAGAGCACTGACCTTCTCCCCTTCCTAAATTCTCATTGCTCTCCTACAGTTTCAGGGGAACAACCAAACCTGTGTTCCTGCTTATGGTTCCCTGACATGCCAGAAAACAGGGTTGGGAGAAACTGGAAATCCAGCTTCCCAAAGGAAGTTTCATTTAGACAGAATGGAGAGAAAGAAAAGAGAGAAGAAAAATCTGTGATAGCAAGCTGCACACACACATCCATCCCGTGCACATCCTGTCCTGCTGTTCCCAGTGATTGTTTCCTAGGATCTTCCAAAGCAGCAGGCTTTGGATCGTTTGGATCATTTTGTACTAATGGTGACATCACCTGATGAGAGAAAACACTGAAACTGTTCCTTGACATTTAGCAGTGCCAGATAAACAGGATTGGAAAAGAAGGTGGTGTGAAACACTGCTTGCATTCAGCGTGGTGATTGCAAGTGGGAGTTTGATCGCTCTTCCTTCAAGTCGATGAGAAAGCTGTGAGTAACTTTTTAATTGTAAGCTGCTAAGTCTTTTAAACAGAGTGGCAAGGTATTTTATCACTGTAGTGCTTTCTTCAGACCTCACACCTGACAAAGAAAGCAGCCTGTGGGATCTGGAAATTAAAATCATCCTGTAGGATCTCCTTATGTTTGGAGGAAGTCCCAATGCTCTTCCCTCCTGTATATTTTAACATGCCTCCTTTTCCATACCTTGTGGGACTTTTTATCTCCAAGAATTTTTCATCTCTGATCTCTGTTTCCATTTTTCTCTGACTTAAGCAGCATTGACAACTGTGCAAACAAAACAGTTCAGGAAAGAATTGATTTGAAGAGGTTCATATGGAGGGGAAAAGTGGAGTAAAAGAGTGATGTGCTGGCACATAGGGTCTCTGCCAGGTTTTTGGTGGGGAAGAGGGAGATGGTGACCCCCATTCTGAGGTCCATGGCTCCCATTCCCCCAAAACAGGCTCAGCCCAGCCTGCTCCCCTGTGCCCTGGGGCAACAGCAGCCCTCAGGTGGAATCCTGAGGAGTTGGGAAGGGGAGCTGACATGTGGCTTTGGGTCCCACCACAGCATTGAGGTGGCACCTGTGCAGGTCTGCTTTCAGGTTTTCTTTCTTTTTTGGCGTTGTTTGGTTTGGGGTGTTTTGATGTTTGTTTTGGTTTTGGTTGTTTTTTTTTTTTTAATTTAATTTCGGGGTTTTGTTGTTTTTAATGAAAATGCCAAGCTATTCAATGTTTTGCATTGGAAACAAAAAGCTCCTTGTTTGTCTACTGCTGAGCTTTTTTAATTATTTAAGATATGAACTCCTCATTACCGAGCTTCCAGTTTTTTTCCATCACATTGCACCATTGAAAGGGCTGCATAATATTAATAGATGCTTTACATAACATTTCTGAAATCCTGAAATCAAGCATATTTTATAGATGCCACAAGAGGTTTCAGTAACTCTAATAAGTAATGCTAATGGTGACCTGGAAAAATATACTCTTTAGGAAATTTCCTAACTCCCAGCTGTTTTAAAAACTCGTGGTAGCACTGACTGGGTGTTTGTTATGTGCTTTGAGGAAGTTATCACTTATAAAAAGCTGTTCATCATCTTTATTTGTGATGCTACCTATAGATTTTACTGCTTTTTGAGCTAAGCCATTTACGTGCTGATTTTATATTCATAGAGAACTAACTGGAGTGTGTCAGAAAGCCCAAGAAAGTCTTTTTAGATGATGAATATACTGATATTTGCAACTGATGATGTGTGAAGCTGCAGAGTTGACATCAAACTCAAACCGTCTGCAGTTAGTCTTTCCATTGTAGCCATTTACTCAGAGTAAGTGAAAAGGATATTGAAAATATCACTGAATGGGGACAAAATAGAAGAATATGTGCATGGTGGATGCATACAAAGAGAAATGGAAGACTCTTGGTTGTCATCTTGTCATCAGCTGTCTGTGAGAAGGATCCTCAAACCACCTGTTTCTGTAGATTTTCTTCAAGAGTGGAGTGACCAGGCAGCTCTGTCTGCTTAGGATGATTTTGTGTCATTGTTTGCTGTTTATTTCTTCTCATTCGTTTGTGATTTGCAGCTTTTTGCTGATTAGCCATTCTGTCTGAGACAAATCATTATTTCTGAATGACTGTCTGGACTGTGTGGCAGCTGCTGCTGGACGGAACAGCTGCTCTTCCTGCAGCACAGAACATCTTGTGGACTACATCAGATCAATACTGGGATTTCTTGGCTGTCCAAGTGTTCTTCTCTGACTGCTTTGTCTTCCCTGCCTGCAGATGAACTCGTTCCCTTCCTTATGTCTCGCTCCAGTAAAGGAGTTGCCTTTATTGCTCTCACTCTCACATTTCAATTTTTATTTCCCTAACCAAACCATTGAGTGACTTTTCTAGGGGAACATTAGAGTAAAGGAAGGTTGAAGCTTATATTCATCTGAATGCTGTTAATGATTTGATATAAGTTAATTACTCTTATGTGCTCTATTCACATTCATGCATGTTCAAAAGGCTTTTGCTAATTATACAGTAGTGCCTATTGCTTACTCAAAAAAAAACATTTATTTCAGGTTTTAGGGCTAATATCTAATTTTAAATGAGTGCATTTTGAAAACCATGACTTTGCTGACATCTCATTTCCTCCGCATGAAGACTTGCCGCCCCAAATGACTCATCAGCCTGCTGGCTCTGTTCCTATCTCCTGTCTTTGGGTAAAATTTCCAAGCTGACTTTGGAGCCCAGTTTCCTGATCATTTTCCTTTGGGCTGGGGAGGGGGGAATGTGGAAGGCTTTTGAAATGCAGACATTTCTCAAGCCCTCAATTTCCAGCTGGCTGGATTTTTTTTTCCAATTTTTATTTTTCAAAGTCACTTTTCCAACATTTCTTGGGGTTGGTGAGTGAAAGGATTTGAAAAACAAAGCTGTTGCTGCCCTGCAGGTTTGTACACTGTCACACTTGAGAGGAGCTGGGGCTGAGGGCTTCTCTGGCTTCTTCTGCTCCTCCCTCCTCTTTTGTTTCTTATTTCCCAGTGAAAATTTGGACTCCTGTTTGGCCTGTTTTCTGGACTGTGGAAGTTTCAATCCTTTGAAATCGATTTTCTGAGTCCTATGGATGGAGATCCTACCTTACACCTACTCTGCCTTCCAAACCTGATTTCCCACACCCTTCAGCCTTAAAGAAAATGCTCTAGGACAAATATTAGCAATTTATTTAACATAACTTTCTTGGGACTGCTCTTGCCAGCAGTTCATCGTGGATTTCATGGAGAGGAGCAGCATATGGACCTCTAGACAAGGCAATGAGAGACCTTCACCCTCCTGTCTCTGAGGTGCATCCTTGCCCTCTTCATCCTAGTTCCTTCTCTCTCCCCTTGCCTGCTTTGTCTTTTTAGACAATAAGCTTCCTCCTGTGTGTGCCTAAGGTCCTTTTTTGCCTCAGCTTTACAGTGCCCACATCAATTGTGATCACAGATGGAGCCCCCAGGTGCAGCAGAGTCATCTGCTTCCAGCTGATTTGAATGTCTCTTGCTTCTCAGGTAGAGGATAATCCCCAGAAAGAACCAGCACTGGATATAATGCCTCCAATCTCTTCTCCCTTTCCTCCCCTCTCCCCTCCCCAAAAATAAGAGAACCTCTTTGGGACCCTTATGAGGCAGAAATTTCTGTTAACCCCTTCCATTTCACTGTTTATTCAATATGTACTCCAGCCAGATGAGGTCTGAGGAGGACATGATCAAAAACTCACTTCCTAAATTCCTGTTGTAGTCAACAGCAGATCAGAGCTGCACTTTAATTGCTTTAAATCATCCCCAGAGAGTATCAAATGATGGGGAAGCCAGGAGAGTTTGCCTCCCTAGGCTAAAAGCAGCTTTGAGGAATAACTTCTCAAGATAAAAGACCTGTGAAGATATCTTTTTGTCACTTTCGTTAATGAGCAATCCCTAACCTGGAGAAATTATTAAACAAACAAGTCCAAAGTAGAAATTAGTGTTCAAGTCTTTTGGTTTACACATTTACTCTTTCTTTTCTGGGAAAAAAAAAGAAAAAAAAAAAAGGAAAGAAGGGAAATTTAGGTTATATATTAGAAAGAAACTATTTCCTCTGAGGGTGCTGAGGCCCTGGCACAGGGTGCCCAGAGAAGCTGTGGCTGCCCCTGGATCCCTGGCAGTGTCCGAGGCCAGGCTGGATGGGGCTCTGAGCAGCCTGGGACAGTGCAAGGTGTCCCTGCCCGAGGCAGGGGATGGAATGAGATGGTCCTTAAGGTCATTCTGTGATTCCATGTTTCTTTAGGAGACATTTGTCATGTGCTGCACAAGCTGAATAAACTCCTCTCTGCTACACAGAGAAAATCCTTTGCAGAGAAGGCAGAGAAGTTTGGGGCTGGTGACAGCAGGATTCCTTGGCAGAGCTTTCCCCAGGCTGCCATTCCTGCTCTGGGGAAAGTGGAATTTCCAGAACTGTCCCATCTTTCTGTCTCACATAGGATCCCCGTGGCAGGGCTGTGATTCCCCCCAGGGGCTGTGAGGAGGCAGACAGCGGCAGTGGTGCCTTACAACCTGTGTCACCTGCAGTGCTGCAGCACTGGGCTCAGCTTGGCTTTCCTTCTCTTCATTTGGGACAAATGACGATGGATTCACCTTCCCATCTGTATGTTAGAGCTGCAGAAGTTTGTCAGACCCTGCTTCCAGAACTTCACTGGCAGCTTGCTCATCTTGTTCTCTGTGCCCTTCTCCATGCTGTTTCAGCTTTCCACAGAGCCTCACTGCTCCTTCTGGGACAAACTTTTGGAGTCATTTGGAGTATGAACAGTGACATTTGCTCACTGAATGCCTCAGTTTGCCAGTCCTGCCAGCTCCCTGTGCAGAGACCTCTCTTCCTCTGCCTGTGTTCACCTCTACAAAAGCAAAAATGAACCTCCCTGCAGATTTTGTGTTTTCCTGTTTTCTTCCTCCAGGGGAGATCCTGCTGCTAGAACTTCTGGAAATCTGCTGTGGGAGTGGTTTCTGCCATGCAAGCAATCACTGGTATGACCCTTCCTTTCAAAATAATCTTAAAATTCTAGTGGGAATTTTCTAGATTTCTCTTTCTAGATTTCTTCATTCTCTCTTAGACAGGAGGGAAAGATGCACCACCAGCATCACAAAGAGCATTTTGAACAATTTCAAACCCAGTAGCACTTTGGTCCTGGTTGGGAGCTGGACCGTTCCAAATTCACATCACTGCTGCTATCCTCACAGTCCCAGTCTCTATTTTGAATTTAAGAATTCACAAAATTGTATGTAAGTTTGCTAGAAAGGAGAGTATTTGTACTTCTCCCTTTCATCTTCTGCTGGAACAGCCTCAGAGGCTTTGGGATAACTCTTAATAAGGGCCAGGAGTCAAGGGGGATAAAGTTGGTTTCAAGCAGAACCCCAGTTTAGAGATCCATTACTGTGTGCTACTGTGGCATTGTATTTACTCTCTTTTGTGTTTGCAGTGGAATTCAGTTAACCAGAAGGAAAAGTAGTTGTGATTTATCAGTGAACAAGCCTAGAGTCCTTTCTTGCTCTCAGTAAATAACCTACTCCTCACAGGGTGATTTTCTAGTTTAACTGCTCTGTGTTATTGCACATGTCCTGATAGCTCTGTCAATATGTCAATCCCTGTCTCACACACTTTTATTTTCTCTAAAGAGCTTTAATAATTTTGTTTCAACAGACTGGCTTGGCAGGTTCATCTGTGCTGCACAATCCATGTCCCAGTGCTGGATCTCAGGAAGATACTCCTTTTACATGCAAACAAAAACCAGAGGTCAGAGAGGGCAGAGAGCTACTGAATGTGATTTTTCTCTGACAGTACAAGATCATTCCCTGGAAAAAAAAAAAAAGCTGGTCTGTGTATATTTACATTTGAATATGAAATATGTGCACTGCCTTTTTTTTTGTGGAGAATATTCTGTCCTACTCTTCTTAAAATGAACATTGACAAGAGGCTGGTCCACAAAAGAGAATCTGCTGTTATTTATGTTGCTAATGGCTCTCGTGTTAGCAGTGAAACAGAATGGATGTGTTCAAAATTAATTATTCAGCAGCACCTGCTGGTGGCCTTAGAAATACTGCAGCATATTTCTGGGAAATGTTTCTTCATTACCCTAAGTTTTTTGCTACCCAACCCATCATTTGGATGATTACAATACAAGGAAAGGAAAAATCATATTTTGTTTTAATAGCCATCAATTTTTTTCCCTTTTTTTTTAGGCTTCCATCCCTGTCTAATGGAGCTCTGCCTCTCCAGGGAGCAGCAAACCCACCACAGAGGATCTTGGTCCCATCTGTGCAGGAGCAGTTAGAAGCATTTTAACTCTCGGAGTGTGGAGGGATGAAGTTCCATTATTCATGAAGTCGCCCCTTGCAGCTGTCTGGTGTCACCTCAGCTCCTCTCATGGCTTTGTCACTCTCATTTTCAATAAAAAGCAGCCATTCCGCAGCTCCACGGCTTCCTCCAGTTGTTTCACCTCGTGGAATCACAGAATTAGGTTGGGAAAGACCTCCAAGAGCATCGAGTCCAATCTTTGAGCAATCACCTCCCTGTCACCCAGCCCAGAGCACTGAGTGCCACATCCTGTCCTTTCCTGAACACCTCTAGGGATGGAGACTCCACCACCTCGGTGGACAGCCCCTTCCAATGTCTGACCACCCTCTCAGGGAAGGAATTCTTCCTGATGCCAGCCTGACCTGGGGGCCAGGGAATCAGGAATGGACAGAAAGTTGCTGTTAGCCAAATAAATTGTGACTTGCAAGCTGCTCGCTCAGCTCTCCCTCCATCTCTGGATGAGTTAATCTCAGAAAAGGCTGCAGAAGCCTCACATCCATTTCTGTGGGAGCAAGCCAAGGCTATCCTCAGCAGGAGGACGTGTGGAGGATGTTGTATATTATGTTGTCTCCCTGTTCTACAGATAGGAAAATGAATGACTGCTGCTGCCAGTGTAACAGATTGCTTTATTGCCGCTGACTGGATTAAAAAAGCCTGTATTGTGTGGTACCTTTGGGAAAAGGAGTAGGAAGGGTGTTAGCTCCAGCTTTCAGCCACACATGCACTAATCTCACTTTGTAAGACAGTTTGTCTATCTTTGATCTTGAAAGGAGCTGGAGGTCATAAAACAAAAAGAGAAACTGTTCAATTAGAGAAAATGGGGGTGGGGGGGGAATCTATGGTACAGAGTCTGCTTTATGGCTTTGGTGTCTTCTCAAAACAGAAGAATTTTACTTAATCGGAGTTGTTTTATTAAAGAGTTCCAGACATCAAGCAGGAAACAAATTATTTCAGAGAGGGTCTGAACCAGGCTCTTCATTAAGCCCCACCCTAAATTGTTTTTCCCACAGAAGCTCAGCCAGGCAGAGACTGGACTGATTTCTTCCCATGCAAACAATGTTTCTTGAGAAAAGACTGGATGCAGGGACAGCTAATTGTTCATCTCTCAGGGCGCTGCACAGCTCAGCTGTTCCTCCCTGGACACTCTTGTTCCAGGTTGTCACTAAGGACATCCTCAAAATGATGAGGCAAAACTTCTTCACGAGGAAATGCCGTTCATTCCATGGAGATGGGATGTAAATCTTGTCCAACGACTAATGGAGTGATCTGGAAAAGCTAAAAGGAGGGAAATTGTTATATAGGTAAGAGGGTTTCTGAAGAAATAAGGTAAGAAAACCCCCTTACTGTTAATGCATAGCAAAATATGTGAATCAAAAGAAGAACCAATGATGTAGACTCAAGTATAAACATCGCAGTGAAACACTTTGTAGTGTTTTCCTGTCCTGTTTTTTCTGGAGCTGCCAAGACTGTGCAGATGAGATCTAAGCACTCACTTTTTGAGCTAATTTGGGTAGGAGGTCTGGAGCACTCATTTCTCTCTCTTAGTTGCACGATAAAATAGATTTATAAAGGAAAGGTGTGTTGATTTAAATGAAGAATCTTTTTAGTCCAATCCTGCCTGAAATGAGCTGATCCAAGCATTCTGCAGTATTTTCCTTTTCCCCATCCTCTCCCTGAGGCTCTGGGTCAGGCATCAGGATTGAAGCATTAAAGGGAATTTGAGGTTCCAACACAAGGGACTGACTTTCCCCCCAGCCACAGCACTGTTTTGTCCCACAGAGGGCAAACATTTCCCTGAGAATTCTCATCCTGCTAATTAAGCAGCAGCTGCAGCCCTCTGTGTAATTTCATCTGCCAGTGGCTTGGAGAGCTGCAGATTCCCTCGTTATCAAGTTTGCCAGGGTGGGAATTTGCTCCCTGGGATGCTAAGAGCCATAAATACAAATGTAAAACACACCCATTAGAGCCAGACACATTCACCTGAGCATTCTGGTGAGCATTAATCATGCATGGGATTCATTTTGTAATTATTGTACAGGGCTGAAAGAGCAGCTGCTGCATAAACACAGATCATGGAACTGCAGTTTTATTGATCATGGAGTGGCTTGTGTTGGAAAGGACCTTAGAGATCATCTCATTCCAACCTCCCTGCCCTGGTCAGAGGCACCTTCCCCTGGACCAGGTTGCTCAAAGGCTATTCGAAATATCTAAATACCAGATCTAGGTATTTCGAACTTTTCCTACAAAAATGTATTCCAGGTAATATGACTCCAGGTAATATTTGGAAGCTCTTCTGCTTAATTTGATAAATAAAGAACACTCCAAATTGAAATACACCCATATCTCAGTTTAAAAGACAGATGTTTGTCTTATAAAAATTATAAAATGAAAGTTACAACGTTTAGGCAAATTACAAAAAGAAGTAAAAACAAACTGCCAAGCTAGGCAAAAATTAAAAATTGTTTCTTTAACTCCTTTAACTCCTTTGTTTCCTATATTAAGCTAAATTAATTTCTGTCCTGTTTCTTTGTGATGTCCAACTCACATTTTTCTAAATCCTTCTGTCTGAGCCGTGCAGCACAAGGTAGTGCAGAGGTGACAGTGTCACTTCTGAATGACTATGGTCACACCAGTATGACAATTTTCCTGAACAGTTTTTTTCCTGACAATTTCCCTGGTTGAGCCACTTGCCTAATTAGCTCAGACACAGTTCTACAGGAACGTGCCTATTGCCAGTGCCTCTGGACCCAAATATACCGGCACCAGGCTTGCAAAACGCCATCCATATCATCCATCATCCCCCAAATCCCTGAAAAACAAGGGAGCTTTGACACTTAAGAAGTGACTTCAAGGCTTGAAAATCTGCATTGTACTGGGAGATTTAGAAATTCCTTTGATTCAGCTCTTTGGAGGGAAAGCATGAAGCATCACAGTCTGAAAACGAAAATCTTTTTCTTTGGGTAAAATTACATCGAAATTAGGGTCCAGGTAGAGGTAAGAGGGAGCCAATGGGAGAAAAAGTGACTTGCCTAGGTCAGTGTCCAGCTGATCTAATATAGGCCAGAGGAGCTGTGCTGTGGCAATTCCTCTTTTTTCCTGCTGTCTATAAAAAGAATCTGTCTCAGGCGTAGGTGTCTAGAACCAAGAGACAAAAATCCTGCTCACAAGATACATTTTAAAACTATGTGGGTCACTTGGAACTGGAACAACTTGCAAAAGGGAAGGGGATGGCTTTTTGCACCATTTGCCATCCTCAAATCACGATTAGGTGATTTTAAAAAAATTTTTCTCAACCTGAACCTGGAATAGGAATATTAGATAGGATGGTCTTGGATGGTGATAAACAAATGTGACCATTACAGTAAAAAATATCAATGTCCATAAAGGATAAGGCAAATGCAGAGTAGTTCAAAATCCTGACAAGTTCTTGTCCTGCAGCACTGTGTTTCTTCTATGCCAAAACTTCACCCTGAGAGAGTCTGATGCCCTTGACTTTGCTATTAAGAAGTGATGTGAAAAGCCAGAAGTTTTGGGCACATTGCAGGTCATCTCTGGGTATGGCACAACCCAAATTCAGCCACCTGGAAGATGCCTGAAAGACAAGCAGCCAAGCCCCCATCTTCAGCAGTGATTAGAAATTGTGCCAATTTGGCAATAAACCAAGTACACCATGATTTTAAAACCCAAGTGGTGCTAGCAAAGCAAGAAAAAAAAAAGCCATAAGTTTAAAATACTGTTTTATCTTCACTAAGCACTAAGTATTCATTGCATGCAGTTTAATCAAATATCACAAAAATAAATTCTAAGTCACTAGAGACATGCCAATAAAAATGTCTCAGCTGCTAAATCCTAACCAAATGATGAACTTAGTGTCTTCCTAGAAAAGAAATTTAAAGAAAATTTATGGCTTATATTTTCTGTTAAGCTTCTTTTTAGGGTTCACAGTCAATTTATATGTCTGTATGCAATACCCTGGAATATAGAAGGAAAAATTGCCTGCCAGGGTGTTCATTTCTCTTTGGAAAAGCTGGTGATGCTTCCTGTTCAATAGCAATTCACTGTTTCAACCCAGTGCAAATGCCACACCAGGAACAGGCTGGGAAAACCTGTGAGGAGCTGAAGCCCACAAGTTGTCACCTTTCGTGAATGCACTTTTCTTCAAAGGGGCAGCAAAAAAGTCCTGAAAGCACCTGTACAACCATAAGGAAAATGGTGCAGGAGCTGAGATAGCTAGCAACAGATTTAACCTCCTACGGACTGGGAAATGATTGTCAAGTAAAAGTTCCTTTGTAATGTTGCTCAGTAATTGCTGCAGCTCTTCAATCTCCCAGGCAGAGGTCACTGGAACCAATAATCCACCCCCATAATGTTATTGTGTGCACTCAGGTGGCCGAATACACCCTTTGTCAGCAGAGTGCTGTGTTAGCATTTATCCCTGGTGTTCACCTCCTGCACGGGCTGGGAGCCTGAGCTCATCAATGTACAAATGATTGCTTGCTCTGGCTGGGAACAGTGCGCTTTTGGTTAAAGCAGGCACTGCTGTCAGCGATGGCAAGGTGTGAGCAGAAGGAAAGGATTAAATAGATTAAATAGATTTAAATAGATTTAATCTAGTGTTTGAACAGAAAACTTGAGTTTCTTTGGAGTTAGGCTTTTAACACTGCCTCCTTTTCCAGACCTGCCGGGGGGAATTGCTGCCTTCTGCAAAACACCACAAAAAGGTGTTTCCTTCCACAAAAAGGGAATGCAGCCTTTGGTGCACTTCCAGAAATGTTGCCTTACGCTGTTGCCACCAAGAGGCTGCAGCAGAGAAGAGCATTCTTTCCTGCCTTAGAGCCTTGTGTAAATCAGAGCTGGGGCTTCAAAGGGGGATTTTTTTGTCATCCATGCCGTGGGATGTTCCACACGATCCACATCACGGGAGAGAAACACAAGACTGGTACAAAGTGAATTTGAAATGTCACAATTATACACCAAGCGCAGCTGTTATTTTATTCAGTGGGGAAACAAAACTGAAATGTCAACATGTTTGGGTGCAGGTTTCCACCCTGGTCCTTTTCAGGAATGCCAAGAGGAAGGCAGAATTAGGAAAACTGTTTAGCAGAAGCTTGTGGCAACAGCAGCTAAATGCCACTTACTCACTTCCCCCATGCTGACCTGGTGGGGTGGGGAGAGGAAAATAAAAAAGTAAAAAAAGCAAAAGTAAGAACAGTTTAACAGGTGGAACAAAGTAAAATATAATAATAATTATGGTAAGGAAAAGGAGAAAAAGGCAGGAATAAAACCCAAGAGAGGAATAAACAGCACTCCCTGCTGTGTGACGCCCAGCCCATTCTCGAGCAGCTGATGGCCAGTTCCTCTCAGTTTATGTGCTGCTGTGGAATATCCCTTTGGCCAGCTCGGTGCATCTATCCCAGTCTTCTGTACAGCTGCTCCCTGGAAGACCATGGGAATATGGAAAGTCCTTGATTGAGGGAAAACACTACTGAGCAACAACCAAAGTGTGTTATCAATGTTGTTCCCATCCTAAATCCAAGCCCCAACACTGCCCCAGCTCCCAGGAAGAAAACTCTCTCCATCCAGCTGCAACTGCGACACAAATCCCTCTCTGTGTTGCTCTGTAACAGTAGGATATGCTGCAGTCCCCCAAGGTATTTATTGGAAGTCAGAGAGCCACTGTGACTCAGACTGCAAGCTCTGGAGTTAGAGTTATTTTAAGGGCTATGCTGAGCAACATTATTTTACCTTCTGGTCATCCATTCTCCAGCATTGCTCAAAATCTTGTTTAAATCCCCACAAAATGAATGCCCTCTGCTCGAACCCTTTGGTTAAAATGATGAGCAAAAGGATTAAACACCTTGACAAAAAACTAGGTTTGGGGCAAAAACCTTGGTGAGAGTTGTCAGAGCAATAAATGTTTATGTAAACCTTCCTTTTTCTCAAGCAATTGCTAGCAAGGAATGCTGGAGCAGCCTGGAGAAGAGAAGCTTTGGGGTGACCTAATTACAGCCTTACAGTACCTGAAGAAATCCTGCAGGAGAGATGGAGAGAGACTCTTGACAAGGGCCTGGAGTGACAGGACAAGGGACAATGTCTTCACACTGACTGAGAGCAGGTTTGGATTGGAAATTGGGAAGAAACTCTACCCTGTGAGGATTCTGAGGCCCTGGCACAGGGTGCCCAGAGAAGCTGTGGCAGGGGATGGAATGAGATGATCTTTAAGGTCCCTTCCAACCCAAACCATTCTATGATTCCCTGAAGTCTGTGGATTTCTTTCCCATCTATCTCATCTGTGCAAAATTTTACAGGTTGTTTCCCAATGGGCATTTTCCACAACTTTCTGCTCACTGCTTTGCATCATTTTTGGAAAACAGCATTTGAGCTCTGGTGCAGCATTTAGACAACGTGGATTCTCCCTGTGGATCAGTCAGAGAGCTAAAAGAGGATGTGGAATTTATTGGAGAGAAAGGAATTTTGGCTTTCCAAGGTATAAATCTAACAGGGAGAAAGCTTTTTTTCAGTCACTTTCGAAGGAGTCTCAGACCTTATAGCCTCCATGTCTTCGTATTGGAAATTGTTTGGAACCTGTGGCTTGGAAAGAGACGGGGATTTTGCCAGATCTCAGCTGCACAGATCACTAATATATATTCAGTGTTGTTCTGAAGGATTGTTTTTCCAGCTTGTGGACTGCTTTGTTAATGTGATGGATGCAGTGTGAGACCTGTGGATGAGGGAATGTTAGAGAGCTGCCAACATTCTCTTCTGAAGCATGGTGGGTAATTTGGGAGCTGCTGCAATGACTGATGGACCTGCCATGCCCTGGAACAACATTTTCCTGGTTTTTCACCAGCAATACCACTGACATCTCTTACTTTCTTGTTTAAATCCCTAGTGGTTGCCATTTAAGGTCTTTATTTCCTGAAGTTGCCCCAAGTTCCACTGTGAGGCAGCTGACTCAGATCAAGCTTTATCCAAGGGACATATTATGTGGGAAGAACATGTTACCAAGCTTTAGTCCATTTTGTAAAAGCACAGGGACAACTGTTTGCCTAAAGTGGTGTTTTGAAAGATCACTAGAGGAATGGGACACTGGAATTCAATAGGACTTGGATGTCAAATTCCCTGTAGGTTCATTTGAAATCCCAACTCGAGTAACTTGGCAAGAGGTAATAGGATTCTTGTTATTATAATCCAAACTTTTAGTTGCAGTTGGATCACTGGAAAGGTCCCTGGTCAGGGCAAAAGCAAGCACAGCCTCACTGCCACAAGGAGCCACCCATGTGTCCAAGACCTTTCCCAACGGGAATATTTGCTTCAATGCAGTTTTGTTTTAGGACTTCTGGGCAAGTCTGCTAAATAGGAATATTGTTTAACTTAGGGAGGTGTCATAAGGCATTAACAGAGACCTTCTGTGTTAGAACAAAGTATAGGAGAATTCTAGAGTTTGTTTTTTATATGATCAAGGTACATTGTATAAATTGTGGGTTTTCTGTAGATGCTGTTATTTTTAATAACTTTGCATTGAACTATTTCTAACTATATAATAAAAAAATATAAAAAGTCACACTGACATGTGAATTTTTTCCTATTTCCCCCAAATCTTTAGGATTAGAGCATTCTGAATGTTTGTTATGAGAAAAAGCCACAAATTAAATGCACTTGCATGTGCTAAGATAGGAAAAGGCTGTGAGCAACTTAAATAAGTTACAGCTGTGCCCCTAAACAAGCGAAATAAACAACTTTGTTGAAGAATGAAGCAGAGAATGCCGAGTGTGTGACTGATTGCAGAAGGCACCTGCAGATGGTTTGCTAACCAACTCTAATGTAATAGGGAGCACCTGCTGTGCATGTGAAGAAAGGGTATAAAAAGGTGTACCAGGAACTAATAGGAAGCTGAGTGTGAGCCTTGAGTCCACCGTCACTGGCAGAGGAATCCTGGCCATATTTTTCCTTGTTTTACAAGGAAAATGGTGAACCCGGTGAACTCAAGGTGCTGCCAATTTCAATCAAATTGAATACAATTTTCACAGCGTCTATAGTTGAATTACTGCCTTCCCTGTAACAGGCTATTGGGAGGCCAAAATTCTGGATTAATTTATAAAAGGATCCAGACAGAGGCATACAAGAAAGCTCTGCAGGCACCTATTCAACGTAATTATTACATGATCCTGAGTGACCCACTGCCAGAATCTGGGAATGTGTGAGAGTGACAGGACCCTTCCTCACAAACCTTCCTTGTTAAGAGGGGATATTGGGCTATCCAGGCACTTGGATGGAGCTAGCTCAGGAGATCAGGTATTCCTAGGAATTTTGTTTGCTGGAATAAAGCAGAAACAGCAGCAGAATGGGTAGGGAATTGGGGTACGTACATCTGAAACTCATGACAATCAGGGCCATTCCTCTGTTCTCCCTTGCTCCCTCTCCTTCCAGGTCTCCTGTGCAATTACTGCTTGGAATTTAGGCACCTTGATATTTCCCAAACTGCAGGTGCCTAAACTCCTGTGATGCTTTGGGTGTCAGATCTACTCACACACTCTGTCTCTCTCTGCAAAGCATGTGCTTTCTTTCTTTTCCAGTTTCGGAGGTTAAATATGTTTTTAACACTCCAGAAGCACATAGACATTGCAGTGATAGCAGAGAGATAAGTGCTTGGTGAGAGGTAGCTGTGTAATAGGCTGCTCTGTTAAAGATCCCCAAAGTGACTCTCAGATGATATTACAGCCATCAACCTCCCCTGGAGCCAGGCTGATGATCAGGGACCTCTATTTTCATATTTTCATCCCTTTTCAATTCCCATCTGAGCATCAAGTGTCTCTCCTTGGATCCTGCATCTCAAAGAGGTGTCCCCTCTTGTTCTCTGTGCCAGAAAAAAAGTCGAACTTGTGTGTTTTCTATGGAGTGCTTTGGCTGGACTCACATACTCTGAACATGTCACTGATTTGGAGCCAGGATAATCAGATGGGATGAGTAGGAATTAAAGCCATCAAGGTGGGGAATAGGAAAGTCAATGTACCACATTTGAACACCTCAGCACCAGCCAGATCATTCAGAGAGACCCAGAATCTGCCCCACCTCCTTCTGTTTGAAACAAAATGTGTGGGTTGTACATTGTCTGTGTTATATCCAGATAGAACAATATCAAACCAGATCAGCATGGAGTTAAGCCAGAAATCTGGTTCCTTATTGTCCTGGCACAGAATGAGTCTTCAAACAGTTACATTTACATCCCTACTAGTCTTACTCATGAGCAAAGCAAGAAGTAGCACAAGCCTAATTTGCCTTTCCATCAGAGCAGATGCTCCTTCAGATTCTGTACTGAATTATTCATGTCACAGTGAGTTGAGTCCTGTCACTCTGTGTCAGAAAATTTCCATGGTGGACAGTTAAGGGATCTGTACATGGTTTTTTAGGAGCTATTTGCTCTACATTTGAGATGCAATATTAAATTAAAAGTGGCTCTAAACCTTTTGGTGTGAGGTAGTCTAGCTTATAATTTAGGATTCCTCACTGATGTAATTTGTCACTGCAATGGGTTTAGATGAGGTGATGTTTACCAGTGTTAAAAATCGTTGTGTGCATTTTTATAACAATTGGCATTAATTCTAATGCACAATGAATAAATTATACATTTAAAGTCAATTCTCTCACAGATGCTCTAGGATGAGATTAAAGTGCCTAAATGCCAATGGCAGGGTAATTACAGTTTTGTGGATGAGAATTCTCTGCTCCAACAGCACTGGAAAGCTTCTACTTCAATTTTGCTTCCTTACTTGAGATCCCTGTGTTGTGAGACTGAGTTTGCTCATCATGAAAATGTCCCTCTGCCTTTTCTTCTTTCTGTCTTTCTGACTTCTGGCTCTCTCTCAGCAGCATGGCTGAACAACTTCGAAGGTTAAGCCCTACTTTGGACAGGTGAGAAGCTGATTTTTCAAACCCTTGTTGTTAGAAAGCTTGAGAGGCTCGGAGCAATGGGCAAATGGCCAAATTTGGGACTGAGAGGCAGGGCAGTCCTGTGCTACAGGACAACAGGACACTGCCAACACACCACCCTTCAGCTTCATTCGCTCTGCTCTTAAAGCACTCTGGTGCTTTTGATTAATGTAACTTTTTTTCCTTCAAGTGCAGTATTATTTCAGACTCGGTAGTCCCTTGTATTAGTCACACAACTTCCTGGTGGGAAGGAATGGTGCTTTATAATTTATGGATGTGCTTTCCGAAATAATAACTTAAAATTACATTCTGTTTTGCTTAATCTTTTTTAATTGGCATCTCAGAGGCTTTGCAGGAAACTGGCTGCTGATTTTCCACTTTCTGTGGGGTTATAATTTTTTTTTTTTGTTACTGTTAACAACAGCATGCAGAGAAAAGCACCCTCCTTTGTCAACAGTGCTTGCCTGAAGATTCTTAATTAAATTGTACTCAGCATGGTAGAAAAATCACAAGGTTTGGCAGGCATGAGGTGCACAGATAATATGGCATTTTATATGACAGCTTTGCATTTCAGCAGGATGCCATAGCATTTTCTTTGCCTACAACATAAAATACTGCTAACAGAAACAACCTAAAAATTGCATGTACTTTGTCTTCTGCTAAGTTTTAATTGCTTTTCTTTCTTAAAGGTTGTTAAATAGGCCTCTTACCGTTGATGGTGTAGTGTATGCAACATTTATTCACGCATACAAAATAGATTTAGGATAAATTCCACGATTACACACACAAATATCCATTGATGCATGACTCCAGCTAATTAAAATAATTAATTAAAATAGTGAAAAAAACCCCAACTTTCCTATTTCTTTTCTCATCAGTTGATTTTCTATCCTGTGTTGTGTCTTTTCTTACTATTCAAAGTCTCTCCTTATTATTCTTGAAATAGAAATTACATCTGTAGCCCAAAGAATGCTGCACTCCACTCACAGAATTTACTTTATCTAGCCATCTGCCATTAATCTTTTGAGACTCCTGCAAACAGAAAAGGACTACCTCCCCAAATTGCTATTGTACAGTTGTCCTTAAATGAACTGTGTCATATGAGTTCCCTTTGCAACACTGGTGAAGAAAGTCCTCAATGTTTTTTCTCACAAATCATTGTGGATGTACTTATGTGAAATATCTTGCCACGACTGTCCTTTTTGTGCTAAAACTGTCTGTAGTTTTCCAGGCTTCCTTTAAAATTGCTACAAACCATTTCATATTTATTAATATTTAATATTTTTCAGTGTTCTTAGCCAATGTCTACATTTGTTGAATGACAAACATCCACTTTGGGGAATATTTCTGGTTATATTGCTTGTGCTTTGGAAATAGAGCTCAGTGGTTCCCAGAATTGATCTGACTCAGGCCCTGTGCTGAGTCACAAATCCTCCCCTGCTTCCTCCTTGCTTGCACAAAGTAGTAGTTTTCTTCTGAGCTGTATTAGCAGGAAAAGAATTGCTTCCCACACCCCTGGCACTGGCTTAAGTGTGAAAATGTATATTTTTGTGTGTATAGGGAGGCAGTGAAGGGATGGTCATTTCTCTTTTTTTCCTGCTCACTTCTGGGTCATTTATACGAGACTGCCTGCTCATACTCCTGGTTCAGGCAAACCAATGGTGAAGGCAAAATATATCCCTGCAAAGCCAGTGGAAGAGTAGACTCAGGGTATGCTTTCTCTGAAGACCTGGACTATTGCTATGATGAGAACAGGGAGCAGCCCTGTCCATCAAGCTGAGTTTGATCCAGAATTGAAGACACGGGAAAATGTGAGATACAACTGTGCTTGGCAAGGCCAGAATGTTAGTTCTGAGACCAACGTTTTAAGAATATTTTCAGCTTTACCTATGCAAGTCATGACACACCACTGCCAAAGCAGTAGCAGGCAGCAGTCTGAGCCCAGAAAATGGCTAAAAACTGAAAGATGCAGTGTTTGGGTCTCAGACACACTGCCTGCTGAGCGTTACAGTGTGGTGTTGCTTTGACAAAGGCTGCTAGCTCCTGATAATTGCCACGGCACCTCTTATCTCCAAATAGCTCCAAAAAGTGCATTGACTGCTTCAAGAGCAGGGCTTCTGATTAATGAGCATCCTTGCAAATAAAATAAATCATAGTGTTGATGGTCAGGATGGGATTTAAAAAGCCTTCAGGAAGAAATTACAGCCCCAGGGGTGGCCAGTGAGGGTGAGGAGTGGGTGTGGTGGTTCATCAGAATCCCTTCATCCCAGGTATAAATGTCCCAGTACTTTGGAGGGGAGTTTTCACAGCTGAGCAACTTGTAAGGGAGGCGTGACAAGAAGGATTTATCCCACCTTGCAGGAGTTGCCTCTAATCAGCCTCTTGCTTTATCTGGAAACCCAGTTTGTGGCCTCAGGTGTGCACAGCCTTGTGCACCTGGGAGGCTGCCCTGTGCATCGTTAGCCAAGCACCCAGCAATTGTCTGAGCCCTGCAGCACAAATGAGCTATAAGGTACAGCAGTGCAGTGTCTTACAGCACCTGGGCGCTATGGCAAGGGGTCAGTCGAGTGGTTGAGGCGTTAATCACCAGCAGTGCAGCAATTCAGAGCACCCGTGATGGAAGCAATTGGATTTTCTTGGTTTAGTAACACAGCTGTACTTTCTGCTGCGCCTCTCTATGTGGAAGACTGGGATCAAACCCCATCATTTTCCACCCTTTCCAGGATCGAGCCATAACCCAGTCCGGGTTTTCCCCCATTCCATATTCTAGGGAAATCCAGTCAGTGTTTTCCCCCATTCTGTATGCTGGCACGATCCAGTCCGGGTTTTCCCACATGCTGTATGCTGGGAAAATCCATTCAGTGTTTTCCCCCATTCCGTATACCGGCTTTATCCAGTCCGGGTTTTCCCCCAGTCCGTGTTCTGGGAAATTTCCCCCCATTCCATCTTCTGGGGAAATCCAATCCATGCTTTCCCCCATTCCGTATTCTGGGACACTACAATCTGTGTTTTCCCTCATTCCATATACCACTGTGATCCAGTCCGAATTTTCTCCCATTCCAAATTCCAGGAAGATCCAACCCGTGTTTTCCCCCATTCCGTATGCCGGCTGGATCCAGTCCGGGTTTTCCCCGATGCCCCACGCCGGGCCCGATCCCGGCCCACCTCACGGCGGTGCCCGCGTTAATCTCGCTCGATTCTATTCTTCTTCATGTTTTCTCCACATCAGTCAGCTTCAGATTTCATGTAAAAAGCGGCAAGGCTTGCTCAGCTGGCTGAGTGAGGCTCTGAGTGGGATTTAGTGCCATTGCTGCGTCAGTCGATGTGCAGGGCAGCCGGGGTGTGAGGGGAGGTGAGCCCTGCTGAGGGCTCGGGGATCACCTTCTTAAGGACCAGGGCTAAAACCCAAATCAATTAAGAAAGTAAAGGTCAAGAGAGAGCAATGTCCGGTGCTGAAGTGCTGCCTGCTTTTTTTTTTTTCCTTTTCGGGTCCTGGTTCCCAGTGGTGGACAAGTGACCAGAAGAGGTTCCTCCAGCCCACCTTCCTCGCCCAGGTGCTGTCCTGATCTCAAGGCAGCTCTGCAGTGATCCTGGGGAAAGCATCGCCTGTTTCTCCCCAGGATGTTTGCTTTCTGAGCGTCGATATGTCACATATTTGTTCCCGTATTTGTACAGCCCCACAGCTGGAGGAGGAATTGGGCCATGTGGGCAGGAGCAAGGTGACAGCAGCAATTCGGGTGACTTCACGGCAAATGAAATGTCAGAGCCTCCCTGTGCTGGGGGTCTGTGAGAGGGATAGTCACTGGACTGCCAGGGGTGGGTAAGGGTCTCTTCTCATGCACTTCCCTCCCTTGTCCCTAACCTTCCTTTCCTGTGGGGAAGTCACCAGCCACAGTTTGGAAAGCTTTTCCCACACTTTTGTGCCCACACGACCAAGGGAGGGACTCGTTTAGAGGTTTCTGGGACACGCTGTGCCAGAGCTGGGGAGCACTGGCTGTCCTTCCCCTCTCGGCTGAGGGATGCTGCTGTGACCCTTGCAGGCAGGCTGGGGCTCTGGCAGGAATCTCTGCAGGGATTCTGGTGGGTGGGACACGATCTGTGGGGATTCAGGGGAGCCTTTCCACCTGACCTGTCCAGAGGGAATGGTTGACTCCCAGGCTCTCAGAGGAGAGGGTAGTGACAAGGCAAACTGAAGCAAACCCAGACACCTCCTCATTGCAATAAGCTCAGTATAAACCAGAAAGGAATTATCTCTGCTTTATTTTCCTTGGAAGGAGATACATTCCCCAGTCTTCAATATTCAGGTCTCTGATCAACCACTGGAACAGTCTGGCAAAGATATTGATAAAGAAAAATAAACCTGCGCCATTTTCAGAAGAGTTCTCTGGGCTGTGCAGCCCTCTCCTGTCTGTCTATTGAGAAAGCCTTTTCCCTACATGCAAAAACACACCCCACCACCACTGTAATTACTGACTTTTGAACATGAAAGCTCCCCAGCGACAAAATCAGAGATCCAGGTATGTCCTGTTACTGCTTCCCTGTGGTAAGCTCAACCAAAACAAAACAAAAATACCAACAACAAAAACAAAAAACCAAAACCAATAAAAAAAAACAACCCCCCAAAACCCCCAGCCCTTTAAATTCAATTAATCTGTAAGAACAGCTCTCTTCATTATTTCTGCCACAAATTTCTGCAGTCTTTAAGGGTGTGTGGGAGGAAGTTCCTGCAGGGAGGTAAAGAAAACCTGTTATCTCAAGAACTTGCTGGAAAAATCCAACCAGTGCTTTCAGCATAAGATTCAATTGGTCATTTTCAATTATTGCAAAGAATAGGACAGAAATACAACCCTTGTGCCCCAAAGAGGAGAAAAGAGCAGATTTGATATCTCCCAAGCTTCTTGAGATTAATGTTTTGCTCCTTAAACTCCCTGTGTTCATTTGCAGCAGCTGTATATTGGTATAACTTGGGCAGGTTTCAAACAGCCTTTCTAAAAATCCAAGGAAGTGGCTGGGAATATTTAGTTGTACAAATCTGTGCTTGAGTGGGCTCACTCTAGATGCTGTGCACAGAAAGGCTGATTCACCTCACATATAAGGACCTGACCCAGGGAACTGGATTTATAGAAAGGGAAGGAGAATTATCTTCCCATCAGTCAAAGGAAAGCAAGTTTCCCCAGATCCAAATGACTAAAGAACCACCAATACCACTTGAGACTTAAACCTGACAATTGATGTTCATTCAAGCACTCATCCACACTTCAGTTTAGAGCTCAGATTAATTTTACTGCCACTTGTTCAATTAATATAGTAGTTAATTAGTTTTGCTGTTAGCTATTTTCATTTCTCAGCACAATAATCAGATATCCCTTCCCTACTCAATCAAACCTGCCTGCACCATATCAGAATGAATAAGACCATCTATTTAATTTCCCAGGCATTAAATAATCAAAGCTGCCTTACAGGGCAGGACAGTGTGTTACTGTCACTGCTGAATGGTACGACAAGTATGTACTTTCTTTAGGGAAACATATCGAAGATGAAATATCTCCTATGCCATAGTTTATCTCTGTGCTTTGCATTTATTACTAATGAACACCACTAACGAACTGTACTGAATTACTTCTCAGGGGAGTGCTCCATATCTGAAGTGCAATTTTGTCAAGTGGATCCTTTCAGGGCACTGGGAACTGATGTCTCCCAGTACTCCACAGAAGACTCCAGCATGGAGAGAGCAGAAAACAGCATGGAGAGAGAGCACTGTGGGAGGAGATCCTCTGGCCAGGTACTGTGCTGTGACAGTTGTGTTGTGATGTGCTGGCACAGAGCAAAGTCATGCCCAAAATTACAGCCCTGGCATGTGAGTCTTGCCTTGAGGAGTGGAGAAGAATCACAGTTCTCCTTTTCTGTCCGTTTTCTGTCCTGATCTGTCGATTCTCTCAGTTTCTGTCCCAGCACATCTCTCAGTCCAAACTGCAGCTAGAAACTCTTTCCTTTAGTGATGGACTCTGCCACCTTGAGAGAATGGGATGCTAGATATATAGTTGAGAAGGAAAGTGTGAATCACTGAAAGTGTGTTTGATCTAGTTTACAGCCTGCAAGGGGAGGATGAAGGTCAGCACTGGCTTTTTGCTCGAGGGCTTTTTCTTTGGGAGCAACTGCTGGACGTTTTGAAGGGGTTCGGGATCAGTGAGAATGTAGGGTAGTACATAAAGCTGGAGGGGAAGTGCATATCTCCAGGGAGTTTGATGCAGTTCAGTGGGTGCAAGTTACCTGATCGCACAGAAGAGCTTCTAAAAGAAAGAGGCTGTGCTGGAATTGCTTTTTCTTTTGCACAGCCAGCAAGGAAACAATTCCCCTTCCTTCCCCGCTAGATGCAGGGTCACACTCTGTCAGTCTCCAGGAGGCAGGAGCCACCACGGAGCTCTTGCACGAACTGCTGCCACACGAATAGGGCCGTGCGAGAAAAGCGCTTGGCTTTTTCCTGGGCACTGCCAGCGCTCATCGAAACAACCACACGGTTACGCTGTCGACTTGCAAAAGAAGGAAACACACCTCACCTTGCTCTAAACCATCCCAAGGGCAGAGCCAAGCTGAAAACGTCTCTGCTCTCATATCGTGTCAGGACTTAGGGATTTACCAGAAGAAGCAGTTTCGGGCTCCTTTCTTTCCGAGCCCAACTCCAAACGGGAAACTTCTCACGACAGCTCCTGAGAGAAGCAACTGGAATTTTAGGAACTCAGCAAAGCCGCTCCCTCCCCTGAATCCTGGCTCACCTTCCCGAGCACCCACAGTGCTTCTATCCCGCCTCGCTCCCTGCTTTCCGCGGTCATTTAAAGAAAGTTCTGAGCTCTTGCTCCAGCCCGTGGCTGCAGTACGGTGCCCGCAGTTGACAGCAGCGAGTCTCTCCGGGGCGCGGCAGAGCCACAAGCGCCGAGCAGCGCTGTTCCCGCTCCGCACAGCCGCCAGCAGGAGTTTAAGGCATGTTTAAAGCGTATTCAAAACTGTTGGGAAACAATTCTCCCGCCTGTCCGCTCTGCGACCTGCTTTATGTCCCCCAGCGTGGGGTTCGTCACTGTTTCTCTGTCGTTTGCAAAGTGCCGCATCCCAAGGATCCCAAACCCAATGCTTCCCTCCCTCCACTGGACTTGGTGATCCATGTGGCACCCTTCCAGCTGGGAATATTCTATTCTGGGATTTCAGCACGGGTGCAGTGGACAAGAAGCGGCTGTCTGGCAACAGGATTTCCTACACTCCTGGAAATGATGAGAGAAACCTCCAACAGGAAGGAAATACAGGATAAACCAGATGGTTGGTGATCCCCAGCCTTTGGGGTGACAGACCTGAGCTGGAAAAGGTCAGCCACATGCTCTTCATTTAGTTTCCATAACCATAATAACATCACACCCTGGAGCCAATCTAGGTAGTGCTGCAAAGTGAATTATATCCATTAGTTTATAAATTGAGAGCCAAGAACCACTTTGGAGACACAGATATGTAAATATCTGCCTATCTAAAGAGCGTATTTAATTTTCCATGAATAAATTTAGGACGCCTGTAATGAGAGCTGGCCTGAACTCATTCAACGGATTGTTCCTTTCCAAAGGCAAAGGCACTGTTTTGTTCAGTGGGTTAGATCCAAACAGTGAATCCAAACAGACCCTGAACTGCTCAGCTGAGGGGAAGGGATTAACTTCCTGTGAGAAACTACTTTGAAATGACCCTATTTTGTGTCAAAAATATACACCCTTTTGAGCCTTACATAGTTTTTTTTAGGCAAATTTTTGCAAGAGACTTGGGGAGCCTGGTCCTGTAAGGTTCGAGTGCTCCCACCTGCTCTCCAAAACTGGCTGAATTTGGAAGGATCATGGAATCATAGAATGGTTGGGATGGAAAGGACCTAAAAGATCCCAGTGGCCCTTCCTGGGGCAAAGCCATACACAGAGACCAGGGAGGAGACACTCCACGGCCTTGCAGCCTTTCCTTATTTGTTTGGATGGTGTCAGCATGATTTACTTTATCTAAAAATATCCCTCTGGCACAGAGGATAATGCACTGGACCGTATTTTCCAGATGGTCTCATGTTCCTGGGTGAGGTGATCTCCTGGCATCATTAGGAGAGGGAAGACAGTGCGATCTGCAAGCCCTCACAGCATTCTGCAAGTGACCTTAAAATAATTTCATGTCCATCCCTGCTCTCCGGACAAAGCAGGAAGTGCCAATTCCTTGAGTTTTGTTGTGATTCCCAAGCTGAGAGCCAGCACCCCTCAAAATCCACAAAAAAACCTCTCAGGCACACAGGAGTCAGTGGATGTTCTGCCTTTTTGCCCCTCAGCCTTTCTTTCATTTTTCTTTGGAAAACAGTGTTTTTTCCCTAAAAGTGGGGGAGAATTTGAGGATTAAGAAATGGAAAACTTTACTGTGGTGCCTTATCATGTTGGGGTTCTGTTTGGGGTTTTTTTATTTCTCACACTCCTTTCACCCCTAAGAGCAGCGCAAGGCGGGCATCTGAAGCCACCCTGCAGTTCCAAATGCCCTGTGTTTTTCCAAGGCCTTTGGAAGGGGCAGCCTGACCAGGCAGCCAGTGGACCATGCCACCATTAGCTGCCATTAAGTTGTCCAGATGATCTGCCTCCTGTGGTGGGACAGGCAGGATCACCTGGAGCGTGCCATGGAACTTCTGGCTGGCTTCCCCAGGAGCCCTGTGACATTCCTGAGGGGTGGGACAGAGGTGACAGCCAGAGCTGCAGAGCTGGGAGCTGTAGGAAGGGTTGAGGGGCAGCGTCCTGTGCAGGACCAAGGTGTGTGTGAGGAGATGTCCTGTCCCAGCATGGTGGGTCTGGGATACCCTCTGGACACACAGGGATGCTGAGGAGGTGCTCTTGCAGGGATCAGTGGAGTACGGAGCAACTGGATCAACTCCCTGAGCAGACTCCTGTGTGTGGGGTTACCCCACAGAATCCTGTTGGAGCAGGGAGCAGAGCTGGGATCTGGAGTGGAAAAGAACAAGTGGAATAAGCCAGGTGCATCATGCAGGTGTGCAGCAGCTTTGGCTGACCCCAGGAACTCAGGGCACACAGGCCCAGCCCTGGCCAGATTATCCAAATACGTTGTGCAAATTCAAGCAAATATTCTTTTGTATTGTAGTCATGCGCAGTGGGTTGATTTATTGTGGAAAAAACAGAAGGTGAGCCAATAGGGGGAAACAAGTGAATGCCTCTGGGTGGCTGAGACTTCCAGCAGGACACAAACCTGCATCCAGAACATGGAACCATTTGCACCTAAGACAAACCCTTAAGGTCCAAAATTCAGAAGCCAACAGCTGGGAACCAAAGATGTCCACATGCCTGAAACGACTCAAGTGTCCTCAAGGCCCCAGGAGGGCAGGAGGGATCTCCACTGTTATTTTTATGTATTAGTGGGGCATGTAAGGGCAGCTCTGGGCTCGGTGACCATGAGAGCTGAGAGCACTGGCTCCTGCTCCTGACATGCTGGCAGCCACTCCAAGGAGAACTCCCCTTTGGAGCTGTCATGGTTCACAGCATGTTGAGAGGCTGCCCCAGCTCCTGTTTGCTTTAATTCCCTGCTCTTTTGGGAGCTTCTTCCCAGGCATCTGCACCTCCCTGCAAGGGAAATGGAAGGGGCTGGGAGCAGGTAACGTGTCTGAGGGAAGGGTTCAGGGAGGGCAGGGGGAGGATGCACCAGGAGACATCAGCCTGGCCGTGCTGCAACTGCCTGCTGTCCACACCGAGCGTATTCCCAGCTTATCCACTCTGGAAGGATCTGAAGCTGCCTTTTTTAGGACCTGTGCTTTTACTCATGGAGTACGAGGGCTGGGAAGAGGCCAGCACAGGGGCTCTGCCCTCAGCAAGGGATGGCTCCACAGTGGAGATCTTGGCTTCAGGGAAGTCCCCATTGCTGCTGCTCTCAGGGCCAGGTGTTGCACCAGAGACAAAATCAGAGCTGTGACCCCTGCTCATCCGGGCATTTGCCACCTTAGACTCATTTGATGAAAACCTGGGGAAGGTATGGGTTTCTGTGCCTGCCCTTGGAAATGGAAACCACAGCTTGGGAAAGATCCTTTGGACTTCACCTGCTCACGACACTCACAAGAGGGGCCTCTCGTGCTGACCATCCCAGAAACACCACCACTGCTGTGCACAGCTCTGCCGCTTTTAGCGTCACTTAGTTTGGGGTTCATTTTATTTTGGTTAACCTGCTCCAGATTGGCTTTTATTTTCACTCTGGAGCCAGGGAAGGCTAAACTGTGCAGTGCTGATGGAGGCTCCGACTGCCACAGCTCTCGGAAGAGCCACCTGCTCTTCAGGTGGGCAAGCCCTGAACAGCTGTGGGGAAAACGTGATCGCTGCAGTGTCACAGGACAGGGCATGGCCAAGAGTCCCCTCAGCAGGACTCTCCCCGGCCAGCCCTAAGGCTGCACCTGCTCCAGGCTCTTAATCCAGGAAAACGGAGTGCCTATCTTCCCTGCCTGCAGTTCCCAGTCACAGTGGTGTGATTAATCCCTACTCCTACCCTGCTGCTGGAGGCACGGATGTTTTTCCTCGTTCTCTGGGCTTAAGGCAGCCCTGCCTGCTGGCAGGTGAACACACACCTTACCCAGTGGTCAGGACTAAGAGCCACACAGACCTGCCGTGTTTACCGACTCCATGGCTACTACAGAAAAACTCCGGTTTTCCTGCCCGCTTGTCCTTCCTTATCGGTCCAGGGGTGGCTAAGGATGAATGATTAGAGGTAACGGCAAACATTAGGCCTGTGCTACCAATTCTGCTTTTCAAATGGAAATCAAACAAAATTAAACCTGACACAATGCCCAGGAAGGACGTTGGGGTGGTTGAAAGATGATTAAACTTTAAGGAGAGGATGAGTTGCAGAAAATGTTCCGTAATTAACATCAGCCACCCACAGCCTGCTGGAAACCCGGAAAACCTCAGTAAACACCGGCAGTTCTGTGTGCAAACAAAAAGACTCTATTTCAGTGGTTAAACGCTCACTCTAAACTTGGTAAGTGCTGTGCGCTGGCATTGGTTGTCTCAGGGGGAGTGCAAATCTTCCGTGGATGTGTTTTTCCTTGGTGTTTTGGTGGCTTTGTTGATCCTGCTCTCATGCCCCATCCCAGAGCTGGATAAGTTTCCCTGGGGATGAGTAGTTTCTGCTTTGCGTAAGTGTTTTGGGATTTTTGGCTCATGCAGCACCTTTAGCACCTGGCAAGGTCAGTGCTTAAGCATCTGCTAATCCTTGAGACTTGGGCTCTGGCCTCTGGCTCAGGAGTCTGGAGCTCTGCCCAGCCAGACCAGCGGGGGCCAAAGTGGGATTGAGGGGAGATGCCACCAACAGGAAAACATGACAGGTCTGTTGCAATTCACCCAGACAAACAAGAAACCCCTTGCAACACACAAAGTAGGAAAAAACCTCTCTCAAATGATATTTTTGTGATCTGGCTGATGAGCATGCAATGTATTCCTCTCCTTGAGGATTTTGGCCTGCTTCACAAATTATTTTTTGTGGCTCAGAAATCTTAGCCACATGCTGCTTTCAAACTGGTACAGGTTTCATATCAAAACGGTTCATCTGCTTCAAGAGGAAACATTTAAATGAAAATGTCCAACTCCCCAAAGCTCCAGCACTCAGACTAGACTATCTTCATTCCTGCATTAACACCTTGTAAGAGCAGCCCTGCATCAATAATGAGCCAGGTAGATTTTTTGAAAATGGACTTTTGCATGTTTATAGTCCTAGGTGTATTTATGTTTATAGTCCTAAATGTACTTTACTTCCAAATAGCCTCAGAGTGAAGAATAGTTCACATCTGAAGAGTAATGTGCTGTAATTCAATGAATATCCTTAAAGGACCACGGTTAACAAGGGAGGAACAAAAGACTTACAATGACCTTTATTTGTGTAGGAACACAGTGACCAGTTGGATTTACGATGTCCTCACTGCATTATTTACCCCCATACCCCATGGTGGGTTAAGTGTGAAGCACAGAGCATTTTGTCTCATGCTGCACCGGAGCTGGGAAATGCTGCAACTGCTTCCCTTCCTTTAGAAAAACTCCATTTTATGGCGGCGAATGGTAACATCAGTCTGATAAGAAACAAATGTTTACAAATATATGTAAACACAGCGGTGGGGGCAGTCAAACACTGGGCATTTGCAATTTGAATAAAAGTTCAGGTTTGATTTGAAATCGAGTTCAGTCAAAGTACCCAAATCAGAACCACCTGATTTATGGGAACTGGCAATTCCTACTGGCCACAGCATTACAGATCTGGGTCCTTATTATTAGCTATGAAATCTGTCCTAGAAAATCATTGTTGTAGTTGGAGGAGTTAGCTTGGGATTTTCCAGTGATTCAGGGCTTTCTGACATTTCTTTCTAATTGGCCCTCTGGCAAGGAGGAGTGTCTTTTAGTAAGTATTGAAACTAAAAGGAAATGTGGTAAGATGAATTAAAAATACACAAAAATTCTACAAATTTGACATTTTCTAAGCTAACATTTTCCCTCCAACTCAAAACAAATACTCCTTTTGAAACAGTCTTTGAACTTCGAATATAGTTAAATCTATTTAAATGTGATAGAAATGAAAATTATTTTATACAATCAGCATGGCACTTCACAATATGATGCAACACAATTTGGTAATAATGATTAATTCAATACTCTCTAACTTTGGGCTTGGGCCAAAAGCTTTGGAAAGCTTTTGCAATCTCAGGCTCCTACAGAAAGGGACAAACAAGTACTTGATTTCCACGTACTCAAATATTTCCAGGTCTCCCTGCTGCCAGCTGTAGTTAGAGGGGAGTTGCCATTAGGGATTCTCGGAATGGGCAGAAAGCTGAAACAGAGACCTGCCTGGCCATTATTGTGCAGAGCAGGGGGCTGCTGGCCTCTTGTCTGTGGTCAAACACCTCACTTTGGGTTTAAATTATGTAACAGCCATCCTGTCTTCTCTCTGAAGGTACCACATTGTTCCAATTTCCCTCAATGTTCCAATTTCCCTCACGTCACATCTCCATTATGAATCCAGTTGCTGGACATGGTGTTTATTATCACTCTTGACTCAACTGGCAAAATGTATCAGAGTGTATGCCTCGTTGGTGCATCCTGATCAATAAATATGATTATGTCCTAATGCCTCTAAAAGGATTTATCTGTTTCTGCCAACTTCATTTTTTTTTTTAAAAATAAACTCTTGGTAGAGGCTCAGGAACTTCATTCCAAGAGGCGAGTGTCTGCTAGCAAAACCATTCACTGCTTTTATTCTTCTTTCCTCTCACAGAAACTTGATCAAGAAAGCTTGGGAATGGGACCACACTCCAATTTCAATCCCATTGTGGCTGACTGGGAATACCATGGCACGAAAAGGGCAGGTGTTTTAAGGGTCCCAATCTGCAGTCTGGCTCCTGGCAGGAGAACACCAGACAAGGGCTGGTGGTTGCATCACAAGAGGGTTTGATCTGCTTTTCCAAAAGGAGGGAAGACTTCTGTTTGGCTAAAACAAAGTCAGAAGAGACAGCAAGACAACAGCTGAGGCTGAAAAGCATGAGGAAGGAGAGTGGATGTGAGTGTTCTTCAGCTCAGCCAGAGTCACCACCTGCAGCACCCCAGAATGAGCCACTCCCTGATGTGACCCCATGAGGAGCTGCTGGATGGAAAGGAAGGAGCAGGGCTGCACCAGACCTCCTGTGCCTGCAGGAGACTGCCCTCAGACAGGAACAGCCTCAAGGGCAAGACTGTGCCACGCTGGGCCTTTCAGCTCCGTGACCATCAGAGGTGAAGTGTGTCCTCCAAGGGAATGGTACGTAAAACCTCTGGGAGACTGAGAGGAACTCAGCACGTGTAATGTCCAGGAAACTGATACTGCAAGGGTGAGTGACCGGGCTGACTGCCTGCCTTCCTTCCTTTCTTCCTCCCCTCTGAGCTGGCAGGCAGCCCTTGACCGGTTGTGCCTCCCCTGCCTCGTCCTCGCCCCTCACTCCTGACGCAGGGCGGTGCAATCTAATCGCTGCGTGCCTCGCCCTTCTCCCTGAGCCCTTCGCTTGTGCGGGCTGAGAGGCCAGTGCCGTGATGACGCTGCTTTCACAGGAATAAATCCCATGGCAGCTCTTTCCAGCCGCACGGCTCAGGCCTGGCCAGCAGCTCGCTGGTTAGTTCGAAGCAGGGACAAGGACAAGCCACCTGTAGTGGCACAGCAACCCTGCCCAGAGGCTCTCCCCTCCCGGGTCACACTGGAGCCACCTCACCAGCTGGCAGATGACATAGCAAACTGCCCGTCGAACCAAAACCAGACCAAAAGCTTGGAAACTGTTTTAATCAGGTGATTAGCAGCTGTCAAATTAGCTCAGAGGTGCTGTTGCTATCGCTCTGCCGGGTGCTTTGGAGGGTGATTTGCACCTTGCTATGCTCTCCGCGGGGGCTCGGCGTAGACTGTTGTTTGCCATACCCCGACTTGGCTCCTGCGAGCCCGCATACCGCAGCCCTGATGTGTGAGTGGGGCTGGCTGGCATCCTTGGGGTACTGCCCCGCTTCGAGCTCCAGGAGCTGATAATGAAACAGCCCCGAGGCACACGTGGGATCTGAATCCTGCGGGCTGCATACGTCTCCATGTCCAGAGACGGAGCCTTTACCATCGCTGCTGCAGTATTCCTAGGGGACATAAATCCTGGCTCTGGCACCCTTCTGGAGAGATCTCTGGGCTTCAGACCTCCATTCCCCACTTTGTCACCGTCCCACGGGGTGTCTGCTTGTGGCAACGCTGCGAGTGGCAGTGCTTGCCCTACAAGCCCCCACGATCCATGTTGGCTCCCGAATGCACCCATGGGATTCAGGAACCCCGTCCTGCCTCCCGCCGCATCCGATGGCTGCTCTCACCCAGGGACCAGCCGAGCAATGGCATCCAAGCAGGATGCTCCACGGAGGATGAGCATTGACACCTTCAACAGCACCAACTCTCTCATTAATTTAAATTCTGATCAGCTGGGCAGACCAAAATTTCTTGAAATCCATTTTAACTTAAATTTTGATTGAGACCCGTTCTGATAAAAGAATTAACACATTATTGGTGGGGAGAAGCAATTTCGGATTACCTGATTGGGGGGAAAGCGTGTTTTTTGTTTAAAGCAGTGTCAGTATTGTGGGAATCGAAACGCAGCGCTGGAAGGCATCTCAAAAGAGCTCGTGTCCAACTCCTGCTCTAGGCAGCACTATCTCCATCTAAACCATTCCTGATTATCACCCAACCTGCTTCGCAAAATCTCTGGTGATCTTCCAATGCAATTTACTCCACCCTACAGCAGCCTAGCAGTCAACGGCGCTTTTCTAATTGAAAGCCCAAATTTCCTTTCTTTGTTCATACTCATTAAGAACTTGTTAAGCAGTCATTGCCAGGAATAATTTAGCGAAAAAAAATCCTCCTGCTTGAGGGTAGGTTTGAAACTTGCTTTGCAACACGTCAGCACCCCAGGTACGGGCTGCCTTTTTTTTAAATTTATTGTTTGTTTTGGGGTCTTTGGGGTTTTTTTAACTAAAATTTTCAGTTTCGCATCTTTAGCGACTCGCGACAATTTTGTAAATGATCTCCCTTGGCGTCAACAGGTGTGGGAAGCTCCCGCCCTCCGCTGCTCCTCCTCCTGCCCGTAGCTAGCGGCACCTCGGGTCAGGATGTGTCTGACCAGGGTGGGTCTCACCCCTGCCACGCATCGCCACCCGAGCGTGACAACAGAGGTACAACTGCGCTGGGACGGCTCGGGTTACCCTGCCGCGGGGTAGGGGGCAAATTCCTGGAAGTGGGAAGGAGAGAGCGGAGTGGGGAAAAAGTCCTTCGGGCAATTTTAGGCGGTACAGCGACAATTAAGAAGCCCAAAGCGCTGCGGCGAAAGCGGCAGTGCCGGGGGTGGGGCTGTTCCGCGGGGTGACGCCGCCGCTCCGGGGCTCCAGGAGGGGACAGCTCCCTCCCGAGGGGTCTCCCGAACCGAGCCGAGCAGCGGGGGTGGCCCCGGGAGGGGCATCTCGGTCCCGGCCGGAGGTGGGAGCGGCGGGGGCGGCGCTGGTGCCGGGGCTGCGGGCCGGAGCCGCGCTCTCGGCCGAGGTGAGCGCGGGGCTGCGGGGCTCGGCCGGCCCGGGGGCGGGGTGCCTTCGTCCCGCTGTGGCGCTCGGGGAAAGGGGGATTTCTGCACGGGGGAGGTGCGGGTCGGAGCGGGCAGCGGGACCCCGGCAGCGCCGGGCCGGCTCCGAGCGGCCGCCGGGGCTCCGCGGGGCAGCTCGCGGCGCTCCCTCCCGGAGGGGCGGCGGCGTTTCGGCCGCGGGGTGCGCAGGGGAGCCCCTCTGGGGTCCCCCGCACCTCTGCGAGGTTCGTGCGGCCCGGGCATCGCTGTCTGGGCAGTGGCGAAGGGGCGGCTGAGGGCAGCAGCTCACACGCGGTGCCCGCTTGCGCCGCAGCCTGGAAGGGCTCCATCCTGTCCCAAGAGCGCTGGTGGGACCCTGGGAGGCCCAGGGGAATGGCAGCAGGGGGAGAACGAAGAAGAAAGGGTCAGCTGGGACGGAGAAAAGCGGAATTTCGCTCTGCCGGCTGTGACGGGCTGGCTTGGCTGAGATCGTGGAAAGACATCAGAACTGGTGAGCGGGGAGGGTGCACTTGGCTGCCGTGTTCCCAGGGAGACGTGCCCTGGAAAACGTCGGAGTCTGGACAGGGATAAGGTCTGAGAAAGAAAGATGGAGACTCACAACAGAGCTGTAGGAGAGGGGGAAGAGAGCACCTGCAAAAGAGGCATAAAAAATATAGAACTCTTGTAACTGTAATAACCCAAAACTATTAATGCTGCAGAAAGAAGACGAGTTTAGAAGCTTTGGCTAAAAATGAGCTATCCTGGTTAAGTGAACGTGTTGCTTTCTAGTGCGTGAGTGGTTTCTCAGAATAGACTGGATGTTTCTTAATTCTGAATAAACCCTCTCTACCTTCTGCTGAGCTCAGATGGTTTTGCACTATTACTCATGGTGTTGTGATGGAAGTCAGAGGAGCAAACCTCAAGAAACTCAGACACCCTTGGGTTTGGGTTTTGTAAGCAATCCCAGCAGCATCTCGAGTCACTGGCTCTGTATGAGGAAGCACTGACTGGTGAGACGCTTGTGAACGCCCTTCTCTTGTTCACTGAGCCCTGTTTGGCAACACACAAATGGCCATCATCCTTGAGGGCAGGAATGTGTGAAGTTGAGTGAAAAGTAGTCTGCCTGCAAGGTTTAGCGTTAGGTGTGCATTTCAGGGAACAGCTGTCCCTATGCCTCAAGGTTTCCTTCTCACGGAGTTACTAAAGACTGTCAAGGCATTTGCTCTCTCCATCCAATAGTGGCTCCAATAAAGTTTCTCTTGCTCAGGGGCATCATTGGATCAAGTTACCACAGAGTGAATTTCAGTAACACCAGAAGGATGCAGCCTCCTGGATGCCTGTTTCTAGAATCTTTCTGTGCCAGTATTTGTGCCTGTCTCACCGGCACCTGTGCCAGAAGGAAGAACATCAAAACCTTCAGCAGAACCAGCCTTTTGGTCCTTTGGCTTTAGCAAGGCTGGTCACAGCATGTTCAGAGGAGCACCAAGGAAGGGAGTGGAGCCACTTCCTTTAGCAGCAATCAGTCGTCCCCTAGGCTTTGTCATCAGCAGATACTTTTGCACAAGGTGCTTATGAGTGATTCTACTTCCATCTTACTTCCACTTAATTTCTTTGGTCTCTAGTACAGAGAGAAGCCTCTGTGTCAGTCGCAGTTATCATATTAAACCCTACAGATGTGCCTGTTCCATGTGTAGAAGTGAGACCAGATGAGCAGGCTATCCCTGTGCTGGATGTGCTTTGCTGTCAGTGCTGTGGTGGTTTGGATCAGGTTCCAGTATCTGATGGCAGGAGACACTGGGGACACCCATCTTGTCTTACTGGCAGCCCCCCAGTAAATCAGTGTAGCTGTGTTGTCATTTAGCTCCCTAAGTGTTGCTCTTCCCAGGCTTGTCAAACACTTTGACTGTGTCTTCTGGCTCTGTGATTCCTTTCTCTGCTCTCACTGGGGGTGTGTGTTTTACTCCTGATCAAATTAACACTAAAACTCCTCACGTTGCTGGGTTGTTCAGGTTCCAGAACAGATTCCCAGATCTTATTTTGAGTGGTTCTTTCACTGGGAAACAGATGACATGCTACCAGCTCACTTCTTGTAACTCATTTCTTCGCTGTCTCTACTGACTTTTACAGTTACCTTAAACTGGGGCTGGGAACTCTTGCCCAACAGTTTAAATGAGGTCTGGTGGGACTTCAGATTATGGCATTGTGAACCAACCGCTCCCCTGTCAGGAAGGGATTAAGTACAATCATACAATCATGTTTATTTAGATTTTTCTGTTACGAAGGTAAATATTTACACTCTTTTTTTTGTACAATTGCATAAACCTCCCATCTGTGTGAGGTGCGTGTGTTAATGTCTCCTTCAATATGTTCAGCCTTGCAGTTGCTTTGTCAGATAGGAAAGTATTTCCTCAACACTCATAGGAGAAAGATTGTGTTAGATACAGAAAAACAACCCCTGAGATCCTTGAACATATTTAGACATCGACTTCACTATCATTTCAAATCAGAGGTGACACTTCCTGCTTCAGTTCTAAGAAACCTGTTCCAGAGCAGCAAAATAACCAGAAATCCCCTAAATCCTTATGTAGTCTGCTGTCAGACCATCTTTCCTTGAACAAGCTTGTAGTTAGCAGTGATACTGTGAATTAACAGAATTTTCTCAATTCCTGATCAGATGGAGTTAGGACTTGTGTATTCTCCCAGTCTCCTCTGATGTCCCACCAAAGGGTAGCTCCTTTTCTGGCCCTGTGCCAGTATTCTCTTGAGCTGTGAGGGTTAAAACAGTGTTTAGTCTTTAAATTTATACCCCAGCACACATGGAACCTGCATGGCTTCCTACAGAAACACAGTAATAGGAAACTACTGTTTGGAAGCTGTTGGTGGCACAGACCTGTATCAGTTTCTCAGCTCAGCCACTGCTAGCATCTGTCCCTTTTGTCTCTTTGCCCTTTTCAGCAGCTTTCTGCAGCCAAATTCTGCCTCCCCTTTCATTATAAGTATTGATGAGGGGTTTATGTGGTCTGCTTCCTGAAAACTAAAAACTGAGGTACAAAGCTGCTCCTTTCAGCTAAAGAAGATATAAAAGACACTGCAAAAAAAAAAGAGGGTTGGGAAACTTTTCTTGACAGGGTGCTAAGTATGATTCTTGTGTATTATTTTGTATGGAAAGCGAGATATCAGAGCTTTCTCCTCTGTTGAGCAATTCCATCTTCCGTCCTGCTTCACAGCTTAGGTTTGTGGGTTGGTGGTCACCTCTGAATCCTGAAGTGATCCTACAACAGCTGCTGCTCCCCAGCATCTCCTGTGCTGAGCTCAAGGACCATGGCAGAGTCAGGAGGAAGGTGTTGGTGAAGGATGCACCTGCCATGAGGAAGTGAGGAGGCCACAGCCCACTGTGAAGGGGATGGATGAAGGTTCAAAAAAAAAAAGAAAATGAGGGCTGGGCTTCAAGTTACTTCAGGACTTTTTGAGGAGGCAGGTCACAGCTGCCACATCACTGGCAATCTGTATTCTGAGCAGGGAGGGATGGCCAGCTGTGCAGCCCCTGCTGCTGGGGCTTTGCTGCTCTGCTGTTGTGTCTGACACGTGCAAGTAAGTCTTATCTCTCCATTCGTGAAACAGGCACAGAAATCTCAAGAAGGCATCAGGCTGTAGTGTTTTATTTGTGTTTATGGACCTTCACCTAGGAAGTACTCAAGGTCATACGAGATCCTTGCAAGGATGTGCAGAATCTTCTATTTCAAGAAGTGGTCTTAAGACTAGCAACAGCTTTTTGTAAAGTTAAGAAAATTAATCTTCCTGGGGCTTTTTGGGTAATTCCAGGTATTCCTGAATAGTGAGGAGCAGATGTCACCAGAGGGCCCTCCTGCCCCACACCTGAGCCCCAGGAGGGGCAACTCATGCCTGCAGCGCTCCCTGGAAGGCTTTGTGAAAGCTGCAAGACAGAAATGACACTTCCCCTCCAGCCCTCTGTTTGAGTAGAATCACAGAATAAGCTGAGTTGGAGGGGACCCACAAGGATCATTGAGTGCAAGCCCTGGCCCTGCACAGAAACCCCACCAATCCCACCCTGTGCAGAGCATTCTCCAAATGCTCATTGAACTTTCTCAGGCTTGTGCTGGGACCATTCTCTGGGAAACCTATTTGGTGTCCAACCATCCTCTGGGGGAACAACATTTTCCTGGAATCCACCCTAACCCTCCCCTGGCACAGCTCCAGCCATTCCCTCCAGTAATTCAGCCCTGTGTTCATTTGAGCAGGCAGTCATGATTTCAGTATTAGAAAGCTCTGCTCTTGGCCACGTAGGTGAATTCTCTGTGTGAGTGCCATGTGGAGTGTGAATAGTACGGAATTTTAAAAGGAGTGCGCCCAGGGAGGTCACCAGTGATCCTGATATGCCCTGCTTGAGCTAAGAGTAAATGGGATATTTCATGAAGGGTGCAGAAGTGAACAGAACCAAGCTCATGATGTTTCCTGTACAGTTCAGAGCATCAGCTCCTATTTCTGCTCTCGGCAAACGTGCTAACTGGAAAGGGCAAAGGGATAAAAGCAGAAGGGAGAGTGCAGGGCACTTTTCTCTATGGCCTTTGGAAGGAAAGACTGACCCCACACACTTTGCTTTGATAATTTGCACAGTCCATAGTTCTGGGAGGGTTTTTTCTAATTTGTTCTTGATGAAAGCTTTGCAAGCTTTAATTTCCTATTATACTAAAAAGGAAGAAAATGCCTATCTGTAGCTGCTCTGAAATACAGTAACTGGGAACTGATTTATGTAAACTTTCAGCAGCTTTTTATTTATTTTTTTTAAATTATATTTGAGGGTGCCTTAACACCACATGTATTTGCTGGGGATTACACCCACTGGTTATTTCTAAATTGCCTTAGCTCTAGATCCAAGATTAGTATGTTTAATTTTGGTGTACCAAATGTTATTTAAAAGTCTACCTTCACAACTATGCTCTGATACTAGTTTGGGATTTTAAATTTTTATTTTTCTCGTGATTTAATGTTTCCACTGGCTTTTAAAGGAAAAGCTAAGAAACAAACAAAAAAATCTTGGCCTTCTGGGAAAAAAAAAGCAAGGGTGAAACCTGTTGGCAGATAGGAATGGAATCATAGATTTGACCTTCTCCATGAAGCGGCAGCAAAAAGACTCTGGATTTTTTCTAATGTTAATCTGGGAAAATATCCTGGACTCAGTATAAAGAGCCATATTTAACAAAGCTTTTAAACCCAGCATTTTACCTGAGCTGTGTAGAAATGCCCTAAACTTGTCTTGTATCACCTGGAGGGGGTGCAGCCCTGTGGAGACTCGGATGGATGTTCTGTGCCTCGCTGAGCGATGTTCTGCACATCATGTTCAAACATCAGGGCTGGCATGGTTCAGGATGGATCTGGCAGCGTGTGACAGCTGCTCTGTGCCTGTTGGGATTGCTGCTGGCATGTGACACACGGTCCTGCACAGCAAGTGCCACACGAAAGAGACTTTAAAAAAACAAACAAGTTTATTCCTTGCTCCCTGTGCCACAGGAAAAGCACTCAGCAGGTCTGTCCCAGGCCCCGTGGGAAGCGCAGCCTGGGTTTGCTGAGGGAGGACCTGGCTCTTGTCTCTGGCTGCTGTGACACCTCTTTGCTCCTAAGTCATCTCTGTGTGGTCCCTGCAAAGTCCTAAAGTGCGTCTTCCTGACAGGGCCAGGAACCTCCCTTGCTCAGAGCTTATTAATGTTTGCTTTGCTTTTTCGGCAGACACAAAGCGCCGCTAAAGTAAAAAAGGAGTGAATTTTAAGCAAACACAGCTGCATGTTTACATTGGCGTGGCAGTCATTTCTGTGCCTGTGGTCATTCCCCTTGCTCTGTTTCCTTTATTGGAATTGCTAGATGGGACCTCAGGGGTGCATCACCATCAGCTGTTGTGTAGCTTCAGGTTAGACTTCACCAGACATGACAGGAAGAAATGGAGCTTTTGCTCTGGCTTTAGAGGTGCTTGTAGTGCCCCGGAGGACCCTGTGGTTTGCCTGGTTCTTTCCCTGCTGTTGCTGAAACAGCCGTTGGAACCTGCTGTGCCTATTTACTGCCTGAGATACTTCTGTATTTCCCTCCTGTTAAGCTGTGGAGAGTCTTTAAAAGAAACCAAACCGGAACATTGTTATTTCCTTGCTGTTTGTGGGGGAGAAGTGCTGAGAGAGCAGCAGTGCTCTTAACTGCTCTCCTTCACGGCTGTGCTTCAGTCGAGCTGTTTTGTGGAAACCAAACCTTCAGGAAAGCTTCATATTTATTTTGTAGGCAAAGTTTTCTGCCTCAGATACCTGAGGTAATCCCCCTTTTGTTGGCAACTTCTCTTTAGGCTGGTTTGGTTGCAACACAAAGCCTTGCTTTCTGGGAAAAAGAATGGTCTTCACAGGTGTATGGCAGTGCTGGGATGTTCCTATCTTCCTGTTCAACTGGTAGAGAGCCTTTGGTACATGCTAAAGGGATAAGCTCTTGACAGGTTTGAGCAAATAATAAAATGTGGGATGTGAAGCCCTCAATAAATTGTTGGCAACTCCTCTGCATTCAAGTCAGGAAATGAGGACATGGCACTTAGGATTGTTCATCTTCCTTTAAAGAATTTCTAAAGAATTGGACAGGTAGCTTTTGGTAATTATCTTACCACAAAGGGAAGGAAAATAAATACATGATTCATTCAGGAAATCAGTAACCCTCACCACCTAATTTCTTTTATAACCAGTTTTGTTTGCACTAGGTAGTGAAGAACAGGTCATCAGTTGGTAATCCAACATCCAAATCCAGGTTTCACCCTTACAGGAAGAAAATAAAAGCTTGGGACTTCTCTGTGTTTCACCATTATGAGGTACTCTGTATGAGTGTCGGGGTTTGACCCAGACTAAACGCTGACACCCTGGCTCTCTCCTGTTGCAGACATGCAGGAGAGGGGAAAGGAAAAAAAACCGTAAAAACACACACCAGCCTCATGAGTTAAATGAAATAGGACACTGGTAGGAGGACGCACACAAGAAAGGGCAGACAGGTTCCAAACCTAAAGTTCCAAAGTGATTTAATTACGTAACAGAGTTGGAGGATAAATGAGAGGCAAAAAACCCCTTTTCATACACTATTTTGTTCATTCACCCCCTCCCTCTTACGAAGCCATTTTTTATTCACCCCCTTTCCTCCTCCCAACCAACAGCTTGGGTAGGGGGGCAGGGTGTGGGGTATTTTCTTAGTCCACAGAGCAGATCCATAAATCTATTCATCACCACAATTCTTCTACTACAAATACTCCTTATCTCTACTTATCTCTCTCTCTCT
>VZRM01005736.1:110811-177199 GCA_013397955.1 Grantiella picta | reverse complement strand
TTTCTGCACTCCTGTGGACTCCATGGGCTGCAGGGGGACCTCCTGTTCCCCCCATGGTCTTCACCACAGCTAGCAGAGGGTTTTCAGCTCCAGCGCCTGGAGCACCTCCTCCCCCACCTTCTTCACTGAGCTTGGTGTCTCCATGCTGTTCTCCTTTCACATATTTTCACCTCCACCTCCTCCTCCTCTAACTACAAAGAAGTGTGTGCCTACCTTGTTTTGAATTTTTCTTAAATATGTTTTCACAGAGGCATAACCAGCACCTCCAATTGGCCCAAACTTGGCCGGCAGCATGTCCATCACCTTCAGAGCCATCAGAGATTGGCTCTGCTGGACTTGATGAAAAAACTTCCAGAACTTACACTCAGGACACACAGGAGCCATCTTTGTGCCACTCCCCACCCCTCAGACACCTCCCCAGGCCTACCACAGCCGCTTCTGAGGGGTTTAAATTTCTCTTAGATGTTAAAAATACTTTACTGATGTTTTGGGCCAATCAAAACCACCACAATGAGGCAGAGCTGGCAGGGTTTGGGGAGCCAGGGGCTGCAGGGCTCACCTGTATGGAAAGGGGCTGTGATTCCAGCTGGTGCCAACCAGCTCCAAACCAGACAAACCCAGCTCACCATGGGCTGCCGAGCAGGTGATGTGTTATCACCTGCAGATAGTGTAGGAACACTCCAGAGTGGCCAGGCTGAGAGACTGAAGGTGTTTGGAAAAGTCATAGAACAGTAAGGCTTTTGCTTGATAGGGGGCGAAAGAAAACGAGAAAGAAAAAATTTCTCAGCAGAGAGAGTTTTCTTCTTGTTTTCAACTGAAGAGTGATTAATCAGAAATGGAAAATTCTATTATCAAGTTGACCCATAGCTCTCTTTAGGAGGCATAATATAGTTCTCTGTTACATTATACACATTTCTGGTTTGTCCAACAGAACTTCTGTTTTTACTGTTGGATCATATTGATTTTATTTCTTTTAAATTATGCAGACTTTCACCAAAAGATAAACAGAGATTAAAGCAGAGGAGACTCTAAAATGTTTTGCATCTTTCAGACATTTTTTTTTCTTCAAAGAATCTATTCCTTGTGACCTGTTTCTGGGTTTTTTGCCTTTTTAAGAGCCCGGCACTTCTGAGAAAGGCATTGCCACATTGATGGAAGTACCCTGCAATTAAACAGTGTACTTAGACACTTTATTTCATGCCATGTCTCCTGTGTCCTTGAGCTCATGAAGGTTAGGTGGTATGGGTGCTGTACCTCAAGGAGAGAAACCAGGGCTGGGAGCTGGAGATGCACAACTGGCCAGTGCAGCAGAAAAGTATAGAAGGATCAGAAAGGTAATCCTGGACCTGGTCCCCTGGGAAGTGACTGAAGGACGATTATTTTCTCTGTACTGCCTGAGAGTACTTGTGCGCCAGGAGTTCTTGTGCCTGGGGCATCCTGTGCCTGGGGCATCCAGGACACAAAGTAAAGAGTAATGCTGTGTAGGGCTCTTTTTTCCTCTTGTTATTCTCCTTGTTTTATCTCCCTCCTTCCAAAATGTGTAGTCTGGGAAGGATGTAGTACAAAGTAGGTTCTTGGGGGAAAGTGCAGGTACCTGTCTTAATCTGATGTATGTTGGGAGCTGAGCACTACCTGGGGTTGGCGCAGGAGAGAAGAGGGGAAGAAAATGCTCTTTTTGGATATGCTGTTGATGAACATCAGCCCTGTAGTCTTTCACAGGTACTTCAGGTCCATCTCTCTCAAGTGATTGTGACTATTCCCTTGTTCACTTGGCTCATGGTCTCTGGTTTTTAATTTGTAACCATTCCTGGCAATCAGATGAATGGGCAGAGTCCAGAAGAGAGAACTACAGAAGGAAGGCACTCAGCTGCAGCCTGCCATTACAGCCCAAACTGAGATCTTGACATTTAAATTTGGGTATAATGATGAAGCCAAACAGCATCCTGTAATATGCTGGTAAAGGTATGAGAAGTATAAAGCACTCTTCAAAATGGCAGAAGGAACATGAAGCCTGCTAAAGAGGCAGCAGGTCAGTAGGGAATGAGATTGGAAGGGCGTTCAGGGATCTCCTGCTTTGAAACAACCCAAAACTAATTTCTGCATCTGGCTACAGGTAAGAGGAACTTGGGATTGCTGGGCCCTGCTGTTTGTGAACAGAGAAGGACTGGTGGGAGATCTGGTGGTTGGAGTCTGTCTTGGGCATAGTGGTCTTGAAATAAGAGTTTTCAGTTCTTGGAGAAGTATGGAATGGAGCCACAAAACTTCTGCCTTAGACTTCCAGACTTTGGCCTGTTCAGGGCACTGGTTGAGACAGTCCCTTGGGAAGAGTCCTGGGGGGGCAAAGGGTGCAGAATGGCCAGACATTCTTCAAGGAGAACATCTTAAAGTGCAGGAACAGGCCATCCCAATGTGCCACAAGACAAGCCAGCAGGGAAAGAAGACTGGCCTGGATGAACAGGGAGCTTTTGATTGAACTCAAGAGGAAAAACCAGAAGATTTACCAGCTTTGGAGGAAGGAGCAAGTGGCTCAGGAGGATTACAAGGTTGTCATTAGTTTATGCAGGGAGAAAGCTAAAAAGGCCAAAGGCCCAGCTAGAATTTAATCTGGCCACTGCCACAAGAGAGAACATAAAATGCTTTTCCAAATACGTTAATAACAGAGCCAAGAGACTCCATCCTTTATTGGATGTGAAGGGAAACATTGCCACCAAGGATGAGGAAGAGGCTGAGGTACTTGATGCCTTCTTGCTTCAGTCTTTAACTGAAAGAGCAGTCATTATCAGGGTGTCAAGACGCCTGAGATGTAAGATAGGCACAGGATAACCCCCTGTAATCCAGGAGGAAACAGCAGTGGTCTGCTGCTCCACTTAAAAGTGCACAAGTCTATGGGGCAGGGTGGGATCCGCTCAAGGGTACTGAGAGAGCTGGTGGATGAGCTCACTGAGCTGCTCTCCATCATTTCCTGGCAGCCCTGGTGAGCTGGGGATGTCCCAGAGGCCTGGGGGTTAGCCAGTGTGACACCCATCTACAAGAAGGCTGAAAGGAGGATCTGGAGAGCCATAGGCCTCTGAGGCTGACCTCGATACCAGGGAAGGCTGTGGAACCAACCTGGCACGACCAGCCAGGGGTTGCCAGGCCCAGCCAGCAAATGTTCATGAAAGGCAGGTCCTGCTTGACAAACCTGATCCTACACATTTCCTACTGTCCAAGTGTAAAAGCATTACTGACCATTTTCCATTCATCTTGGGCTGCTGCTTATTGTACTTTGGGAGACTTAATTGCAACTTAATGTCGTTGCCGTGTCTGGCTATCTGATTTTCTGTTTGGAGCCATTACTTAGGTACATCACTGATATTCTCTGTTGCAAATAACAGAGTCTGTAGATATTTTTTTCTGGACACCTTCAGTGATATGCTATTACATCTATGGCTGCTTTGTGTACAGTGACTTGAGAATCAGCAGCCATCAAAACTGCCATATCATTCCCTCCCAATCTGTTTATTTTTTGCTAGAAGTTTGCTAATCTCATCATCTGACTCTTTGCTGTGGCTTGCTTTTAATGCTTCTTATCCCACAGAGTGTCTATCCGGCATTTCTTTACAGCAATGCAAGTGGATGTTTTCACTGCTCTTTCTTTTATTTCAGGAGAAAACTTAGTTGTAAACCCACTGTAAGTGAATTGGATATTGCAGGGTTCATTCTGGGAAGGTGAAGTTGTGATTAATACAGAAGATGCATTTAAGAGATAGGTGCCTTAAATGCCCTCTGCCTTCAGCTGCAGTATTTTATTGGTCTAATATACTGCACTTACAATATTTGCATTCATCTTACCTCAAACACTTGCACGTGCTTGGTCTGCCATCCTCTCTGGGTTCAGGAGCTCTAAAGCTGTTGGTAAAATGCTAAAAACTAAAAAAACCCCTTAATACTAGGGGAATATGCTGGTGGATTCACCCTTGTTGGGCACCACTCTGTTTTTCTATGCCTGGCAGACTGATTAGTCACCTACTGAATGCTGGTGTTGTCAAATCTCACCTCTTCTACTCCTATTAGTAATGTAAATCTGGGGAGAGTGGAGATATTCAGCTGTTTTCTGGTGGGTCCCCAAAGTATTTCTATGAGGCTGCTTGTGATGGGTAATATTTATTGTTCCAGACCCTTAGCAGCTGCCTGGGTGTGCAGCAGTACTTGCTGGACTTTTTCCTCCTCTCTGTTTTTGTTACCAAATTTGTAGCAAATTTACACACCCCCTCAGGTGTTTTGCAGTTTCTATGTTCACACATTTGCTTGAAAGAACATCGCTAAACTCAAGAGTGTTTGATTCATTCTCCTGAAGAAAACATGGGCAGGTGCAAACACTTTTCCCAAGGTTGATCAGAGCTGTGTTGCCGTGTTTGTGCTGGATGTACATTCAAACATAGCTTTTGAGTACCTTAATGTCATAAAGTAGTTGAAGTCTTGCTGTAAAATGACTGAACAACAACAAGGAGTAATAAAAAAACAAAGGAAGAAGTGAGGATATACCTCAGTGTACTTTCATTTAGCCCATGAAGACTGGATGTTCATGACAAATTCTAGCTGATTCCAGCTGTACCAGATCCTCCAACCAGCCCCAGGCTCGATGCTTCCAGCGCTGGGTCCCTTGCTGCAAGTGCTGCAGCTCCCTGCTTTGCTTCCCCAGCAGTGTTTTCCTTAAACCCAGAACGATATTTTTAGTGCCCAGAACTGCAGGAATGACGGTTGACTTGGCCACGAGAGGGCACAGCTATTGCTTGAAAATGATGGAATCAACCAAAGCATCTTGCCCAGCTGAAGATGCAAAACCATCTTTAACCAGTCTCTCTGCATGTTCTGAGGAGAAATAAAGACTTATATTGCAAATCTATTTTTTTAGTTAATAGTATGTTGTGTATGTATGGATGCACATACATTTGCTGATTGCTAGATCATCCCTTTGCACCTTTAGTCTTTCCTGTAATTCTCTGCTTATTTGCAGGTTGCTCCAGCTTCATTGGCTAAATCTCCTAGTTATAAGCTGTATCAATTAAATCATAGAAGGGAAACAATAGAGAAGTCCTTATTCACATCCTTAGTTTACATTCTGCTTTTGAGACAGCACTTGCACTTCCGCAATATGGACAACCATCGTTTTCCTGTAATTATCTGATCACCCCAGGCTAAAACACTTGTTTTTACTTGGTATAGTGAGATTTAGGCTTGGAGGTTTTGAGACCTTCTACAGAATTTGTAATCTGAGAATTACACAGTTCTAATGTAATTATGTAAAAACAATTCTAATTGCTTTCAGTGCAAACTGAGAATGTAACGTTTCATTCTCTGACATCACTAAATGCATGCCCTTAAAGAATGTGTACAGTTCATTTCTTGCCATTTGTTATCACTAGTTGAACTGTCATGAAGAATATACGATGTTTTATAACAATATTACTCAACAATGCACATTTTTTCCTATTAGGAATGATTTGCCAGGTTTCAGGGACTTCTGAGTATCTGCTGTTGCAACTTGGAAACTAGAGGATTGCAGGAATGCAGGATACTTTTTTGGCCTCATGTAAGTTGACTTAATGCACAATTCATGTTGTACTATCACTCAATTATCATCTGCTTTGGGCTGTTTCCCTTTTTTGCTCTCTGTGGTTTTGCTACCAAGGAAACACCAGTGAAGCAAAGTTAGTCGTGTGGGGCAGGAAGTCACTTTGCTCAGGGCACTAAAAGACGTGGCGGAAGTCCTTGCATGATGGAGTTACAAGATCACCTGTGGCAGCAGCCCTGTGTCTCTTTCCTTTGTTTCATCCCTTTTGTGCTTGGAACAAGGGATCCTTGATATTTCAGTGTCAGCTTTTACCTTCTGCAGTGAGGTGTCCCTGCACATTTTGCAATTTTTGTTTGGACATGTTTTTTGTTTGCAAATTCAAGCACTGCACTGGTTCACTTGGCTTTTAAATTCAGCAAGCAAGGTCATGAAAATGATAGGCAGCATTTTGCTGGGAAGCACCTGGGCAGAAAGGGACCTGGTGGTCCCCTGGACAGCAAATTGATCAGAAGGCAGCTGTGTGTCCTGGTGCTAGAGATGGCTCACAGCCTGTGCAGCACGGCCTGCAAGGTCATGAGGAGCGATCTAGGTCAAGTGTAGCAACAGTGGGGCTTCAATTTCCTCCTTTTGTTAAAAATTACTTTTTAACTAACTGCTTTGTTCGCGGTGCATATGTGTGACCTTTGTATCAGCGACTCAGTAGCGATGAATGATGTCACATCCTCCCCTTTNTTTCATTTAGCCCATGAAGACTGGATGTTCATGACAAATTCTAGCTGATTCCAGCTGTACCAGATCCTCCAACCAGCCCCAGGCTCGATGCTTCCAGCGCTGGGTCCCTTGCTGCAAGTGCTGCAGCTCCCTGCTTTGCTTCCCCAGCAGTGTTTTCCTTAAACCCAGAACGATATTTTTAGTGCCCAGAACTGCAGGAATGACGGTTGACTTGGCCACGAGAGGGCACAGCTATTGCTTGAAAATGATGGAATCAACCAAAGCATCTTGCCCAGCTGAAGATGCAAAACCATCTTTAACCAGTCTCTCTGCATGTTCTGAGGAGAAATAAAGACTTATATTGCAAATCTATTTTTTTAGTTAATAGTATGTTGTGTATGTATGGATGCACATACATTTGCTGATTGCTAGATCATCCCTTTGCACCTTTAGTCTTTCCTGTAATTCTCTGCTTATTTGCAGGTTGCTCCAGCTTCATTGGCTAAATCTCCTAGTTATAAGCTGTATCAATTAAATCATAGAAGGGAAACAATAGAGAAGTCCTTATTCACATCCTTAGTTTACATTCTGCTTTTGAGACAGCACTTGCACTTCCGCAATATGGACAACCATCGTTTTCCTGTAATTATCTGATCACCCCAGGCTAAAACACTTGTTTTTACTTGGTATAGTGAGATTTAGGCTTGGAGGTTTTGAGACCTTCTACAGAATTTGTAATCTGAGAATTACACAGTTCTAATGTAATTATGTAAAAACAATTCTAATTGCTTTCAGTGCAAACTGAGAATGTAACGTTTCATTCTCTGACATCACTAAATGCATGCCCTTAAAGAATGTGTACAGTTCATTTCTTGCCATTTGTTATCACTAGTTGAACTGTCATGAAGAATATACGATGTTTTATAACAATATTACTCAACAATGCACATTTTTTCCTATTAGGAATGATTTGCCAGGTTTCAGGGACTTCTGAGTATCTGCTGTTGCAACTTGGAAACTAGAGGATTGCAGGAATGCAGGATACTTTTTTGGCCTCATGTAAGTTGACTTAATGCACAATTCATGTTGTACTATCACTCAATTATCATCTGCTTTGGGCTGTTTCCCTTTTTTGCTCTCTGTGGTTTTGCTACCAAGGAAACACCAGTGAAGCAAAGTTAGTCGTGTGGGGCAGGAAGTCACTTTGCTCAGGGCACTAAAAGACGTGGCGGAAGTCCTTGCATGATGGAGTTACAAGATCACCTGTGGCAGCAGCCCTGTGTCTCTTTCCTTTGTTTCATCCCTTTTGTGCTTGGAACAAGGGATCCTTGATATTTCAGTGTCAGCTTTTACCTTCTGCAGTGAGGTGTCCCTGCACATTTTGCAATTTTTGTTTGGACATGTTTTTTGTTTGCAAATTCAAGCACTGCACTGGTTCACTTGGCTTTTAAATTCAGCAAGCAAGGTCATGAAAATGATAGGCAGCATTTTGCTGGGAAGCACCTGGGCAGAAAGGGACCTGGTGGTCCCCTGGACAGCAAATTGATCAGAAGGCAGCTGTGTGTCCTGGTGCTAGAGATGGCTCACAGCCTGTGCAGCACGGCCTGCAAGGTCATGAGGAGCGATCTAGGTCAAGTGTAGCAACAGTGGGGCTTCAATTTCCTCCTTTTGTTAAAAATTACTTTTTAACTAACTGCTTTGTTCGCGGTGCATATGTGTGACCTTTGTATCAGCGACTCAGTAGCGATGAATGATGTCACATCCTCCCCTTTTTTTCCCATGTGTTCCGGCTTCATCTCTCACCTTGCCTTTTCTGAACAAGGAAGTTCCAGACCATAGACTTGCAGGCACCCTCACAGACTCTAATTTCTTAAAAATCTTGTACAGCTGAGAGTGAATTCTGTGGTTTCTTGGAAGCAGGGACAGGTGAGTTTCCTGCTTCCTCTACAGCACTGGCTCTGTCACGCCAAGCCTGTGCCTCTTTGTCTTCTACAGCTTAAAAAATTATTTGCAGGGTTCAACCAGGTGTGGCGTGGAGGGTGGGAATGTAAAGGGTCTGTAAAAGGCAGGGTGGGTTGGTTTTTCCTGCCTTTAACACTGGCACTTCTGTGCAGGAGGAGAAAAGCTTCTGGGGATCCCGAGCTGATGATTTGTGTATCTGCTGCCTCTGCTCTGTCCCCCAGCCCCAGTGCTTGGTGCATTTGGATATCTACAGTGCATCTGAAAAGCCATTTTCTGGGCACATGAGAGGTTCCATGTGTGACCCAGCACAGCGATAAAGGGAAAATGACAAACAGGATTGTGCCACCTGGGTTCTGTGTCCTGTTCCCTGCCTGTTTGGTTTCCTGCTCTCAGAGGTTTTTGCATATGTGTTTCATGTTCAGAATGACCAGAAGTTCTAGATGGTGACAGATGAGGTGTTCCTAGAGTTTGTTGTGCACTGCTGTGAACACAGAACACGCCTTGAAGGAAGGCTCATACTCTGCTGCTTCATCTGTCAGGTTTTTTCTTTCCTTCCCTTCAGGCTGTCTCGGGAGAGCAGGCTCTGCCTGGAGAGAGAATGCTCAGGATGCCCAGCTGCCTCCTAAAGCTGCCCAGGGTGGTGCAGAGCCACAAAGCCTGGGCTCTGTTCCTCCTCATCTTAATGTTTGTGTCCTTTGCCTACCACAAGTTTTACTGGAGCATCTGGGAGGACCCAAAGAGCAGAGGCCACCCCGACAGCTTGTCCGCTGCAATCAGCTGTCCTCCCTCGGTGCCTTCTTCCCAAAACATTACTGCTGGGCCCTCTCCTTCCCCAGGAAAGGTGTTTTTTGTGGAGACCTCGGAGCAAACCAACCCCAGTTACCTGTTCTCGTGCTCTGTGGAGTCAGCAGCCAGGACACACCCCGGCTCAAGAGTGGTGGTGCTCATGAAAGGCTTGGCCAAAGGAAATGCCTCCTTACCCAAGCATTGGGCTTTCTTCTTGCTCAGCTGCTTCCCCAATGTGCAAATCCAGCCCCTGGACTTGACAGAGCTCTTTTCTGGGACACCTCTGAAAAGGTGGTACTTGTGGCCTCTGCGGCACTGGGAGCCTTATTTTTTACCCGTCCTGTCTGATGCCTGCAGGATTGTCCTCATGTGGAAATTTGGTGGCATCTACCTGGATACAGAATTCATTGTGCTTAAGAACTTACAGAACCTCACCAATGCCCTCGGGCTCCAAGATAAGAAAGAATTGAATGGGGCATTTTTGTCTTTTAAACCCAAGCACACGTTCATAAAACTTTGCATGCAGGACTTTGTGCAGAACTACAACGGCTGGGTCTGGGGACACCAGGGCCCAGAGCTCCTGACTCGTGTCTTCAAGAAGTGGTGCTCCCTCAGGACGATCAAGAGCATGAGCTGCAAAGGTGTGCGTGCTCTTGCCCCAGAAGCTGTTTACCCTATTCCTTGGCAGAACTGGAAGAAGCTGTTTGAGGCAGTCAGTGCCTTGGAGCTTCAGCAGCTCCTTAAGAACACCTATGCAGTGCACATATGGAACAAACTGAGCCACAACACCAAGTTAGAGATCCCCTCGCAGGCTCTGCTGGCTCAGCTCTATTCCCAGTTCTGCCCTGCCACCTATGCAAAGATGAAAGAGGACTCTGAATGGTGGGCAAGGCGTGCAGTGTGACCTGTGGGCCCTTGGCTGCAGGGATGTTCCCCAGACTGAAGGAAAGCCAGTGCCTTTGACCTCGCCCACAGTTGGTTCCTAGACCCTGGAGCAGCAGTTCTGTGTGACAGCAGTTCTGTGATTTTGTACAGTTCCTGATATCTGCCTCAGATCCATTGTGTTTCACATTTACAGCAGAGCTGAGTTCAGCCTCTCTTGCTGTCCTTCAGGAGTCCTGTTGCTGCAGGGAAGGTTGAGCTCATTCAGCAGTGTATCTCGGTTGGTTCTCCCCTGGTGTTGTCCAATTGCTGCTCCTGTGGATCCCAGCCTGAGCAGCCCCTTGGGATGTTTCAGCAGCTGTAGGAACCCTTGGGTTGTTCTCTGTGGAATTTCTGAGTTTGTAATTCACTGCCGGGCAGTGCCAAAGGTCACAGATTGCTGGAGCTTAGGACAGAACTTCCTGGCTGGCAAAGATCCTTACGGCTGCTGATATACATGGAGAGTATATGAAGATTGCTTTAAGAAGCAGAAAACTGCATTTGAAATCACTGCGTGTCTCTGTGTGAAGTTCTTCTTACTTTCTAAAGTGCGAAAAGTTCAAATGATGCTTCCTACAGTTTCCCATTCCACAGCAAAGGCATGACTGTTCTGGTACTCCTCAGGAAATCAAACCACAAAGCAGTTCTACTAAGGGCAGGTTTGGATTGGCTATGAGGAAGAAACTCTTCCCTGTGAAGGTGGTGAGGCCCTGGCACAGGGTGCCCAGAGAAGCCAAGGCTGCCTGACCCCTGCAAGTGTTCAAGGCCAGGCTGCATGAGGCTCTGAGCAACCTGGTCTGGTGGAAGCTGTCCCTGTCCATGGCAGGGGGGTTCAAACAAGGTGGTCTTTAAGGTCCCTTCCACACCGAACCATTCAGTTGATTTCACCTTGTCCTGTCCCTTCTTCCCTGTGAGCAAACCCTGACCCCACCTGGCTGCAGCCTCCTGTAAGGGAGTTGAGGAGAGCCAGAAGGTTCCCCATGAGCCTCCTTTTCTCCAGTCTAAACTCCCCCAGCTCCCTCAGCTCCCCTTCACCAGACTTGTGCTCCAGACCCTTCCCCAGCTCTGTTCCATTCTCTGGACACTCTCCAGACCCTCAATGTCCATCTTGCAGTGATGGGCCCAGAGCTGGACACCGGACTCAAGGTGTGGCCTCAGCAGTGCCCACGACAGAGGGACAGTCACTGCCCTGGTCCTGCTGGCCACACCACTGCTGACCCAGGCCAGGTGCCACTGGCTGTCTTACCCACCAGGCTCTTTCCTGCCAGGGTCTTCCCAGCCTCTCTTCCCCAGCCTGGAGCTGCAGGAGTTTGTTGTGACCCAAGGGCTGGACCTGGCACTTGGCCTTGTTGAAGCTCAAACTTACAAAACAGGAGTGGCCCCAACAGTGGGCCCTGGGGCACAGCAGAGTGCCCTGCTGCCAGCTGGATTCACTCCACCATCACTCTCTGGGTCCAGCCAGCCAGGCAGTTTGTTCCCCAGCAAACGTGCAAGTGTTTTTAAGCTGTGGGCTGCCAGGACAATGCTCTCCAGGAGATGCTGTGGGAGACAGTGGTGAAAGGCTTTACTGAAGGCCCAGGTACACAACATCCACAGCCTTTCCCCGTCCATCACGTATTCACAGGAGGAGACTGGGTCAGTCAAGCAGGACCTGCTTGAGCCCATGCTGGCTGGGCCTGATGCCCCAGTGGTGCAGCACGCATTGTGTGATCACACTCCAGGTAACCTCTTCCATTCCCTTCCCTGGCACCGAGGTCAGGCTGACGGCCCTGAGGTTGCCCCAGTTGTCCTTCAAAGACTTCTCATAGATGGGTGTCATGTTGGCCAAGCTCCAGTCCATGTGGAGGAGCTCTCCAGGTACCCAGGACTGCAGAGAAATCATGATGGGGAGTTTCACCAGCTCCCTCTGTAGCTTTAGAGGGAAGGATGGCATCTCCCTAGACTTGTGCATGTCTGGGTAGCATAACAGTTCACTAATGATTTCCTCCTGCAGAAAGGAGCTCTCATTCTGCTCCCTGTTTCTGACTTCCCACTCAGGGGGGCTGGATATCCTGAGGATAACAGGGGTTTCGATTAAAGGCTGAGGTAAAGAAGGCATTGAATGCCTCAGCTTTTTCCTCATTGCTGGAGGCAATGTTCCCACCCCAGCATGCAATAAAGGATTGAAATTCTCCTTGGCTCTCTTCTTGTTATTAATGCATTTGGAAAAGCATTTCTTCTTAACTTTCTTGCCAGTGGCCAGATTGACTTCTAGCTGGACTTTTCCAATTTCTCTCTGATTGAGCTCATGACATGCTTGTAGTCTTCCTGAGTTGCCTGTCCCTTCTTCCACAGCTGCTAAACTCTCTGTTCTTCCCTGAGTCCCAGTGGAAGCTTGCTGTTCGTCCAGGCCAACCTTCCCTGGACCAGCTTATGGCACATTGGGATGGGCTGCTCTTCTGCCTGTAAGACCTCCTTCCTGAGGAATGTCCAGCTTTCCGGGGCCCCTTGAGTCTCTCAACCAGTGTTCTGAACAGACCAAAGCCTATCTCCTCCTCCACGAGTCCGAGGTCGGGGTTTTGCTGATCTGCTTCCTTCCTCCCTCCCTTCACCAAGAACTGAAATCAAATCATGTGACAGTTGCTGTGCCTGAGACAGCCTCTGACATCCCCACCAGTGCTCCTCTGCTTGCAAACAGCAGATCCCCTGGGGCACCTCCCTTGCTGGGCTCCCCTGCCAGCTGGGCCAGGAAATTTTCTTTCATATGCTCCAGGAACCTCTTAGACTGTCTCCTGTCTGCTGGCTTGGATTCCAGCCCACACCTGGTAAGTTGAAGATGTCACTGAAGATGGAGACAGTGGATAATGTGGGGTCATTCATCCACCCCCAATGCAAATCCTAGCCCACCGCTGAGCACTGGGGAGACACAGCTGGAGTGCTGATTCTGGGATCCCTGGACGAGCTGGATGTGTCTGTGCTGGAGCAAGGCCAGCAAAGGGCCAGGAAGGTGAGAAAGAGACTGGAGCACACAGGGCATGAGGAGAGGCTGGGAGAGCTCTGCTGACTTTTCTTGTGCTAGAGCAGGCTGGGTGCTAGAGCAGCATCTGCTCAGGGTGTATAAACACCTGACTGAAGGTGGGCGGTAAAGGACACAAGCGAGATTCTCCCGTGTTCAATGCAGATGGGATGAGACACAGTGGGCACAAGTGGAACTGTGGGAAGTTAGAATGAAAGGAATGGTGGTGAAACACTGGAACAGGCAGCCCAGAGCAGTTGTGGAGTCTCTGAGCTGGGACAAGGGCTGTCACGAGTCCATGCATGGTGCTGCAGTGCATGGAGGGATTTGGGGAGAGGAGAGGGGTCTGGGACACTACAGAGCAATATTTGTTTCAGGCAGCTGAGCAAAATGTAAATTTGGTGGCAGTAGTGATAAAGGTGGGATTTTATGAATGGCCCAGGATGTCTTGCGCAAGGGAAGGTCAGCCAGCCTTTATTCCAGGGGCAAGGGGAAACTGTCATAGCATGAGGAGCACCTGACTTTGGCAAAGTCCTTCAGTGAGGATATGGCATATGAGGGAGAATTGCCCAAGGAATGAGTCAATTATTTGGTAAAAAGAGTGTGTTTCCAAAGGAGCATTCCATACTTGGTTCTTGTGGAGGGAGCGGGGAGCTCTATGGAAGGCTCAGCTCAGTTATTGTGGCAGCCCCAGGAGCAGTGTGAGCACTGGGGATTCTTAGCAAAGGAGGAGGAAACAAAACCAACCAATTTCCCTGCCGCACTGTGAAGCTTAAAGTGTAGTGACAATGGAGTTTAAATGTCCCTCTTTTAAAAAAGTTACTCGAATTAGATTTTTTTTGCAGTTATATGTACACCCTTTTTATGAGCTACTCCCTAGATGATAGCCTGATGTCACATCCTGCTTCATTTATTGTCCTTTCCCACCTACCCAGACCTCCTCTCTCATCACTTCTGTTCAGAAGGAGAAACTGTCAGGTCGAAGACTTGTAGGCGCTCTCACAGATAGCAACCTCTTAAAACTCGTCTCCAGCTGAGCAGTGAATTCGGTGGTGTCTTGAAAGCGGACAGGTGAGTAGTGTTTGCAGTTTCTGTGTAATGGCGCTCATGATTTCAGAGGAAGAGAGCCAGGCTTCCTGTATTTGTTTTGTAAAAGAAACGGACTGGCTAATGCAGTGTCCAAAGCATTGCCTTATCTGCTCCAAAAGCCGGAATTATTTCTAACTTTATAGAAATGGGACGGTGGAGAAGTTCGCCTTTTGCGAAAAATAACACTGATAACTTTGAACCTTGCTCGTGGTTAGAGTGGCACTTTCCTGCCTCCTCTCCAGCACAGGAACTTCCCCCCAAGCCTGTCCCTCTTTCTCTTCTACAGCTTGCAGGGCAAAAAATGGTCACAGGGTTCAAGCAGCTGTGGTGTGGAGGGTGGGAATGTAAAGGGTCTGTAAAAGGCAGGGTGGGTTGGTTTTTCCTGCCTGTGACACTGGCAGCACACGCTGGCATTTCTGTGTGGAAGAGAAAAGCTTCTGGGGATCCCGAGCTGATGATTTGTGTATCTGCTGCCTCTGCTCTGTCCCCCAGCCCCAGTGCTTGGTGCAGAGTGATGGCTCCGTGTTCTGACATTTGGATGCCTCCCAGTGCGGCTGACAGGTCGTTTTTGGCTCCAGGGGAAGTCCTGAACGGGGCCCAGGCACAGAGATCTAGGGACAGTGACAAATGGGGCTGTGCCAGCTCAGTTCTCTGTCCTGTTCCCTGCCTCTTTGGTTACAGCTGTTGGATTAAAACTTTCGTTGTTTCCTGAACCTTTCTGTCTTGGGCATGGGGCTTTGGACTTTGAGCCCAGGGAGGCAGGAGAAATCATGGAATCCTTTAGATGGAAGAGACCTTTGAGATCCCTCGGTCTAACCCCAAGTTCCCTGTGCCATGTCCACCACTAAAGCAAGTCCCCAGGTGCCACTCCTGCATGGCTGTTCAGGGGCGGTGGCTCCACAGCTTTCCTGGGCAGCCTGTGCCAATGCCTGAGAACTCTTCCAGGGAGTGAATTTCTGAGAAATGTCAGCTCAAGCCTCTCCTGGCACAACTTGAGGCCATTTCCTCTGGTCCTAAATGCCACAACCTTCCTCCCTGCTTCTTCATGTGCTCTTGCCTGTTGCCCTTTCGGGCCCAGTGCAGGGCACAGGAGGGGCTTCTTCTGCTGCCCTTCACTTTAAGGAGAGGCAAGGGCCGAAACACTGATGCTAACACCAAGGATGGAGCTGGAATGACTTACCTGTTTGTTGCTGCCTCGTGTATAATCTCTCCCTCTCCATCCGTCGCTTTTGCCAGAAGAAGAGAGGTAATAAGGGCAGGAGAGTAGAGGGATTGCATGTCCATCACCAGGATCCACTGGGAGAGCTGAGCAGCTCAGAGCCAGTGTGGCCTTTGCAGGGCTGGGAAGCAGCCTTGAAATTCCCTTTACCTTGGCAGTTCTTGTCTTCATTGTCTGCTTCTGCCTCCAGAGCAACCTTGTATCAATTCCTTTCCATCCATCCACGCATCCATGCTGTGCTGCCATGAACAATGAGCCAGGCTTTCTGCATGGGCAGGCACTTGGTTTGGAAAGGCAGCAAGTGTTGGGTCAACAATCTGGGAGACTGAGGCTTGTGTTTGGTTTGGGGGAAGGACACGTTGTGTATCAGCAGAAAATGACTCCCCTCATGACAAACAGCTGTCACTGGGCAGCAGCTGCACACAGTGACTGTTGACAGGGCTCCAGAAATGGTCATAAAGAGCATTCCTATTTCCTCCTCCCAGGGGCTTTGCATACGTGTCTCATGTCTCATGCTCACAGTGACCTGAAGTTCTAGAGTAATAGAGGAGGTGTCTAATGGTGTTGCCAGGGTTTGTTGTGCACTGCTATGAGGATGGGAAACCCCTTGAAGTAAGGGTTACACAGTGCTACCTCATCTGTCTGGTTTTTTCTCTTCTTTCCTTCAGATCATGGCGGCTGTCTCGGGAGAGCAGGCTCTGCCTGGAGAGAGAATGCTCAGGATGCCCAGCTGCCTCCTAAAGCTGCCCAGGGTGGTGCAGAGCCACAAAGCCTGGGCTCTGTTCCTCCTCATCTTAATGTTTGTGTCCTTTGCCTACCACAAGTTTTACTGGAGCATCTGGGAGGACCCAAAGAGCAGAGGCCACCCCGACAGCTTGTCCGCTGCAATCAGCTGTCCTCCCTCGGTGCCTTCTTCCCAAAACATTACTGCTGGGCCCTCTCCTTCCCCAGGAAATGTGTTTTTTGTGGAGACCTCGGAGCAAACCAACCCCAGTTACCTGTTCTCGTGCTCTGTGGAGTCAGCAGCCAGGACACACCCCGGCTCAAGAGTGGTGGTGCTCATGAAAGGCTTGGCCAAAGGAAATGCCTCCTTACCCAAGCACTGGGCTTTCTCCTTGCTCAGCTGCTTCCCCAATGTGCAAATCCAGCCCCTGGACTTGACAGAGCTCTTTTCTGGGACACCTCTGAAAAGGTGGTACTTGTGGCCTCTGCGGCACTGGGAGCCTTATTTTTTACCCGTCCTGTCTGATGCCTGCAGGATTGTCCTCATGTGGAAATTTGGTGGCATCTACCTGGATACAGACTTCATTGTGCTTAAGAACTTACAGAACCTCACCAATGCCCTCGGGCTCCAGAATGAGGATGTTCTGAATGGGGCATTTTTGTCTTTTAAGGCCAAGAATGAGTTCATAGATCTTTGCATGCAGGACTTTGTGCAGAACTACAACGGCTGGGTCTGGGGACACCAGGGCCCAGAGCTCCTGACTCGTGTCTTCAAGAAGTGGTGCTCCCTCAGGACGATCAAGAGCATGAGCTGCAAAGGTGTGCGTGCTCTTGCCCCAGAAGCTGTTTACCCTATTCCTTGGCAGAACTGGAAGAAGCTGTTTGAGGCAGTCAGTGCCTTGGAGCTTCAGCAGCTCCTTAAGAACACCTATGCAGTGCACATATGGAACAAACTGAGCCACAACACCAAGTTAGAGATCCCCTCGCAGGCTCTGCTGGCTCAGCTCTATTCCCAGTTCTGCCCTGCCACCTATGCAAAGATGAAAGAGGACTCTGAATGGTGGGCAAGGCGTGCAGTGTGACCTGTGGGCCCTTGGCTGCAGGGATGTTCCCCAGACTGAAGGAAAGCCAGTGCCTTTGACCTCGCCCACAGTTGGTTCCTAGACCCTGGAGCAGCAGTTCTGTGTGACAGCAGTTCTGTGATTTTGTACAGTTCCTGATATCTGCNTCCTGATATCCACCCTAACCCTCCCTGACACAGCTCCAGCTGTCCCTGGGTCCTGTCCCTGTCACAGAGAGCAGAGATCAGTGCCTGCCCTCCTCTTCCCCTCGTGAGGAAGCTGCAGAACTGCTGGGAGCTCTGACCTCAGTCTCCTCCAGCTGAACAGACCAAGTGCCCTCAGCCCCTCCTCATGTGGCTTCAGCTCCAGACCCTTCCCCATCTCCATGCCCGTCCTTTGGAGGCTAACAGCTGTAGATCTTCCTTATATTGTGGCACCCAAAACTACACACAATACGCCAGGTGAGGCCACCCAGCCCAGAGCAGAGCAAGACAATCCCTCCCTGGCCCAACCAGCCATGCTGGGCCTGGTGCCCCCAAGGACGGGGATGTCCCTCCTGGCTCCAGATCCAACTGGCCATTGAGCAGGGCCCCCAGGTCCCTTTCATGGCACTGCTCTCCAGCATCTCATTCCCCAGTCTGTCTGTCTGTCCAGGCCTGTCCCACCCCAGATGCAGAATCCAGCCCTTGTCTTCATTAAACTCCACACAGTTGGTGACTGCCCAGCCCTGTCCTTTGTCCAGGTCTCTCTGCAGGGCCTCTCTGCCCCTGAGGGAGCTGACAGCTCCTCCCGTCTTTGCATCATCTGCAAACTTACTGAGTATCCCTTCCAGTCCCGCCTTCAAGCCTTTTTATGAGGATTTTTAAGACAACTGGGCCTAAGATGGCATCCTGCAGAACCCCACAAGGGAAGGCTGCCAGTCTGATGTCACCCCAGTGACTGACACCCTTTGTCAACCCATCACACAATGTGTTTATCCAGCTGTGGGCTGAACACTGAGATAGAAAGTGAACACTTTCAAACTTCACTGAAATCCAGAAAGATGACATCTACCAACTTTTCTTGATCCGCTGGGTGGGTTACCTTGGCATAGAAGGAAATTAGTTTTGATAAGCAGGACTTGCCTCTCATGAACTGTGCTGGCTGTGACCAATGACTGTGTTGTCCTTCAGGTGTTTTTCAGTACCTCCCAGAAGAATCTTCTGCATAATTTTACCAGGCACTGGAGTGAGACTGACAGGCCTGTAGCTTCCAGGGTCATCCTTGCACTCTTTGAAAACTGGGATCTCTCCAGATTCCCAAGACTGTTCAAAAATCATCAAGAGAGGCCTTGTGATGACATCAGCCAGCTCTTTATGTATTCTCAGATGAATCCCATCACACCCCGTAGATTTATAGGATCCAGCTGGAACAGCAGATCCCTCACAGCTTCAGGGTTAACTGGGAGTTTATCATTCTCACAGTCACAGTCCTCCAGCTCAGGATGCTGGGACCGCCTCAGCCCACCATCATTGTTGAAGACAGAGGCAAAGTAAGGATTAAACATCTCTGCCTTGTCCATGGCCCTGTTTGTGAGGTGACCATCCTCATCCTGGAACAGGCTGATGTCATTTCAGCACTGCCTTTTGCCATTAATGTATTTTAAAAACCCTCTTTTTATTGTCCCCCACATTTCTGGTGGCTTCAATTGCAATGGAGCTTTGACCCCACAAATTTTCCCTACAGTGGTGAGCAGCATCTCTACATTCCTTCCACATCCCCTAACCTTGCTTCCACTGGGCATGCACCTTTTCCACCTTTTCGCCAAAAGAAGATTCCCGTTCAGCCATGGTGGCTTTCTGCCTCGTCTGCTTGACTTCTGACATTTTGGAGTTGCCTGCTCCTGTTTCCTCAGGAACTGATGCTTAAAAAGTGACCAGCACTGATGGACTTCAAAAGCATTTTCTCAGGGGACTTTACTTCCTGGTTCTCTGAGCAGGCTGAAGTCTGCTTTCATCATGTCCAAGGCTGAAGTTTTGCTGGCACTTTGCCTCCTGTCACCAGAGATTTTAAACTCAATTGCTTCATGGTCGTGGCTAAGACAGCCACCAATCCCCACTGTGCTCACGAGAGACTCTCTGTTGACAAGCAACAAATCAAGGAGGGCATCCTTCCGAGCCAGCTCTCTTAGTACTTGCACTGTAAAGTTGTTATCCAGGTGTTTCAGGAATACATAGGGAGTATATGAAAATTGTGTTAAGAAACAGAAAATCTTTTAAAGCCTGCTGTGGAACTGATGACCATCTCCCCACCTGAATGTGTTCCTTGTGTATCCAGGTATTGTAATAATACATTTGAAATTAACCTCTTTTGAAATGAGGAGACGGGAACATCCTGGGGTTCTGCCTGTGCCAAATCAAAGCTTCTGTCTGGAAGGTAAAGTGTAAGCAATGTGTGTTTATTGCTCTTTTAGATATGCAGTGACTAGCAAGAGAAATACGTATAACAGTTTTAATACAACCTTTTGCTAAATACCATTATCTGCTGAAAAGCACAGTGCTACCATGCACGAGGGAAGACTGATGTAAGTTAGATGTAAATTAATGTGAGCAGGAGTATGTTTCATGGTTTCTCAGACACTGTCACAGCACATGACTGATTAAACACTACATTGCAGACCAAAAGAGATGGAGTCATCAATTTTTACTTGAAATGAGTTGTATAGAACAACATATTAACTTTGCTGTCTGGTCCTCTCCACCCCCAATCCGTTCCTCCTCTCTCCTCCACTCCTCCCTTCCCCTGATTTAAAAAGAAATGTTTCCTGCTCGCTCTACTAGTGTTCGCTAGTGGTGCTGAGCAGTACTGGATATGCTGTTCCAATGTGGTGCCCATGGCGCCAGACAACCACCTGTAGCTCATACTCATCTATCTTCACTGTCTCACGTGTGACTCTTTCTTCAGACAGCAGGAAAATGATGGTGTAAAGGGCAAATTCGAACTCTGGGCTGACACCAATAAAGCTGCTTCCAATTGGCTTGACTGCGCCCTTCCAGCTGAACTGGATGCTCAAAACTTGGTCATCTGTGTCAGGCTGAAAGCATAAACAAAACAACAGAATAATCTCCAACACAGCTGTGGCAGATAGACTTTCCAATTCCAGATTTTTGAGAGCTTTGTAAGATTGCCATCCTTGGTGCGCCTGGGTGCTATAGCTGGAGCACACTCTTTTCCCTGACCTCTGGAGCATACATGACCTTTTATCACAACTAAGTCTCAGCAGTGTTACAATTCTATAAACACCAGCACTGCTTTTTAAAATAGTCTTTGCAAAAGAAGAAGCTGGAAGGCGTGTTAGTATTCATTCTGCTTATATACAGTTTTATACTGTATATAGTTACTGCTGTTCAAAAAACTGAGCCTAGGATTGCATCATTACACCCTGTTCCATTACAACTTTTATCTCTGGATCCATTTGTCTTACTTGAAAAGGCTCCCCCTGCTTGTTCTTACCCTGGTTTTGTTCTTCCGAACCAAATATCCCTTGTAATCAATCTGGCCGCGCTTTTCCTGAAGGTAAAATTGCACCCAGTTGTGCAAACCTAAGATCTCTTTACCATGCCTTGTTTCTCCAACAAAAACATGTTCAAACCCACAAGAATCAGGCCTGTAATTAAAAAAAAAAAAAAGAATGATATAATGATATATAAGTCTTTTATATGTTTCTTAGAGTGGTTTGGGTTGGAAGAGAGCTCAAAGCCCATCGAGTTCCCTCCCCTGCCATGGGCAGGGACACCTTCCATTATACCAGGCTGCTTCAAGCCCCATCATATCCAGCCTTGGACACTGCCAGGGATCCAGGGGCAGCCACAGCTTCTCTGGGCACCCTGTGCCAGGGCCTCAGCACCCTCAGAGGGAACAATTCCTTCCCAATATCCCATCTAAATCTCCTCCCTGTCAGTGTGACGCCATTCTGAGACTGTCTTCCAGTTCTGTGTGTTACAGGTGGCACTTGGGCTTCTATTTACCTAAATCAGAATAGCACAGAGATTATCAGTGCCCATTCCCATCAAGCATACCTGTCTCCTTCCTTCCTGGCATAGAGCTGGAACCAGATGTCATAAAGCTGATGTTTGAAATCGGCAAGGGTTGGCTTTGCCAGATTTTTTTTCAGCAGATAGTCATGAGCTAGCTGAAGGATAGAAAACCAAGATCCATATACAGTTTACTTTTAAATTCAGTGTTTTCAGCAACAATAAAAAAAATCTGTGTTACTCACTCTCATGACTTCTGTCGCTAAGATTGCATCAAGAAAACAGTTGTTTTCAACTATTTCTTCTGGAGTCACTACTTCTGCTACACCAGTTGATGTCTCATAGTTGTCCAATAAGGAGATAAAGGCTGCAGAAAAAGAGAAACTATTAGCCTGCTCATATGCCTCATCCAGGCATTAGAGTGCTATCATAACAAGACACCACAGAATATACCTTGATAGCCCTTGGAGAAAGCCATTCCTTTTTATATCTGTTTGCAGTCTCAGGTACACTGTTAGGTGTAGGCCTTGAGGTGACTGTAAGCCAGATCACTGCTGTACTTTTTAAAGATCTTTTTAAACAGCTACTGAGCTTCCTTATGGAGCCAACTGCTGAAGTAATAATCACCTTCTACCAAAATAAATCATCTCTGACCACCACAATTACAGACACAGGTGTAGGGTCTTGAGCTATGCTGGCACAAGGTTTTGTGGGCATTCTTCTTGTGCCCACAAAATTCCTCTACTGAAATTCCTATTTCAGTAGAGGAATAATACAGCAGAAGCCTACATGAGATGGTTTGAACTTGAGAAAAATTAGGAAAGGAAACACATTCATAGACATGGCTGAACTGCAGCCCCCAATAGAAATGCAAGAACTAGCTGTGGGTCTAGTCCTATCTGAAAGGGCTTGGAAGCTGTGAGTAAAGGAGTAAATATGAATTTGGTGCCTTTTGCAATACTTAGACTCATAGAATGCTTTGAGTTGGAAGAGACCATAAAGCGCATCCAGTTCCAGCCCCCTGCCATGCACAGGGACACCTTCCACTGTCCCAGGCTGCTCAGAGCCACATCCAACCTGGCCTTGGACACTGCCAGGGATCCAGGGGCAGCCACAGCTTCTCTGGGCACCCTGTGCCAGGGCCTCAGCACCCTCAGAGGGAACAATTCCTTCCCAATATCCCATCTAAATCTCCTCCCTGTCAGTGNCAGAATCCCCCCTGCCCTGCTGCCCACGGGCTCTGCTGCAGCCCAGCACAGGGCAGCTCTGGGTCCCAGCTCTCACCCACAGCACCCCCAGGTTCTTCTCCCAGGGCTGCTCCATTTGCTCATCCCCAGCCTGGATTGATCCTGGGGGATGTCCTGACCCAGGTGAAGCAGCAGCACTTGGTCTTGTTAAACCCTGTGAGGTTCCCTTGGGCCAGGTCTCAAGTTTGTGGTAAGTGTCTCATCCCTTTTACTTTCTAGTGGAAGAACCAGAGAATTCAGATTTTGCCTATGGCACAAAAAGATGTTCCTCCTGAGGCTCAGGTACAGGTAACCTCCATGCAACTGTTATGAAAACTCCCTTCAAATGACCTGCAGCCTGATGATTCTCACCACCATGCAAATTATATATGATGTTATATTTTAGGCAAACATGTAAAAACCAGCACAGATTTTTTATATCATGTCCATCATTAACAAAAAACAGTTCTCACTTGCAAAAGTTTGTATGCTCTTCAGGCGTTCTTCATTCACGTTGTGAAACAGATGTCTGGCTGCATTGTCCTGGACAGCACTGTCACCTTGCTGTGCTGGACCCGCTCTTCCCTGGGAGAAAACCAGAGCGAAACAATGTAAGGAGTAAGATGTCCGTAGAGGAAAAAATGCTGCCTCTGTAATAATCAAACCAAACCCCATAATGCTATCAGAATTCTTTGTTAAGAATTGTCTTCCTGTTAAACAAGAGAAGACATTACAGAACAGCCAGCATAAAGAAAAAAAGACACTCTAAGAGCCTGAAATTTCCCTGTTGACTCAGAGATGATTGTGATAGCCCATGTGATAGTTCAGTTCTGCTCAGTATCCAGCTGTTACACTATATACGTCACAAATGGTAAACAAAAGTAATGTGTAGAGTAAGGGCTCCCTTCCACCACAAATCAATAAAAAGGAGATTTGGGTACCTTCTGTCTCTGCAGTTATAAGGAAGCCTTCCTGATAATTTTCAAATTTCTATTTCATAAAGGGCATTCTCAACGAAAGAAGATAGAAGATGAGTAGCAGTTTGTTAACACAAATGAGGAGTACCTTTTTCTGGCAAAAGGAGAAACCATATGGGAGAAGTTTTCCCCATACACATTTTGGCTTGAGGTAGGTACCCCTATTTCGAGTTTATCATCAACAGAAAATTATATGTTATGAAGCAAAATCGGAATGTAGCGTTTGAGTAACATCAGAATAAAGTGAGTTCTTGCGTGATTGCAAAACTGAATTCTGAATATTCTGGCCTGTTGCAATTTGCGGCCAAAACATGTGGTCGTTTTTGTACTGCACTGAGCTAGCAAGGAATGAAATGGCTGTTCATCAAATCTCACAGTTCTCTGGGACTGGAAGCAGCACTCCTGAAATCTTCTTCACCCTCCCCTCTGTGCTACTTCCTAGTCTCCCAGAGAAACCCAGGAATTCCTCCAATTCCTCCCTTATTCCCCTAGGAATGACTTGGGACCTGTCTTCCCTTCTCTCTTGCTGCAAGTCACCCAGACTCCACACCCAAGCTGTCATTCACATGCCGAAACACCCAGGGTGGAGGGGACCTCAGCACATCTCTAGTGCTGCTCAGAGTGTGGTTAACATGGAATTCAGACTATTTCTCAGGGTGTCATTTGCTGGGTCTTGAAAAAATCCAGAGATGGAGATTTCACAGCTTCTTTGGGCATCCTCTTCCTTTGTCCTTGTTGAATTTCATGATGTTCCTTCCTTAGCCCACTCCTCCAGCCTGCCTATGTCCAGTGGAAGAGAAGCCCTACACTTGAACTTACCAACTCCTTCACTACAGTTTGCTGTCATCTCTAAAATTTGAAGGGTTGCACTTGAATTCCTCCTCCAGCTCACAGAGAGAGATATGAAATACTACAGAGCTCAAGACTGACACCTGAGAGACTCCATTTGTATCCAAAGTCCAGGTAAGTGTGAACCCTTTCTGTTCTCTATACCACTCCCTCTCCTAAGGGATGCTCCCTCACTGGACAAGACAAAGCACAGGCAACTTTTTCTAGCAAAAGGCACTTTTGCAGGCACTTTTCCTGCAGCACCACACTGCCCTTAATCCTGACTTAGCAACTGGTTACCTGCACATCAATTGTGTAGTCTTTCCCAGGCCTGAGGCGGTGAACATCTGCATCCCACATGTCATTGAAAAGCTTAGAAAGTTCATGATTTAAGGCCTTCCTGTCAAGAAATACAGAGGAATACATGTGTTAAACAAAGGCACGTGCTGTTATTTCTGCAGGTCACTTCTAGAGCCTTCTGATGTCACTCCACGTTGTGGATATCAGCTTGTCACCAAGCTTCTCTTTCTCCCCACACCTTCCTGTCAAGTGCCATTGTAAAAACCCCAACACTTACGGTCCACGTTCCTTTTTAAAAAATGCAGATAACCTGTAATGAAACCTGAGTGTCTTGGTTTGAAAGACAGGTGTCTGCTAAGAGAGGTTGAACCCTCCCTTAGGGCAGAGAATGAGTGAGTAAGGATCTAAACACAGGGTCTGCATACAATAAAAATCCCTCATGCATTGATCTCTGATGCACATACAGACCTACCCAAGCTTCTCCTTCCCTTATTTTCAATGGAATCTTGCCCTGCATAATAGTGTACAGTTTTCAGAGGTCTATCCATACATCTATCTACAAGATTTAGGAAGGGTTGTTATTGTGATGAAGCACCCAGAGGTAGCTCCAGCTTCAGGTACATTATGTCCACACTAAGAGGAGATCAAGATAACAGAGTGGAGAAAAAGAGAAGTGGATTAATCTTTAAATTACTGACAGTGTAATCAGTCAGTTACAAACCAGCACATGCATCAAAGCCCAGAGAAGAGTCACTTGATAATTTTGAATTCTCCTCTGAAAGAGGAGCTTTCTAGAAAAGAAGAAAATGACAGAAATCTGTCAACAATTGGCTTTTTTTTCAGATAGCTCTTTGGGCAGCTTGCCATGATGTTAACAACCAGTTCTTCCAGACTCCCAGAACCAAGGCACCTTCAAGCCCAACCCTGAACCTCTGATTACTGTTACGTCTTCTCCTTCTGTTCAGGCCAGGATGGAGATAACTCGCTGCATCCTCCTGCCAATGGCAAATTCCACGCTCTCTAGCAGAAAGAGCAAACAAAGATTGTGGCAAGGGCACAAGGGCAGGGCAGATAACCATAACTCCTGCAGCTGCCACACCTCAGTCTGCCTGTAACCGTGGATCTGAGCCCTCTTGTTCCTCAGCAACACTGGAGGCACTGACAGTCCGTTTTCCCTCGGGCTCTCCAGTACTTTGGGATAGCTGCAGATGGGAAATCACTTGAATCTTTAACTGGGCTTGAACAGATGTCAATCCCTGAAGAAAGGAAAAGGACTAAAAATTCTAGTCTGTGGGAGCCAAAGGATATGTTCGTTGCCAGGGTTAAATGGAATGTAAAGGAAGATTTGTGCTTGGAACAGGTACTTGCATGGATCTTGCGGTGGAGAAGAAGGAGGCTGTGACAGAGGAGCTGCATTCAGCTCCTGCCCAAACCCCAGGCTCTGCCTGCACAGCAGAAGTGGGGCTTGTGGCACCACATTATCAGCACTGGCTGGGCAGCCTGAGCGAGGCCCCTGCTCAGTGTCCCAGGGAGCTGCCTCGTGGCAGAGCTCAGAAGCCACCAACAGCAGCAGTTTTATTCATTTCCAGCCATACCTCCATATTCTTTCCAGAGTCTTAAGAAAACCAACCCCTTCTCAAAAGAGCTTAAAACCAACACCAAAGAGAAAACTGCTCACCACAGGAGCTCAGCTGCAGTCCCAAGAACAGAACTGGTGAGCTCATGGAACAGTACCAGAGATGTTTTTCAGACTTTAAGCCTTTACCTTGGACTGCCCTAATTTTATTGGATCACTTTTGTCCTGGGTTCTGGACCATCCTGCTGTCTGCTCCTCTGCATCAGCTTATCCCATCTGTTTGAGAAGCATCATATTACGTTTATTAGAGTTTTTACTTTGGAAGTAACTACTAGTGGTGGAGAGGAGTCTGCTGCCTGCTGAACATCCAAGGTATGTGAAACATTATGGAGGATGTCAGTTGGGTTTTGTTATATTTTGTTCCACAGATACAGTATTTTATATACAAATATTTTAGTATGTGTGTATTTCTGTAAAAGTCACCTATCTAGGAGAGATATGTCATCCCTTTAATACCCACTGCTTGTTATCAATCTGCTCATGGCAGATTTGTCCTGTGTTTATAAGGCACTGTAGGGCTTTGTTTGACCTTTCCTCCTTTAGAAATATTATGGAATATCACATGAGCTCAAGGTGTCTACTCAGGAGAGGGTTACAGCAAGAGTGTACCTACAGCTTTCAATACTCATTTGTGTTTAATAAATACACTTTTACTAAATGTATTCCTGCATTCAGGAAAATTGTCCCAAAACTGAAATCACTAAATTTTACACAATAAAAGCCTTTACTCTCCTTTATCTCTGCTACCATAGTATCATCATGGACTTTTTCTCTCCTTTTTGTTGTCCCTTTAGTTTCCAAACAGAGAGAGCACCTGTAATATGCTGTAACTGAAGATTTAAAAAAACTATCCTAGCCCAAGCAAAAAACTTGTCTAGCAACTTACACAGTCATCTTGTAAAAACTGTTTCTGGATGTTATTTCTTTTAAAAGGGCCATAAACGTAGCTTACACATACAAGGTGAGACAACTTCAATGAGAAGATGCTCAACACCTTAGTGCAAATCCATGACACACCAGCATCTACGTAAGGTTGTGCTGGAAAAGAGGATTGCGTATTTACTCCCTGGTTTTCAACACAATGGCATGTGTGACTCAAAACAGAGATTTTTATCACCAATTCTCAATCCCCTCCCTATGGTGAAAGCTCTGAGTTGTTAGATATATGCTTTCACATAGAATAAATTATTTCTGTGTGAGAAGTCTGGCCAGTTAGATTTTGTCCAGTTGGAGCCTTGCTTGGATGTGCTTATGTGAGCAAAGTACCACCCAGCAACAACACTCAGTCTGCACTTTCAAGAGCTGACAAAACTTTTGGGGGCAGCTCTTTGCAATAGTAACTGATGCAACAGCAGTGTGGTTAGAGCAAAAGAATCTAACATCTCCATTTGTTTCTTCATTCTACCCAAAATAATGCTCCAAGAAGACTTTATTGCTATAAATCAGAAATTACTCAAGAATACGAAGAGAATTAAAGGTCAGTGGCAAATACTGTGAGCAAGTCAACAGTGTCAGAGCAAGAAAAACATGTATTGCAAGTGGGTCACAGAAAGCCTTGCAAAGAAGGTTTGATTGAACATCTTCTCCAAAGTAAATTTACCTTCAGAGATCCTTTCAACAACATGCAATTTTATACAGCCTTTAATCTTTACACAGAGAAGAAAAGGATTTGGAACACCTGATGAGCAGCCATACAAGAACTTTCCAATCATTAAAAAAACTTGGTTCAAATGTTGAGAAATACATGCAACGGTTTAAATGGCTAACAGAAGATAGAAACAATGCTCTAGATTTCCATCTTATGCCAGTGTCTATGTATTTTATTTGAGTCCAGTGGGTTGGTGTTTTTTTTATTTAAAGCTGGTATTTGAAATACCAAAGGATAAATAAGGCTGGTTTTGTAGGTGCAAAGGAAAAACATAAGGAAAAAGGTGTCAAGGGGCAAACATAAGAGTAGGCAGTTATCAGCAAACAGTGTGTCAAGGTCCTGAGCAGGCAGGTGATGTTTGAAGAACTGATTCTAAGCTATGCTTAAGCACAATCTGATCCTAGCATCATCTTTATTTTAAGCTAATGGTTCAGTAGCCTCACCCATGTTTTACATTGTGGTGAGTTAGTAAAACAGAACAGAAAGAGGAAGAGGGTTCTTGTTGTGCTGCATGTCAAGTAATATCCACCCTTTTACAGACAAATATATGCCATCCCCACTCCCCTTCCTGTGAAAAGAGAGTTATGATTGTCTCTTACCCACTTGCCATGCCAGGAAGAAGTTTTTCTCTTAGCAAAATACTCCGAGCAGGGAGAGGGCAGCCTGAAGCTCAGCAATCCTGCAGTCCAAGGCACGGAGCTGTGCTCCTCTTACCTCTCCTGCCCACTGATGACTGTCACTCAGCCTTACAGGAAGGAAGGGGACAGGCAGGAGGTGCCAATTGCCACAAGAGTCTAGGGACAACACCACAACCGTCGCCTCTCTCAGCGCAGGAACACTCGCACCAGGAAGTCAGAGCCACCTGTAGCAGGCTCCTGCCTCTCCTTGTCTCGCATCTCGGATTATTTGCCAAACACATTTTAAACCTCCGGATGAAATTTGAGCCCAGAAATAAGCACTGCCAGTCTGAAAGCCTTGAGATGGACAGGACATTCTAGTCTTGTTATTCTGTATAGAGCTATTATTTGACAATAGAATGGAAGATGTTAATTAATTTAAGATTTAAAAAAAAAATAGGTGGGGAAGGAAAAAACCCAACAAATGTTTCTCTGTTTGCAGCTGAAATTGCTAATTGTGATCTTGTGAATATTAGGAGGTATTATAACCAGGAAATGTTTTAGAAAGGCAGAACTTTGTGTGTGCCCCTGGTAGGTGCAGCTACTCATTCCAGTGCCTGTCCTGGGAAACTTGCATTCATTATGTGGCTAAATTAGCCTTCAGAAGGTTTAAAGCCTATTGTTAGTCAGTTGGTACTTGCAGCATTTTCTTCTTCATGATAATAATTTATTTCTGAAAAGCATAGCTTCAGGTCCAAACTCTATATATATGTATATAGAGAAACTGCAAGGGCTTCATGTTAGCTACCAGTCATGCAAATAGTTCTGCACCCCTGGTCCATGTTCAATTTAGAGCCAAATAAAGCCCCTGGTAATGAAGACACCTGACACATAGAACTGCACAGGGAACGAGACATGCAGCCCACTTAAAACTCTTAAAAGTAAAGCTTCCTTCTCACACTGGCAGGGGAAATTAAAGTATCTCAAAACTGAATATACTTAATTTTGACAGAATTTTTCTTTACCAGTTTTAGTTATTGGAGTTCAGGGTAAACAAGGTAAATCACAAAAATTTAATGCCTTGGATTTGTCAACTACCCCAGTTTATCAACTGAGTGCAGGAAGTATTTTTCCATGCTTTCATTTAAAATACAAAAGCCAGTAAGCATATTCTGTCTATAAGGAAGTTGTGACTTCTTTATTCACATGAGCAAAAAGAGCCCAGATGGGAGCCCAGGGAGTTTTCACTCACAAGTAGCATCATCACTGGAGTCAGTGGTTTTGAGTTTGAGTTTAACAAAATTACAGCTCAGATCAGTAGCATCGCGAGCAATTTCACAACCAACCATGTACTTGAATGTCTTTTAAAACTTCTGTCTTTTCATTTAGATACTTAGCTAAGAAAAACACAAAGATCCTGAAGAGCAAAAGGGTGTGTTTGCCAACAGAAAGAAGCGCTGATCAAAGAAAAATTAGATGAGCACAGAATCTGGGCCATCCCTGGGTCTAATGCAGATAAAAGAGTGTGCAGAGAACAGCCTTTGTATCTACATGGTTTGGCTTCCTCTGCAGCAGAGCTAAGCTAGTGCCTTGTCAAACCCATTGCACGGGGCAGTGGAGGTGGGTTTTGTGCAAGAGTTGAGGCCAGGCTGCCCCTGTGCTCTGTTCCTCTTTTTCTGTCACAAGGGAACGGGGAGTGTTTGGTGCTGTCTCACTCACACGGGACCAGCATTCTCAAAGGAGTGGGGCAGGACACTCGTGGAAGATGTTCTGACCTTGCCAAGGTCAAGGATCAAGGAGCTTCTGGGAACAAAACATATTTCTAAAGCATGTAAGCATTAGAAATTTCTGATTTTCACTGGGGCTGGACAAGCTCGCTCAGGGAGCCTCACTTAGCAGTGCTAATTCCCAGCTTTAATAAGTAAATCATGACTGACTTATGATATGTTCTCACAACCAGATGAGCACACTCAGGAAACCAAGAGGCTGAAAGAAAACATCTGCTTGGGCACACAGGGGGCTCAGTGTTTTAGTTTTAGGAATGCCAAGCATACACTTTTCTTGATTTGGGAAGGACAAACTGTCTAGGAATCATTAAAGACATATTGTGAAGGCATAATATATGAAGACATATTAATGAAAGAGCATTGAAGTGTTTCATTTTTAACACAGACACGAAGATACATTTCCTTATTAATCACTAATTTTCCCACATGGATCTGAACCAAAATTTTAGGCAGACTGGCTGAAACAGCCGATCTTGTTGCACACCTCAGTTCTGGTGCTTTTTGGATAATCATTGGCACTAATGAATCCTTAAGCCTGAGGGGATTGGGATTGTTCACCTGCAGAACAGAAGAGAAGCTTTGGGGTGACCTCACTGTGGCCTTGCAGTGCCTGAAGGGAGCCTGCAGGAGAGATGGAGAGAGACTCTTGACAAGGGCCTGGAGTGACAGGACAAGGGACAATGGCTTCACACTGACTGAGAGCAGGGTTAGATTGGATATTGGGAAGGAATTGTTCCCTGTAAGGGTGCTGAGGCCCTGGCACAGGGTGCCCAGAGAAGCTGTGGCTGCCCCTGGATCCCTGGCAGTGTCCCAGGCCAGGCTGGATGTGGCTCTGAGCAGCCTGGGACAGTGGAAGGTGTCCGTGCCCTGGCAGGGGTGCACTGGGTGATCTCCACAGTCGCTTCCAGCCCGAACCGCTCCATCATTAGTTACTCGGCTCCCCAGGCGCAGCAGCGCGCTCGGCACGCGGCACGGAACGGTCCCGGCTAGCGCCGCGCCCATTGGCGGGGGGCGCCGTGACGTCACGAGGCGGGGCGGGGCTCGGCTCCGCGCGTGTGACGTGACGGGGCGGAGCGGGGCGCGCAGCCCGCGCGGCGTGTGACGTGACGGGGCGGTGCCCGCGGAGCGTCGGGCGGCCATGGGGGCTCAGCTGAGCGCGGTGAGTGCCGGGCCGGCCGGGAGCGGGGGTCCCTTCTGCCCACCCGGCCCTGCTCGCCCGCCGGTGCCGGGAGCCCCGCGGGTCGGCCCGCGTTGCGGCGGAGGCTGCGGGGCTGTCCCGCGGCGGGCCAGGGGGGTTTGCGCTGCCAGCTCGGCGGACGGCTGCTGTTGCTCTGCTGGGATGGCTGTGGTTGTGCTGTTGTTGCTGAGGGCCCGTCCTGCTGCCTCTGCGCGCTTGTGGGGTTTTCCCCCGTGGGAATGACTGCAGACGGGGGGAGCGGAGGTTTAGAGCGGGCGTGAGGAAGGAATTGTTCCCGGTGAGGTGCTGCGGCCCTGGCGGGATTACCCGAAGCTGTGATGCCCTGGATCCCTGGCAGCGTCCAAGGGCAGGCTGGACAGGGCTCGGAGCAGCCTGCGGTAGCGGGAGGTGTCCCTGCCCCAGGTGTCGGGACGAGGTGATGCTGAAGGTCGCTTCCAGCCGCAGCCATCGCCCGGTTCTGTGCTCACGGCTGCCGGGCGGAGATCAGGGGCTGCAGCGCTGCCAGCCCTGCCGCGCTCCGTGCCGCTCCGCGCTCAGCTGCCTGTTGCGGCTCTCGGCTCTGCTGCTCAAACGCTCGTGTCCCTGCCTTGGTGACAGCAGCTGGACGGAGGTGTTCAGCATGTGCGGCGTTGGGTTCAGCTGCTCATGGGGTGCACTGAACAGAGGAGATGAGGCTAAGGCTGTAGAAGTGAAGAAACCCCTTTATCCTCTGGTTAGTTTCTGAAGCAGATGAGAAGAACGTTCAGCTGAGCTGACTTCCACAGCAGGGTTTCTGGACTGAGGGTCCGAGGTTTGTGCTGCCCGGGCAGGGTTTGGTTGGTGTGTTCGCAGGGCAGGAGCCGTGAGCTGCTGTGCCTGACTGCTCTGCTCACCACGCCCAGCACTGCAGCCTCCATGCCTTTCTCTTTGTTATCGCACTGAGGCCTCTTTCCATTAATAACAATTCCTGCTCGCTTACTAATTCTGCCTTCAGATAGCAAAGATTAGTGCAGCTGGAAATGATGAGTCACAAGGTCCCCTTTTAGGGATTCCCAGGCCTTTTGGTCAGCCTGTTGCTCTCTGCTGCTGTAGACCCGATGCTGAGCAGTTATCTTTATTAACATCTTGGTGTGCCCTGTGGTGAGACGATATAGGTCACTTTTAACCCAGAGAATGTTTTTCTTAGCAAGCGTGACTTTTTGTAATCATTCAGCCTTCAGTTCTTCCCTTTTCTCCTGCCCACCTGCTGATAGATCTGAGTAAGGAACTAAAACAGCTTTCTGAATTAGTGGGTGTGCTGTTTCTTTCCAGGCCAAATCCCGTGAGACTTTTGCACTAATTGACCATGAATAAAAAATTGCTTTCCACAAGGTTAACGCTCTGTTAAAATTATTTCTCATTGCCTGACAACAGCAGCACTATTTTTTGTTCAAGTAGCCACATTAGTAAATGGAACTATTTTACATATTAATGTCTTATTTGACATTAATAAGCTGCAGAGTCAGCTTGCTATTGCCAGCAGGCCTCATTCACATGTGAATTTCTCATTAAGGTGTTTATTTGCTGCTCTGTCACCTTGAACAACTTCCCTCCCTCTCCCCTTTTCTGTGATTCAATAACAAAAGTTCTTCCCAGAGCAGCAGTAATCTGGTGGATCTATGAGAGTTAAGGAATAATATTCCTATAAACTTCAGCTTCTTCAGGAGCAACCTGTGTGGAGCTGTTTCAGTGTTCCCAAATAAAAGTGAGAACTGCAGTGTATGTATATGGCATGGTGTGCCCTCAGGCTGTACACAGAGATGGTATGTTTTAAACCTGCACAGCAGCATTTGAAGAAGCGAGAATTTATACTGTCCCACAGTTTTATTATTAATAATGTAGAAAGTTTTTATAGCCTCCTGACAGACTGTCACACTTGCACAAATGCCATTCTAAAATACTGGTAAGGTTGCTTTAAAATAAAGTGAAAGTGAAAGCTAACCGGGCAGGACTTTGAGTTCACTTTTAAAAATTTTTTTTCTCTAGTCATGCTTTTCCCCTCTCCTCTGCTGAAGCGTTGAATAATAAATTACAGAGTCAAAGGGGATTTTTGTGGTAGTTGTTCAGTTTATTCTCTTGCCCTAGAGTAGAGAGGGTGGTGTGGTGTCAGAGCTTAACCTGCTCCTGTCTTGTGGGGCTTCAGATGTGGGGAAAATGAAATGCTAAAGGGACAGAAAGGGCTGCCCCTTGGCTGTGTCCTGCTTTCCCAGGGCAGGGGTGCTGCTCTGCGTGCTGGTGGGAGCACAGTGCCTGCACCCCAACTTTGAGCTGGAGGGCTTTAGGTTGGGTATTAGGGAATTAGGGTGGAGATTTCTCCCAGAGGGTGGTGGGCACTGAACAGGCTCCCCAGGGAATGGGCACAGCCCCAAGCCTGACAGAGCTCAAGGAGCATTTGGACACTGCTCTCAGGCTTGGGGTGGGATTGTTGGGGTGTCTGTGCAGGGCCAGGAGTTGGACTCGGTGATCCTGATGGGTCCCTTCCAACTGAGGGTACTCTAAGATCCTGTGCGTATTTGGACATGTGTGACATGTGTGTCTGTGCCTGCTGGAGATGAGGACCTGGGATGTGGAGCTGTGACAGCCTCGCTGGTGTCCAGCTGCCAGCATGCCAACCCCGTGCTGGGGTGCAAGTGCCTCAACACAGGAGTGAGGCCACGTCTTCATAAAGCAAATCTGTGGGTTTGGGATTTTTTTTTTTTTGTTTTGTAATAATACTTTCTCTTCCTGCTCAAAGAAACACATTGTTTGTTGGTGGTTAGATTATCATGTCACAGTACCATGTCCCTTGTCACCTGAATAACTATCCCACTATGCACAAGTGTCTAACGCTGTTTCTGCGCTGCTGCAGTTGCGTCAGGTGGTGACATACCCAATATGGCTGATCTACAGCACTGTCATGAGGATTTTCAGGAATCCCCGGCCTGCCATCACCCTGAAGGACCCTGAAGTGAAGTATGCACTGAGGCTGATTGATAAGGAGGTAGGTGCATGTGAGTGACCTCTCCATGGAGACTGAAATGCTTCTGAAGTCTTGGATGATGTCCTGACAGGGTGGAGACTTTTGTCTTGAGGAAAGGACTTTATAAAAGCTCTTTGTGTAGTATAGCTGAGTTCTGCAGTTCTGCAAGCAGCTTGTTTCCAAGCAGTTTAGAGTGGAGAATGCTGCTTTAGAAATGGTCAAACTCACTGTCACGTGTGTCTCGTGTTGTGGAGCACATCAGCAGAAATTCCGAAACACTGCACTACTGGCTGGGCTAAGGGACACAAGTCCTGCTGTCAGGCAGAGCAGGCAGCTTTTCCATGGTCAGGAGCATTCAACAGCAGTTGTCAGAGCTGTGTTGATCCTGGTTCCTGTTACTGGATTGATGTACTTTAATGCACTACAGGAAGAAAAGAGTTTAAGTCATGTAGTCCTGACAGCACCCGAGCTGTCTCAGCTTCTCTTTCTCTCTGTTAAAATTAAAGCCACTCTGTACCTGCAGGTACAAAATGAAATTCTTACTCAAGTGGGATATCAGAGGAAAGCCATGATGCTTTCAGGGGTGGATTTTGCCATCAGAAGTTGGTAACTCAACTTGTGGGAAGTGAACCAAAGCCACCAAAGTTGAAAAGTCCAGGTTTCCCATGGATAAAGCCACCATCAAGAGCATGAGAGAGAAATCTTGGCTTCTCAGGTATAAAGTCACACCTGAGGGTATTTTAAGTGTTGACTTTTTAAGGCTATGAGCTAGTCAGAAATCTATCAGAGGGCTTTGGACTAGAACAGAGCTTTAAGGTTTAGAGGGTGCACTGATAGCTTGGCTTTCACTGGTTCTGTCTGTCAAAGGAAACAGTCATTGTCATTCTGAATCCTGGGCTCGTGGGAACCGAAAGCTTCCCTGTGGCTTGGGCTGGGCTGCATTGCTGAATTTATTTCCCAGGTGTACTTGCTGAATTTATTTCCCATGTATATTGCAACCACGCTGTTATTATAGACTCCTTACTTTCTCATGAAGTCAGGAGCACGGGACTGCAAGGAAAGGCTGAGGGGATTGGGATTGTTCACCTGCAGAAGAGAAGAGAAGCTTTGGGGTGACCTCACTGTGGCCTTGCAGTGCCTGAAGGGAGCCTGCAGGAGAGATGGAGAGAGACTCTTGACAAGGGCCTGGAGTGACAGGACAAGGGACAATGGCTTCACCCTGACTGAGAGCAGGTTTGGATTGGATATTGGGAAGAAATCGTTCCCTGTGAGGGTGCTGAGGCCCTGGCACAGGGTGCCCAGAGAAGCTGTGATGCCCCTGGATCCCTGGCAGTGTCCAAGGCCAGGCTGGATGTGGCTCTGAGCAGCCTGGGACAGTGGAAGGTGTCCCTGCCACGGCAGGGAGGTTGCAAAGAGATGATCTTTAAGGTCCCTTCTACCCAAATCCTTCTATGATTCTATGATGTGCCCAGACTGAGTCTGCCACACCTGTTGTCTTTTGAACAGAGAAACAGGAGTTTTGAGGCTGCTTCCTAGTGTGCAGCATAGGAAAAATCTTTTATAGTATAGTTAGATGTGCTAGTTTAGTTTGTGCCTTGAAAAAAGCCGACAACTTCACTTTGGTTGGTTGGCTTTGTAATGGTGAGCATAATTAATTTACTGCCTTTCAGTGCCTTCAGCAAAGCACCAGCCTGCAATAACTGTTCTCCAGCTTTGCATTTGGCAAGGGTGGAAAACTCCTCGGCACTGCAACTTGAGACAGAAGCATGTGGCCAAGGGCTTCCAGGTGCTTAGGGCAGTGCCAGGGTCTTTGTCGCTGTTGAGCTGCTAGCAGAGAGAAAAGACCCTCCAGAAGTTGTGTCGATCAAAAAGATTTATTTTTTTATTTTCCCAACTTATACAGACTTTTCAAAGGTCACTCAGATTGGTCAGTCCGAAACCTCCCCCTGAGCCTATTGGCCAGGCCCGAACTGCGCACATCTCGAGAAACTGTTTTAATAACATCCAAACTTTATCTTTGTCTATAAAAACACCAGAAAATTCCCACAGGAAAGGTCTGTGCCAGCCACAGGTGACCCCATGCTGGAAATGCATCCCAATCCAAGGCTGGCTGTAATCCAGCCCTGACTAACCCCTTGCTCAGTGTCCTCCTGCCTGTGTGGCACAAAGATGCAGGTGTGCTGATCTCGGTGTGAAGGATTTCCTGAGCCTCTTCGTTTCTCTCAGTTGCCTCATGAGGCACCCAGATATTTCAGTCACCTTCAGCTAAACTGTCTCGACTTGAATTGGTGAGATTAGTAAGTGGAATTCAGAGCTTTGTGCTTTCTGCGTGCTGTTAAAGACAGCGTAATAAAAATACAGCAAAATGGCAAAATCCAGTGAAGCAGGCGCTGAAATTTCCGTACAGAAGCAGCAGCGGTCAGAGTGAGAGCAGCAGGGTTAAGTCTGCATTAGTTGTCTTTCTAAAGGAATTTTCAATGGCAGTTTCTGCTCCTGAAGAGACATAAGTACAGAGAAGCCCTTTTGAGACTGCCAGTCAGTTCCCATCTTCCTTCAGGATTTGCCTTCAAATGAGTTACTGTGAAGAAAATTTCATCAGTATGATCATAGTAAGGGAAGACGAGACAAACTGTGATGAAGGAATTTGTCTCCATTGGTTACTTTAAAAGCAGTTGAACAAACAAAATGAGGGTTACAAAACCCTTCAAAAAACAGAAAGTCACTGGCATTAAGCTGTATGCTGTTTCTTTCTGTCTTTTCTTTGCTGTGTTTTACATTCCCATTAATATGACCTGATTTTTAAAACATAAAACTTGTGTAATACAAGAAATAGTATTTAATTACTTACTGCCAAAATTTATTCAGGGTGGGACTTTCTTAGTAAAGATTAGAATAAATTATCCCAGCAGGACTGCATATATTGTCATAATTTTGTAATGAAGTTAATATCGAAATAGAGTGCTCTTTTCAATTTTATTTACAGATTAATTCAGTATTTACAAGGAAAATATGTTTAAGGATCTTAGCATAGCAAAAGGAACCAGGTTGCTACTTCCATTGAAATTGTTATTTCATCTGATTTTGAGAGATGGAAATCAAAATACTTTGGCCTTGAACTGCTGCATATTTAAACTTGAAATGAGAATTGAAGAAGTAATTAATTTTTATCTTGTGGCCTTCTCAGAGTAGGCAGTGTAAATGTTCATAATGTTTGGGAAGTTATCACTTATTCTTGATCTGCAAGTGAGTGTCATTTATTCTTAATCCTGCAGGAAGCCAGACTTGTCTTGTTTTAAAAGTGAAATCACAAACACCTCAACGACACAGCTGACTGTTCTTTCAATTTTCCTCTTCCAGGAAGTTAGTCATGACACAAGGAGATTTCGATTTGCTCTCCCTTCCATGGATCACGTTCTGGGTCTCCCTCTGGGTATGTTCCTTATGAAGAATCCAAGTGTTGCTTGGATTAATTATACTATAAGAGATTTTGGGGGGATTTTTTTCTCTATGTTTTGAATTTGGAATACTGCTCATGTGGCTGAAGCTGTTACTGACAGCTCTGCAAGATTATCCTCATGCAGTGAGTAATCTACAGGCTCTGAAATATGTACTCGAGTGAACATCCAGCTTGTTTTTGTGAAAAGAGTAGAAACAAACACAGGTCTTTGCTTGTGCTTTTCCAGTCTCAGCTTTCCAGCATGTGTTATTCCTGTGGGGCTGAATCCCTGCAGTCAATTCCATGCCCTGAGGCACCACTCACTTCTCCTCTAACACGTGTGGTTTACCAGATGATCTACTCACTTCTGAATTTCATGGAACTTTTGAATCACTGGGGGGTTGCTGTTTCCAGAAGCTCTGCCACGTGGTGTGTTGCCTTCCATAACAGCTTAGTGCCATTGTTTCCTTCTGCTTCTATAAAGAATTTAATTGTGACTTGTGTTTAATAGGATTTCTGCTTTAACAAGCTGCTGCAGTGATCCCTGGCACAGGTGCTTTGTGATTATTGTCAGCATCTTATCCAGGTGTTAAGTTCCCTCTTGTTTGGGATGTTATAAATCTCTTGATCTTTTTAAGCAGCCATGAAAGCAAAGCTCATTCCCCTTGCTTGCTCATAATGAACATTGAGGAGTGGTTTGCAGGGTGAGGCTTGGGAAGCAGAGGGAGCTGAAGGCTGCTGAGGGTGGCAAAGCAGCTGGGAGCAGCAAAGCTGCAGCTGTGGGGCAAATACTCTTTAGGTGCAACCCCAGCATTTGGCTTTTATCCCCCAAAACACTGACTGGTTCATTCCGGGGGTATGGGTTGTGTGTGGCCTCATGCAGAGGCTGCCAACTGATGTATCCTGTCAGGGTGGGGCAAAGCTCTAACAGGTGAGGGCATAAGGCGCATTTTCTCTCTGGGAGGGGCACCTTGTGTGGCTTTGTGGCAGTTCCTGTGAGATGTTCCCCAGCAGCAGCCCCACTGTCCAGGCTGACAGGCTGCAGTGGTCACCAGGGCTCTGTGAGTCTGTGCCTGCAGGGGTGTCTTCAGAATGTTGGAATTTTATCGGAAAACATTTCAGGGAAGTTTTTTGGGGTTTTTTCCCAGACAAAAATATGTAGACACTGAGAAGAGAAACTGTTGCAGAGAGTTCAGGGGATGTGGAAACATGATTGCTAACATTGATACGTTAAGCTGGAGGAATAGAAGGGTTAGAAAAGTGCTTCGTGTCTAGGCAGCCTCAGCAAAGGCAGCTGGAGAGCTCCTGGAAGACCTGAGGGATCTGTGGTCAAAGCAAGAACATTTATAAACTCTGTTTTAACTAAACTGTGGCAGTTTACAGCTAGTATGTTAATAAAGATGTGTGAAGAGCATTGGACTGTTTTCCCTTCTGTGTCCCATTTATTTGTCTGTACAGGAGAGACAAATCCCATCTTTTGCAAGATCTCAGGTACACTTCAGGCTTTGGTAAATGTAAATGCATGAAGTTATGATTGACACACAAAATTAGCAGTGGAGTTGTCTGTCCTTCCAGGTAGATCTGTACGTGGGTAACAGCTCTGGCAAGCTGTTGCCAGGAAAATAAGAAAGGAAGAATTGATGCCCCAAAATAAAGCAGTTAGAAGTTTGAGGCTGCATTTCAGTCCATGCCAACTCAGTACATCCACTGAAAGAAAAATCTTCTGAAAGAAGACTGGTTTTTTTTTTATCTTCCCTGCAACAGGACAGCACATCTACCTGTCTGCACGGATTGATGGAACTCTGGTTGTCAGACCTTACACTCCAGTTTCCAGCGATGATGACAAGGGCTTTGTGGATCTTGTTGTCAAGGTGAGATGTCACACTCTCTTCCCAGGCTGAGCAACATCTGAGCCACCTTTACAGTGCCTTTATGTGAAGTCTGATATGCTGACTTCTCTTCAGGAATTGCCATTACCTGCAATACACATGACATTTTGCAGGCACTTCTTCATTGGGTATCTCATGAGGTGCTGCATCAATTTCCACACTCGGTGTAAACCTGAGATGTTCAAACACTTTTTAATCCTTCTGGAATATGGTCACCTGCAGTCCTTGCCTGAATGGTACATAATGACCAAATTCCTTTTGCAGCTAATGGAATTTGGTCATTATGTACATTGAGAGTGGTGATCATTATCATTACTGATCCAGGCAGTGTGAAGAACTGATTTAATTGGTAAGAACTGGTATCTTAAGTCTTGTGATAATGTACTTTTGTTTTTGTCTCTTGGTAGCTAAACTACCTATTATTTAAAACTGTCAGGAGTTTAAAATATGGATATCTGCACTGGATTTCCTCTTAGAATGTTACTCTTTGGAATCACAGTGTTTTGGGTTTTTTTTTTTTATTTTTCTCACCCGTTTAGAACTTGTGTGTAAATATTGTTGATTATTATCAATATTTTCCGTGTTGCAGAACTGCAATGGAGGAATCACTAGTCTCTGTCCAAAAACTGGGGCAGGAATGGCATTTTAATATTTTGTCAGTCAGACATTGCATTTCTTTGTGGAGTAATTGTGTTCTTTGCATGAGGAGTATTTGTATGTAAAAATTTGAAGGGCAAATGCTCATCTCTGAGCTGTGAGATTTAATTGCTGCATTTTTTTTTTTAACAGGTCTACTTCAGAGGTGTTCACCCCAAGTTTCCTGATGGGGGGAAGATGTCTCAATACTTAGACAGCCTGAAAATAGGGGACACCATTGACTTCAGAGGACCAAGTGGCCTCCTTGTGTACAAAGGAAAAGGTAAGGCTGGTTTGGAAGATAGAATTTATCCAGAATAAGCAGTACAGAAAAAGCATATAATATTAGAAATGCTTTTTGTTGATGCAGTTCTCAAATAAGGGATTTTTTTTTCCATGCTTATATGGATATAGTTTATACACTGATAAAAACATTGGGTATTTGTACTGCCCAGTGCTAATTTCCCAAGTGAAAATGAACTTTATGAGTAGGCAGTACTTTTATGTCAGTATAAAGTATCTCACTTTATTACAATGCAGACACAGATGTGCCACAAAAACCTTCTGGCAGTTCTGTGTGAAGCAGAACTCTGACACATGGTTTTCCAGAGCTTTGTATGTGGCATTCATGTTATCCTGGATGAAGAGAGCAGTGAATACAACATACCATTTTTGGGAGTTTCAAACTCTCTGTCAGGTTTGGCTGAAACAGGCAAATCAGCTCAAAAAGAGAAAAACAGACCAAAAAATGCATGCTGCATATTTTAAGTTTTTCCTTAAAATAATCTGCACAGGGGAATAAACTCCGAGCAGATCAATTCCTAAGTGTGGAACTGTTTGGAGTGACTGACTGAATGTCACTGGGGGAATGGGATGAGAGCAAATAGAAATGCAGGTAGTGTGTATGTAGGCTGTGGTCAGGAATAAGTAATAACCCATGGCAGTGTCTGGTGTTACCACCTCATGTCTTTAAGTTCTCTTTCAGGATTGCTTTAATTCAGGACATCTTCACCTTTTCTGTTCCTTGGGAGGAAAGGGTGACAGGGCTGAAACAAAGTCAGTTTAGCTGGATGTGCAGGAAGGGGATAACAGGAGGTGTTTGTTGCTTGTTTCAATGTTTTCCATTTCTTTCACTCTCCAGGCAAGTTTGATATTCGGCCAGAAAAGAAAGCTGAACCAGTTACCAAGACAGTGAAATACGTGGGGATGATTGCAGGGGGGACTGGTAGGTATCTGTAAGGATTCATCTGTGGTTTCTGACAGCTGGGAGATGCATTTGCCCACATTTTCCCACTTGTCCCTTGTTTTACTCCCCGTCCTCACATCACTGACCTTCTCTCTTCCAGGGATAACACCGATGCTGCAGATCATTCGAGCAATCATCAAGGACAAAGATGACCCCACCATTTGCCAGCTGCTGTTTGCTAATCAGGTAATTCTGTCCTTTTTTTCTGTTTGCAGAGTTTTACTCACCTAGCAGAACTCCACTCAGCAAATGAAATCCTCTCTGAGGAAGCCTGGTACAGAGATAGAAACCCTGAGGGGAGGAGTGAACTGAAATGTTGGAAACCTCCCATATAAAAGCACTTGTAATAAATTGGGGGTTTAGCATAACTACAGCAATGTTTGCTAATGTTTGCTTTCCTGTGACTCATTGCTCTGTTTCTAATCTAGTTTATGAATGTTTTAAGGCCCTGCATTCCTTTGTGCAAGTTGTTAATGTTTTGGGCAGACTTTCTGAGCTGTCTTTCTTTGTGGAACTGTGAAAGAGGTGGACATTTGTCTCCTCCAGCAATTTTAACTCCCCATATTTACAGCAGGGTTTGTCTGTGGAATCTTTCTGTCTGAGGACACCTTGGGTGAGGCTAAAATTAACAGGACTCCAGCAGGTCCCTCAGTTAGAGCTGTCTGCTTGGCTGTCTGCTTTCATTTCCATCCTCTCTGTCAGTTCTTCACGCCTTTCTCTTGCTCCTTGAAGTGTGGCACCCTGCATGCTGGCCAAAGGAAGGCTCTCTGGTCCATGGAATCCTTGCAGCAGAGATTGCTTGGATAACCCAAATGCTGCTGGGCAAAGCCCCTTCTTTGCCTGATGTTCTGCTGTGACTCTTTCTGCTTTTCAATTTTCCCTTCTAATGAATATTTGTTTCTGGATTATGAGTCATTGTTTGTGGTGAGCTTCACTTCATGCTTGTGGTTTTTAGCTTCTTTAGGCTCTCCTCTGTTTTTCTTCTCGTATTCAGTGTGTCTTCATTTCATTTGTGCCATACCTAACCCTATAAGAAAGATGGAGAGAGACTCTTGACAAGGGCCTGCAGTGACAGGACAAGGGACAATGGCTTCACACTGACAGAGAACAGGTTTGGATTGGATATTGGGAAGAAATTGTTCCCAGTGAGGGTGCTGAGGCCCTGGCACAGGGTGCCCAGAGAAGCTGTGATGCCCCTGGATCCCTGGCAGTGTCCAAGGCCAGGCTGGATGTGGCTCTGAGCAGCCTGGGACAGTGGAAGGTGTCCCTGCCTGTGGCAGGGGTGGAATGAGATGATCTTTAAGGTCCCTTCCACCCAGGCAGTTCTATGATACCTGAGTCATAACCTGAGATTTTTCTGCCCAGGAGCTATGATCCAAGTGCCAAGATTCCCTGTTCTGAGAAGCCCTGCCAGTGCTCTCTGCTGCTGGCTGGAGCCCTTGGATTTGGCATAGAGTGCAGTGGGATCAGGGCAGGATTTGCTAGGAATGATTCAGAATGACTAACACAGGGCTGGAGCTTCTTTAGCAACATGGAAAACCCACTGCAGCTTGGAGGGAGAACTTGGGGAACAATTCCCTGCATGTTACAAACAGTCTATGGAAGCATCAGCCCCTGGCTTTAAAGAGTCCTTGCACCCGGTGACTGCACCAATAGAAAGCAGCTTTTAAAAATATTTAAAGTATTTTAAAGTATTGAAAACAATGTACATGGGCTCCTACTGTGCTTCTGGCTGGCACACTTAGAGTTGGCCAGGCCCAGCAGGAGCTTTTCTGGAGCACCCACAGCTGCAGGTCCAGGATTAGGCACCTTCTCTGGAATAGCTGCTGCACATTCCTCCTCCCACCCAGTTCCAGACTTAGTGCTGACCTCAGTGCCAAATTGCTTCGGCTGCCAGGGATGGCACCACTTTTAGTCTCTACCCTTTTCCTTCCTGCCCAGACTGCAGCTGCTCGTAGGGAAAGAAGGCTTTCCTTTGGCCTTCAGTGCTGCTGCATCAGGGAGGAGCAGAACCTGATACCCTGAGTAACATTTGTTGTTCCAGCCAGAGCTTGCTACCCTTTTGGTTATTTGTTCCACACCCTTTTCAAAAGCCAAGCAGTCTCCATATGGCAGTGCTGGTGATACTTGAATTGGCAAAGGTGAAAAACCTAGCATTTTCTTGGCTGGATGGTACAGAAGGGGGTAGGGAAATATTTCTGTCATGATTAGTTTTTTGATGAAAGTTGCTTTTGTAATAGTGCTAAAAATAGGGCTTTATTCTTCTGATTCCCTGATTAAGTGACAATTCTGCTTTGTTTTGATTTTAGAGGGAAGGCATTGCATGGTCAGGATTTGGAAAGTTATGAACCTTTTTATTAGCTCTGCCACAGGATGGCCATGGAGATAACTCGGGTTTGGCCTCTTCAGCCTGTAGAACAGAGTTGAATAATCTGTTCCATCTCTCAGGGCTGTGCAGCAGCTGCTGCTCTGTGGCCATCTGAGGGCTGCACTCCCACGCAGGGTGTGCTCACTGTTTTCCTTGTCCTGCAGACTGAGAAGGATATCCTGTTACGCTCCGAGCTCGATGAGATCCAGGCTCAGAATCCCAGCCGCTTCAAGTGTTGGTACACGCTGGACAAAGCACCTGAAAGTAAGACTTGAAACACCACTTCATGTGAAACTCACGACTATTAATGTGTTTGACAGGAGACATGCTATGCCATGTGTGTATTTCTGAGCTTAATGATTCATTTCTTCCTTAGTGAAGGTCTGAGTGCATCCAGTGGCATCATTCTCCACACAGGGATGCACAGAGGCTCAGGTGTAAGCAGATAAGTGTTTCCAAAGCTCACTTCAGTGCAGAGTTCTTCCCATGGCTACACCTCAGGATCTACCATTGGCTCCTGGGGTAGCTGACTTTGTTTTTCCCTTCCCCACAGACATAAATATAACATGTTATCCTTGGGTTTGGAGGCAGCTGCAGTGCCAGAGGCACCGTGGAGCTCACAGACATACATCCCTGCCTGGCTGAGAGTGTTTGGCAGTTCGTGGCAGCAGGTCCTCTTCCTAGGCAATGGGATCATCTCTGGATTAGCAGTGTTCCTCAGTGAAAATTACTGCTCCAGCTTGGTGCAGTGCAGCTTTAAAGAGAACGTGGCACAGCTGGCTGGTCTGGGTGAAGGGATGAGCTTGCTGAACAAGCTTGAGGCAGAGAAGTTTAAACAGCGACATTCCTTGTGGTTTTCCTTTCTTACCATTCCTTGTCATGCCCACCTACATCAGGATAGATTCACATTGGTATTTAGTGGGAGTTTGGGGCAGAGGCTGTTGGGATAAAAGTTCCTCCTTAGACCTCCTCAAGACTGTTCTGGAGACTTGCACTGTCATATGTGAAACCTGACCAAAAATGTGATAAAAAAGTATGTCAGTCTTGTGGTGCCTGTTAAACCTGAATCCCAGTAGAACTGATTGTTGCTCTGAGTGTTCCAACTGGGAACAGCTTCGTCAGCTGGATTTCTCCTTTCTAAAGTGACTTGTATCTCTCTTCTCATCCTTTTAACCTCGTTCCCCTTCCCCTACTTCCTTTTTTTTTTCTTTTTAACAGATTGGGATTACAGCCAAGGATTTGTGAACCAAGAGATGATCAGAGACCACCTGCCCCCACCTCAGAACGATGTTCTGATCCTCATGTGTGGACCTCCTCCAATGATCCAGTATGCTTGCATTCCCAACCTGGACAAACTAGGCTATGCCAAGGACATGAGGTTCTCCTTCTAAACACGACTGGTAACTCAGAGATCTTGTGTAGAAGGGAAGGAAAAAAAACCACATTTAACGGGGAACAGGACTAAGTTACAGAGGTAGCTGATGCACAGTGCTGGGAAACTACATTTACATTAAAAATGCTTCATATTTTCAGACTCTCTGGCAAGTAAGACACGTAACTGTGCTAAACCTGTGTGTGGAGAGGTGATGATGCCTCATGCTCTGTGTTAAGTGCTCCATGTCCAGGGAGGACAGTGCAGCTGCTCAGGGCAGCACACACTCATTTATGCTTTTTTCTTAGTGCTGTAATCAAGTGGCAGTAATATCCTACTTCCTAACACTGTGCATACCCAGGATTTTATTCAGTATGAACTATGAAAATAATGAAAAGCGTTGGATTATTCGTATTGCTTATGCCAAATTGTAATCCTGACAGAGCTCTGAGGGCCAGGAGTGTTTGCCTTGTATCCATAACCTTTGCAACATCAGCTGAAAGAGGCTTGTTGAGTTGAAGAATGCCAGTTAACTATTTATGACTGAAGTTGTTCCAGCTGACTTGTTAATCAAAACAGTAGGCAGTGATAAAATATGGCTTTCCTTTGTATTTTGGAATAGCCTCTCTTAAGTGCAAACACTTTTCCAGTTGGTCACAGTTCTCATCCCTGGGCAATGAAAGAAACTACAGAAGGTGGCTTTGGGTACTGTTCCACAAGTACCTTGAATTTTTTGCTTGTATGTTGTGTGAAATACTGAAACAAAGTACTACATTGTGTATTTACTCCTAAATGTTGGGCGAGGCCATGGGAGTACAAAAGCAGTTGTTCTGCATGTCCTGTGCAGTGAAAAAAACCCGCTGGGTGAAAACTGGATTGGATTTTTTTCGTTTTGTTTTGTTAAAGAGATTGATTTGGACTGAAGGGAGCCCAGGTTTCACTGCCAGGGTGGTTTTGGCAGGTGGCCCAGCCGCACCCAATCAATCAGGCAAAGCTCCCCAGCGTTTGCTTGGTAAGGATGCACAGGAATAGCCTTAAATCACCAAACTGACAGCAAATTCAAGTGTCTCACTGAGTCAAAAACTGTTTCTTAGAGGCTGTTTACTACAGCTTCAATTTTTATTTTTTAAAATCCTTTTTTTACAGCAGCCTTTCACCTAGTTTTTAGGACACATCCTGCATGCCCGACTTTCTGCTTCTGACCAGCAGAGATGCTGCTGAGGTTAGAGGTGTCCTGCAAGGAGTCTAGGAAGCTAAAAACCTCGTTCTGGTGATGACATCAGAGTGACTGGAAGGATGTTTAGTCATGTATGAAGTACTGTGGGTGCTAAGGTAGCTACAGGTGTCAGTGTACAATAGCAATTTTTAAAGAGTGGGTAGGAATTTGAGATTATAGCTCACTGTGTTTTCTTTTGTGCCCGTACAGCAGGTGGGTGCTGTGTATTTAAAAGGTTCTTTTTTCAGCAAGAATTAAAAGGCAAAGATACTACAGTTAATTTAAGGAACCTCAACTAGATAATGCTATTATTAATTTTATTATTTTGACATTTGCCTCAAGTCTTGAATTTTTGATGTGTGCTTCTGAAACTTGTTCTTTAATACTATGCTCCAAAGTTGAATTACTACTCAAGTTTTTAAGTTTTAGTCCCTTTTTTGGAAGGTAAAAAGCAGTAATACAAGAGAAGTGATCTTACTGCTGGTCTGTATCACTGTGGGATATGCATAGATTTTTTTCATTACTGTATTTGCCAAGGTCATTCCCATCTTTTTTTATCCTGAATAAAGTTTTGGAAAGCTGAGTTTCATGAGAACTGGTTTGTATTTTGATTATTCTCGACTTGGACTTTTCCTTGGCACCAAAAGCAGTGGGTAAACCCAACATGGCCTTGAAAGGCCATTAAGATCCCAGATTTGCAATCCCCTATTCCCTCAGGATTTGTACTTTGAAGCCTTTCAGGGTTAATTTAGCAAACTTGAGGTTTTGGCGACTTCATGATCAAAACAACAAGAAATCTGTGAAAAAGAAACTTCCCTAAAACTGGCTCAAAGTGGTCCCTGCTTATGACAAATTAAAACAACTCCTTCAAAAGGAGGTAGGATTGATTAAATACTCCCAAACTCACCCCAATTTTCCACAATCGAGAAAGAAAAAGAAGGGAAAAGAAGGAAAATCGATTAATTCTGACATAAGGAATGTTGATCATCCCCATACACTTCCAGGTGAAAAAACATTTCTGCCACTCTAACAAATCCACTTAATATTGTCTCAGTTCAATATTAATTATTTAAATATTGTATTAAGGAACTTAAGGACACAACACTTGGAATTCTCAAAAACTGCTCAGTTTTGCTACTTCAAGGACTTTGACACCCAGGGAACTGAGTGCTCCCAGATAGAAACACTGGATTTTATACAAATCTGATAGAAATTTGATACTGTTTGCCCACTAAGCTTTTCCAAAAGCTGTGGAGTCAAGGCTGGAAATCCTTGCTGAGGCTTTTCCTCCATGTCACATCTGGATTTACCCTTGGGAAAACCCCACTCTGAGGACTTGGGTTTGAAGAGGTTGCACTTGGTGTTACAGACACAGAATTCCTTTGGGATTGGCATTTCCTGCAGGATGGAATTCCCTTGGGAAGTTTCTCTGGGAAGTGGAACTCTACTGAGTTTTGGAGTTTCTGCAGGGAAGAGCCTGCAGGAGAAGGATGTATTGTTGAAGTTGGACATCTGGGATGTGGAATTTTATGCATCACAGGGTGTTTTTCCAGAAACCAGCAGATAAAGAAAACTTCCAAGGACTCGGTAGGTGTGTTGAAAAATCCCTCTTAGGGAAAAAAGGTACTTAAAACCCCTAAAAGTAGGGACTAATAAGCATGGAAAGGGAAAATCCAACCCCAGCAGGAGACAGAATGGTAATTAATGAAAGAGAATGATGTCCTAAAGAAGCAGAGAACATTAATTTCTTTGTTTGCTAAAATGTACCAGCAGTTTGGAATCGGGGTCTGTGTGGAGGCTGGGATTTTCTCAGCCATATCCAGAGCCCAGCACTGGGAATGAGGTAAGTCCTGGCTTTCCAGCACTAAAAATGCAGTACCAGAGGGTTCTGTTTTTCTGAGGATTTGGGGAATATTTGGCAAAAATTTATGGTGGCCTAGGTTGGACTAAGCTTTTAACATTCCATGGATTCATGAGATTGGGGATTTCAGCAAGCACCACACAGGTTTTTTCAGGGAAATCCTGTGATCCCCAAGTCCGTGTGAGTTCAAAGCAAGAACCCCTGGGAGTTGAACATCCCCATGGGATGTTTCTTGGGAATTTTGAAGTATTTGGTGTGTCCTAAAGGTTAGGTTTTAATGAATGCAAATTGTCTGGGATCGTGTGTTCGGAGTTGCTGGTTTAGGGATGGCAAGGTCTGGATTTGGACTTGTGGGCACCGAGTGCTCCTTGTGTCAGCTTTAGGTCTGGATCGGTGGGAATTGTCAGAGAAAAGAGGAGGGAGTTGAAATGCACAGATCCATTGGAGAAATGATCAGGGTGGGAGAAGAGGTGCGGAACTGCTGGGAACTCCTGGAGTGAGGGAAAGGATCCAGTGATTGGAAGCAAAAGCTGTGGAACAAAGCCCCAAAGGGGGCAGGGAGGCACCGCAGGGGAAAGAGGGGAAAAAATCGCTGCTCCAGGAATCCAGCAGGGGCCAGGAGAGGATCGTTTTCCATTCCTCAGCTCCCGGTGGAATCCTAATAATGAAGGTCAAAGGAAATGATTAAGTTGTTATTATGTTTGGAATGAAAGGGGCTGTTCCAGAGGGATATTCACCTGTTAAAATTCTGTGGGATCAAGGAAAAGAGGAAGGAAGCAGCTGGGGAATGAACAGGTGGATTTTTGGTGGATCCAGGAAAACACATGGGAAGGGGCTCTTAGGTAAACCACACCTCACAGGTACCACCAGGAAAAGCCCAAACTGCCCATTTTTCCATGCTCTGACATTCCAGAGGGGTAAACAGTGGTTAGCATATCCATTTCTGTATTGGTTGGATGCCCAGTGCTTTGTTGGGAAGAGATAATATCTGGAAATGAACAAATCCAGGGAGGTAATTCCTGATAGTAAAGCCCTGGAGGCCCAGGTTTTGATATTTTTCCAGCAACCAAACCCAACAGAGGGAATCCTGGAGGAGGTGGAAAACGCTGTCACTCGGTTGGTGGAATTCCTTGGCAATGGAACGCAGCAGAAGCAGTGAGAACAGAGTTGGAAGCAGACTCCAGGCGGGTAAGACAGACACCAAATCCTTTGGAATTAGAACTGGGCAGAGGTTAAGAGAATCAATTGCTGCATTTGTACCCCATGGATTCCTAAGCAGGATCCCAGCAGGGAAGACTGGGGGGGGGATACTCCAGGAGAAGATCCAGACTGGGGACTGTTCCCAGATGGGAGCAGCGAGCCTTGGAATTGCCTGAAGGAAGACGGGGATCCTTTCCGCACAAGGATCAGCTGTCAAACGTGGGGATGTTACCAGACAATTCCCCGAGAATATTTCGTTCCCAGCCCAAGTGAAGCTCAGAAATATGGGAAGACCCCAACTAAAGCTGGCTAAAAGTGGTCCCTGCTTATGACTTAATTAAAACAACTCATTATAAAGGAGGTAGGATTGATTAAATACTCACAAACCCATTCTGCCAAGGGCAGAGTTCTCTGCCCACCGACAGAGTCTGCCCACCACAGTCTAGAAAGAAAAATTCCCCTACTTTTTTCCACCACTGATTCCCTCATTTTAACTTCAAAGTATTTATTTAATACCATGGAGCTTTTCTCAAGATTTACCCCCACAATTTTCCCTACATGCCCACTTCTCATCATCTCCTTTTTCCCGCAGAGTGTTCATTCTCTACACCAGAGATTTTGTCAAGTTTTGCCTCCAAAATTTTCCCTACCTGTCCACTACTGAGTTCCTAATTTTTCCCCCAAAATATTCATTCTGTCCCTTCCAGGTATATACACAGCTCCATTCCCTTGGGTCTTGTCACTTGTCACCAGACAGAAAAGATCAGTGTCTGCCCTTCCACGTCCCTTGTGCTTTATATACAGTTGATTTGCCAGGTCTTTAAGAATACTTAAAAAAAGAAGAAAATCTGCAAATGCAGTTCCAGTCTCAGATTTAAATCTCTCAACAAACACAAAGGCAGCTGAGCTTAGTGTTGTTTCAGCTAGACACCATCAGCTCCTAAAGATTTGCTCTGAAGAGCTCTGGGCTGCTGCACTTCATTCCCCATGGGATTTGTGTTCAGCCCCTCTGGTGTTCAGGAAGCCCATTCTGCTGTGGGCAGCAATGGACACAAGCTGACTCCTAAGGAATTGTTGCAGCAGGAGCTGCTTCTCCTCTTTCGGGCTCCTGGTAGTGTCATTTGCAGATTACTGTTTGATTTGTGGATTCTGGAGCTGGAGGAGGCAGCAAAGAGTTGTTTCTTACCTTTTATCTCTCTGTTACTCATGACCACTTAGGTTTTTATGACAGTGTCCCTTTATGAACTCCCAGCTTCAAAACTTTTTAAATCACAGCAGTTTTCAGGCCTGTCTTGCTTGTGGTTCATTGCAGTAATTTACTGCCTGCTCCTAGATTGTCTTTAAAAAGCCAAAACAAAGTATTTAGTCTACTGTGGTGATTTTTATATATTTTGTATCCAAGTTCTGTAAGGAATGTGAAGTTTCCAGTGTAGAGACACGTGTTGTGTATCTCAGAAATCAAAGGTCATTACTGTAGGATTCTTACAGTTGCTTTGGTAGAGAGCCATGGGAAACACTCCCATGTTGTGGGAGTTTGCAGATAAACAGAAAGATCAAATGGAATCAAACACCAGATGCAGCTGCAAGAAAAATATGTTTTTCACCAAAAAAATGGGGGGTGGGGAGTGGCACAAAGTCAGGACAACTATATAGGTAATCTAAAATACAATTCTATCCCATGCTGCTCCCTCAGCTCCTTTGGGATAAAGCAAAAGAAGATGGTTTGTTTGTTCTTCTCTCTCTCCATCTTTGCTGCATTTAAACCAAATGTTTACTGATTCTGGTAATTCTGGTCCCAAACCAGTCCATTTTGTGTCTCTGGATGTGGCACTTAGGCACATGGTGGACTTGGCAGAGTTGGGTTTACAGTTGGGCTCAGTGATCTTGAAGGTCTTTCCTAACCTAAATGATTCTATAATTCTAAGAAATAGCTCTAAGAATAGGTTCCAGAAATGGGTGTGGGATGGCCAAATTGTCTTTTCCCCCCAAGAGATCAGGCCTTCATAGATAATTTCATTTGGTCAAAGATGAGCAAAGAATTTCATGTTAAAGAATTTAATGTTACCTGTAATTCTGTGAAATGCTCAGTTTAATCTTGTGTACACCAATGAATGATCCCACACTTCCTTGTCGTTAAACAACTAGGGAAAAATCTTCCAACCTTTCAAATTCAAATGGAGAAAGAGTTTTTGTTTCTTCTGAAAGCTGAGTTTCACTGAGAATGCAGACCAGAATTTACAGGATTTTTAGTATGTCCCAAGGGAACTTTAACATTGTAATTGATTTATACTAACAAAAACTGAGTGCAAACTCAGTCAGTGAGAATCTTTGCCTTCAGCATGGCCAAGATCAATATTAACTGCAAGGTGGCTGTTAAAACTGAAGTTCAAGGTAGAAAAATGGGCTGGGGATAAATCCTCTCTGCAGGCAGGCTGTATTTCTTTCCTTTTTCTTCCTCAGTGGTTATCATTGCACAGATTTATGGGCATTTAGATATATAAATCAATATGTATTTAATTCTCACAGGCTGCAGATGAGATCATTGTAACAGAACTTGCTTTGTCACTTGTAGGCACAGTCATGCATCTCTTAATAAGCCAAACTTTCTAAATGTTGAGCTCCTTAGGAACTGAGAGATTAAAGCCATGTACAGCTGGTAATAATGAAGAAGCAAAAAAAAAAGCAGCAATGCTCACGTAGAGCATTCAGGGTTAGTAATGGCACAGAGAAATGGCACAGAGAACAAGTCAGATTCAAAACCAGCTTTTGGACAAGAAGTTGGTGTCAAAACAATGAAATTAATTCACATTTCACGTGGTTTATTTCATAGAGCTGCAAATGATGTAACCAATATTTTTTATAAACAAGCACTTGAAAATTACCTGCTCTGAATGGACGGCTGTTGTTATTTTTTTAAACGATGGAGCATTTTTTTGCAGAAGGACCCCTGCTTTACTGATGCCACTAATTTTGTGATAATGCTGTGCAGCATGGGCTTGAGAAAGCCCAGGGCTGGTTCAAACCAGGCTGTTTATGTCTGGCACAGTGCAGCCCAGCAGTGAATCCCAAAAATAATCCAGTTACAAGAGCAAAGCCCACCAGACCTACCTAATTGGCTTCTCTTCCACCACCTGCCTCCAGATCCAGCTTGGGATTCTCCATGCAGCACTCTCAGGGTGGTGTAAACATTGCCTAGAAGCTTAATCTTGTGGATATTTTAACGTAAGTAGCTTTTATTCTGGACTAGCTCTGTTTAGAATTACCCCCATGTTTAAATAAATATTTGCACTTGGAGTGTACAAGGTAGAACTAAACTCCACAATTAAATTGCTGCTTTAGTTGGTGGTTAAGTGGAAACTCGTGGCAGCACAGCAATTCTGCACTGAAAGTAAAAAAAGACAAAATAAGAAAAATAGATGGAGATGGGCAAAGATTATTAATCACTTTTTAGCAAATGTTTGCAGCATCTTTACCGTTTTGAGATATTAATAAAATTATAGTTAAAACTTAAATAGAAGTGATCTGCACCTCAATTTTAAACCTACTTTGATTTTTAACACAATAATTTTAGCTGAACTATTTCTCCAAGAAATACACAGGATCCTTAATACTAGGAAAATGTTAGTAACATTTTCTTAAGAATGTGTAAACACTAAAGAATTGCTGAGTTCTTTCTGCATCAGAGACAGCACTTGGGAGTTCAAGGGCCTTCTGCTGAAATTCCAGGACAAATATTAATGATGAGCTGCAGAGAGCTTCTACTCTGGAAATAGGAAACTTGGCTGACGAGCAAAGCCAGGATAAACATGTGGATTCTGCCATCGTTTTGCTTAAGCAAAGCCACACAGAAATAGCTGCAAACTTTACTGAGCAGATGTGACTCCCCCTCTGTAAATCTGGGACACTGCTTCCAGATTTGTAACTTTGCCTGTTGGTTCTGTTTGTCACAGCTATTCTTACGATTGCTGTGTATTTTTAGTGATGAATTTACTTTCCCAAAGCGCACAAACTGAAACGAAATTGTCTTCTAGCCTTGCCTGTTGAAACTGTCACTGTGTGTAGGGATAAGGGGAAGATTCCTGGGGCCAGAAGGAAACTGAGGAGACGAGCACACTCCTGTTCACAAGGAGGAATGAGGCTCTCCACAGGATGAAATCTGATCACTGGCTGCTGAAGTTGGTGGTGTTTTTCCAAATAGGTGAGATCTTTATGTACATGTGAATCGTGAGGAAAGTTCAGACTAATTGCCGGTTGGGATTGGAGTCGCCCAGCTGGGATTGCTCCACACATTCCTCAAGCCTTTCTGTGGGAAAGGAATGAGTTTAGCGCTCTCCTTTGGCTTGTGTTTGCAGTGTTTTATGGAGTGAAGTGCTGCCCCTGGCCACAGCTCCATGAGAAGTGAGGGCCTGACCCTCTCACACTTGAGAAATATTCGCTCTCCAATCACTTGCACTGTGTTATTCCATGTGCAGCAAGTCTTGGGGTGAAGATGAGTCCAGATTGAGACAGGCATGTACTCAACAAGACTGGCACTTTCATGTCCTACCCCCAGTCTTACTGTGTGGTGCAACAGTGGCAACTCAGTGTCTCACCTCATCTGCCTTCTGAAATAAGGAGGATTCCAATAGGTTTCTGCTTAAGTCTTCATAATGAGAAACCTGGAGTGGGACTGACTTAATCTGCAAAATCTCATTATCTGGGTTTTCGTTTGGGGTGATTTGTCAGTGCTGTGGCAGAATTACATCACTTAAATGAGTTTAATGCTGAGAATAGGAATTAGGCCATCAAATCTGAAACCCTGCTAAGACAGCATGGGTGTTACTGCTGTGTGGAGCTCAGCGAGTCCCAGTGATGTGGGGCTTACCCAGAGCTTGGGAAAGGAAGGTCTTTTCTTCTTGATCTGTTACTAATGCTGAAATAACTAGGTTTAACCTACGTAAGCTAGGTCCTCACTTACGTAGCAGGTTGGTAGTCAAAGGGTGCTGTGCAGAGGAGTAATTTGTAATTCTTGGTTCTGAGACTCTCTGGGTAAAGCGTGATCCCTACCACCAGTGCTTCTGAGTGCAGGCAGGAAAGAAAAATGCTGAGCCCAGTCAAAACAAGCCAGGAAAACTCTTGGGACTGGGATTCTTCCGATTTTTGATTGAAAACCAGTCGGGACCCTAGAGCTAAAGTCAAAAAGCTATTTGCTATTTTCATTGGCATGATAAGGCTGAAACGAACAACCATGTAAAGCTCTATTGCTCATAAAATCCCATGATTTTGAGTATGGGGTGTGAGCGAACTGTTCTGACTGTAGTGGCTTCTGTTCTTGGCAGTGGCTGGGGAGGTGGATGAACTTCAGTGGTTTAACAGCAGTTTCTACAACATCATTTGCCTCACAATGGCTGCTGAGAGCTGTTCCTCAGCCTCACAAGGAGCTAGAGCAGGCTCCTTAGGCACACTTTGCATTCAAGGATGGGGCGTTGGTGCAGATGCTTTTGGAAACCCAGGAAAAAAAAGGAAAATTGGAGGGAGCTCTTTGCACTGCTGTTTTTATTCTGCCTTACATCACATATATGAGGATACTGAGTCCAGCCATGGTGCATTTTAAACAACGAACCTGGTGCTTGAGATCTCTGTGTTTAGTGTTTCAGCTTTGCATCCTGGGTGAGCTTTGGACTTCACTTTGTGCCGTTGTCTCTGTTTCCCACCTGTGAAAACACAGCTCAAAGCACTCCACACTTCAAAGGCCTTTCCTTGAGAAGAATCACTTCACTGTTACAGGAAGGACGATCATAAAGTGCTCAAAGCTGAGAGAAGGCTTCTCCTACCTGGGAAGGCTGCACAGATGGAGAGTTAATAATTGCCAAATGTAATTGTTGTCAAGCTGAGGCTGCATTTCTGAGCAAGGTACAGAAATGGGCAGATGGGTAATGCCATAAGGAAATCAGCATTATAGCTTGTACTCTAGCTCAGACACGGGATAGAAAGTTCTTGCCACTTTGTTAACGAATTGGTGTACCTTTAAGATAAAACAATAACGAGGAATATCAGAGAACATTGGAGTGGCTAGATTTCAAGGCCTGGAGAAGCTGGTTGTCTCCTGCTCCTAGCTCTCCTTGGCTGACAAGGAATGCTGCTGCAGCCTCAAAGTGGTGATTTTGTTGCTAGTTCTTCCTGAAAAGCAAAATAAGCACGAAGAACCAAACTTGAGTCTGAGAAGCTGAACTTGCAAGCAGCGACACCCTTTTTCAGCTTGATTAATTAAAATTTAATCAATAGCTGGGACACAGCTGCTGACTAGAAAACCAGCATATGGAGCTGATCTGTGATCGTCTGAAGAAAATAAGAACTTGTGCACACATTGGCCCTGCACTGCTGTTACATCAATTGCTGTTTATATTTCAATCTCATCAGATTGACAGTGAGTCTGAGTTCCTACTGTGACTTGACTTTTGAAGGTTTTTGGAGAAAACGGCATGTGGAATTGAGCTTTGTGCTATCTGTAGGATTTCCTGTCTCACAATAGCCCATCCAGCTGTCTTCCCTATAGCTGAATATTCATCCCCAAGTAATACAGGAGATGTAATTCTGCAATGCAGCAGAGTGCCAATGGCAGCTGTAGATTTGCTCTTCCCCCACATTGGTACAGAATACAGAGGCCTTAGTGTCCCCCTACAAAGCACTCTTCTTGCAGGTTCACCTGGGGCATTGCTGGGTTTGTACTTGTAATTGTTCCCTTGGGTGATTTCAGCACAGTTCCTTGTGGTGTGCAGAGTGCAAATTACTGTTACTCCCTCAGGCTCAGAGGGGTTTGAAATCTCTAGGAGAAGGCTGTGTGTAGAAATACCTGATTCTGCATGCTTCTCTCACTGGGATGGAGCTAACCTGTATTTTGTTCCTGACCTTGATGATCACAGAATGGATGGAACTGGAAGGGACCTCTGGAGATCACTCAGTCCAAGCCCCCTGCTCAGCCAGGTTCATCTGGAGCAGGTTGCACAGGGTCACATCCAGGCGAGTTTTGAATCTCCCTAGAGAAAGAGATCCCACACCCTCTCTGGGCAGCCTTTTCCAGTGCTCTGTCTCCCTCACCGTAAAGAATTTTTCCTCACATTCCAATGGAACTCTCTGTGTTCCAGTTTGTGCCCATTGCCCTTTGTCTTGTCACCGGGCACCAATGAGAAGAGCCTGTCCCCCTCTTCTTGACACACACCCTTAAAATATTTGGACATATTAGTAATATCCCATCTCAGCTGTCTCTTCTCCATTCTTCCTCATCAGCTATTCCTGCCCAGACAGCTACTGTGAGATATATCTTGGATTAAGGGATTCTTTTAAAAAAATCCCAGCTTTTATTAAATGAGATTCCTGAAGTCAGGACTTCCAGTGCCTTGTTTACAGCCAGCCACTGAGCTGAGCAGTGCCGCCCTTGAAAGACTCCTCCAGGACATTCCCACCAGGCAGAGCTCAGGTTCGGCTAGATGTTGGTCCTGATTACCATAAAGTAGGTGAGAACAGAAGATTCACACAGTGTGTGTAGCGGAGGCTGGGAATGTGCAAGGAGCCCAAATGTCTCAGAGGAAGATCCTCCCTGGGTGCTGCAGCTGCTCCCCAGCTTGCAGAGCCACAGAGAATCACAGCACAGGCATTGTCATCCTCAGCCTGGTATTGTCACCAAGGGGAATCTCTGATTTGACTGAGTGGCAGGGATGGCCAAAAAGACAGGTAAATCCCCAGTGAGTGCACTGCAGCACACGCAGGGAAATGTTATTCCAGAGTTTGTCCCAGCTGCGGCTCAGAAATGTCCCCTGCAGACCTGCCTGCTCTGCTGGGTAATGCTTCTCTTTAAATACCATTCTGTGCCAGTTTGACATTTCCCCCTCCTGCCAGCTACAGAGCTGGTCTGGAAAGCTGCAGGGGCTTTTTTTTTTTTTGTGAAGTGGGAGCATTCAAGCAGAGAGGCAGATCTGCTTCAGGGCACCAACAAATAAATGATACCAGCCCTCACCAAACAGAGTGCAGATGGAAATTTCAGCTGTCAGAGAGATGGACTTGTTCCTCCTGCACCAGCATGGTATTTATCTCACCAAGACAGAGGCACTCTGGTGTCCTGCAGCTGTAGGTTCTTGCCTTCAAAAGCTGCTCATGTAGGGTTTCAAGCACAGGACAAATACCTACAACAGGTTACAACAAGGGATGGATGGGAAAGACACGGATAATATGATAGGAGGTTGCCATTGTGTCCCTTGGCATCTCTTCTTGCTGAGATTTGTTTCTGGGTTTTGTTCAAAATTTCATCATCCTTGTACCCTCAATAGCCCTCCTTATCCTGCCCTGCTGGAGGAGCTGCTGCCGCTGGCCCAGGCCTTGTGAGGGACACCAGGACATGCAATCCAACTTTTCCCACAGTGCTGGAGTCCCTAGAAAGGGTGTGTGTCCATCTGAGGTGCACATGAGCACAGTCCCTGCCAGTCTGGAAGTATGCTCTGCTTGTCCCCACTGCTGGCTCCCTGCCAGGCTTCCTCCTCTCCTTCTCATCCTCCCCACAGCAATAGCCTGTGGAGTCTCATTCAGCCATTTCACAATAACACTTTATTGATTTGGAAGTTCAGATCATTATTTACAGAAATTACTTCCCCCTGTGACACTCCAAAAGCTGCTGGCAGGCCTGCACAACACTTGTGCCCACTGCTTTCCCAAGGAAAGCAAATTCCAGGTTGAATCAGTCGTGAGACCTGAGGCAGAGAAGGGGATGTGAGCTCTGAGCAGAGCAAGAACTCCCTTCTGACACCCCCTTTTTGGGAGTGCCATGGCTACCTTTGGGTTGGATGAGACAGATGTTTTGAAACTGCCTGAAACTCGTGCTGGTTGCGGTCACTGGGGGTTTGTCTCAGTCTCCCAGCTCTCCTTTCATGTGTGCCTCCCAGTTTGTTCCTGCAGGAGCAGTCGGCTGCAGAATTTTCATGGGAAGCAGGAGGGCAGCTTGCCTTAATGTCTTCCTACATGCAAAATATGACATGTTTGATTCAAAAATCCCCACACACATTTAATGCAGCTTTGGTAGCTCGCTGGTGGCCCACACTGAGTATTGCTGCCCATGGGGACTCTGTGGGCTGAGTGGCAATGGGGAACATGAAAGGCTTGTGATTTTTAGGTCCTTTCTCCATCACACTTTATCATAAGAAATGCAACATAGTTTGTTCTGTGTTACTGGAATATTCCCGTGATCTCTTGTATTTGCAGGGGAGGGGGAACTGTGTCCCCTGCAGGGACATGCCTCTGTGTCACATGTTTATTTATTATATCTAACTAACCTGGCAGACTGTTACAGGCCGGTCTGTCCACAGAAGAACCCATGCAAAGCTCATCACTGTATATTTTTTTATAAAACTTAGCCAGTTTAGGCAGATAATTTATAGCTGGTGAATCAAAGTGCTTGCTGCTGGTCAGTATCCCTCAAAATGTAATCCTGAAGAGAGGTGGCACTTCCATTCGCTGCTTTTATTCACAGTTTAGCCAGGAGCACAAGTTTTTGGTGGGTACTCCCCAGTTAGTTTCTCAGCTTTGAACTTATTGCTATTTCTGTTTCAGATTATTCAGCTTGTTCAGCTCCAATATCCTCTCTGCACATGTAGAAAAATCCCTTTTATCAAAAGCTGGTTCACTTCAGCCAATTCTTATTCCAGATGTTCAGATCGTAATTCCATCAGCTGGGTTGATTTTATGCTCTTTAAAACTTCAGTAGCAAACGTTTGTGATTTTCACCTTGAATTTTATTTCATTCATTTAAAAAAATGTATATTGAACATAGGTTTTAATACTCAGTGTAAAAATTTTGCCCTTAATTTTAAATATGCTTATAACTTTAGTAGACTATTGAATTAATAATGAATCCATCTTAAGTGTTTACTCATGTATATGTAAAAGTATAGACCTATACTTTAAAAGAGGACAAGATTTTTAAAAATCATCCAGTCTGAAGCCCTGATTCCCAAACATTAAGGGGACTTTTGTGTTTGAAAAACACTTGCCAGAAGATAATGGTAACTTCTGTTTTATCTTAAATGTGAAAACATCATTCCTCGGATGCCTGAGATGGATGGAAACATCTTTTAATGTCCTCTGCACATGTTTTGTGTATAAACTGAAGGCCTCATATCTGAATTTCCTGCNTTTTTTTTTTTTTTTTTTTTGATTTTCAGGTGGTTTGTGTACAAATATAGCAGTGCTGTATGTAATGACACAAGAAGTAATCTTAGTAAGGGGAAGTGAGGACTAAACTATTTGGAAATGCTGAAACATTTCTTTCCAGAATCCAGGATTAGAAAAAACATCCACAGTAATGACTTTGATCACTTACATTTGAAACTTCTGTAAAGAAGTTTCTCTCTGCAAGAGAAAACAATCCTTTTCATCAAAACAATTCAAAGATGCTTTTCTAGAAGATGGACATAGCTGTTCTCTGAAACTGAAGCAGACCTTCTGCTCTTGGAGGCCTTGGTGTGTTGCATCCAGGCTGCCTGTCTTGTCCCTGTGCAGGAGCTGCAGTGGCAGCAGGACACAGAAAATGGATGCAGAAGGCACAGCTGAACAAGACAGAGTCACCCTGCAGCCTGGCAGAACTCCTGTGCTCTTTGTCCCAGCCTTCTCCTCCTCACTGGGACTCTACCACCTTTTCCAGGCTAATCCATGGTTGAACACGCGAGCATTGCCATGAAAGAGCTCGATGTTGACATTGTGATTTTCATATTATTTTGCTTAGCTGCTGTTCTTGGAATATTTCCTTTCATGAAAATCCTAAATATTCATCTCTTCATCCCAAATGCATTGCTCTGTTTCTCAAAATGTCAAAATCAATGCTTTGTCTGGGGTGGAAGTTAAAATGCTTGGCCAGCTCTAACAGGGACACTGTTGAATAAGTGCAATCTGAAAAAGCAGAAGAAATTGTTCCCTGTGAGGATGGTGAGGCCCTGGCACAGGGTGCCCAGAGAAGCTGTGGCTGCCCCTGGATCCCTGGCAGTGTCCAAGGCCAGGCTGGATTGAGCTTGGAGCAACCTGGGATAGTGGAAGCTGTCTCTGCCCATGGCAGAGACTGGAACTGGTGATCTTTAAGGTCCCTTCCAACCCAAGGCATTCTGTGATTCTGTGACATCCAGATTTCAAGTGTATGATGACTTCAGTGAGAGATTCAGGCCCTTTTGCAATGGGAAGAGGCAACTATTCCTCCAATAATTCAGTCCATCCTGCCCACCTTCCTGCAGGAATGCTGAAGGGTGATTTTAGTTTTTACCCTTTTAGTCTCATGGATGGTCCTCAACTCGTTTATTTTAGGTAAATGACATAAATATTTTAATTTTATAGGTTTGGTGAAGTTCCATTTATAAACTGTTCCTATCAGCTATATTCACTCAGACATGACTTAGTCCCCACTTAAAATCCCTTTGTTTCTTCTTCTACTTATCCTTAACACAAAAAGACAGGGTTCACAAGTGAAGTGGAGAATAAAGATCATTTTGATGTCTTTTCTAACCTAAAAAATAGGTATGTTCCGTGAATGAAAGCGTTATTCTCCACATTCCTAAGGCATAAAATCTGTGGAAAGGGAGAGAGAGAGGGAGATCAAAACCAGTTGATGATCACCCTCTCTTTGTACTCTCTTGGAGCTGTATTTTCCACGTTTCTCCCTTCTTTCAGGACAAAATAATCCCTGTTTTATGGCTGTCTGTCACTTTGCTTGGAGCATGGCAAGTACCGTGCTGACTGATAGAGTGAGACAGCTCAGTGACTACTCCAGTCAGCCCCTAAGACTTTCCTTATCAATTCTCGTCTCTCCAGAGCAGAAGATTCCACTAATCTCAAGTGATTAACTCGCTTGGGTCCTGCCACCTGACTGACTCAGCCGGGGAGCCTGCTCTGGCTTCCCACCTCCGTGAGTCACCAGCAAAAGGCATTTCCAGAGAGGTCAGTCCGGGAACAAGCGATGTGAACGCATCTCTTGGGAATGGAAAGCAAACGCAGTTCCTGCTCCCGTCTGGGCAGGATGCTGTTGCCTTCCTGCTCAGCCTCTCAGCCCCTGATATTTCAGGAATGTCTGAAGTGCGTTGTTTTCCTCTTAAGAAAGGTGCTTTATGGCTGTCCCAGTGCTGGAGAGCCCTGCTGGAGGGATTTGGGGAGCGCCTGTCAGCCTGGTTCTGTCAGGACTGCGAAAAAATTGCCTTCAGCAGCACTGGTGGTTCTTCATTACCAGCTAGCAGTTAATGCCAAGAACAAATTAAGAGATGTACTTGGATATCTGAGAAACTCGAGGAAAAATTAAGGAAAATATTCACACAATTCCCCAGGCAATGGGAATGTGAAAGTCTTTTCGAAAGGAATGAAAGCAGTACGTGTTCAGAATTAGTGGGAAGTGAAAAGTGAGAGTTATGCCAGTGGCTGCGGAGCAAATCTTAGGTGAAGGATGTCATCAGCAGCCAGGCATGGATGAAGGGTGGCAGTGAGGTCAGCTGTGATTAACAGTGTAAGTTGTGCAAGGGATGAGTTTGGCTGTGGCTAGAAGGAAAGTCTCCTCCAGATTAGGCAGATGCTACAAACGGAGTTTCTGGTAGGGTTGTTATGTCCTGCTGCATCACCCACGCCTGCTTTGCTCTGATAACACTTTGCAGTGCTTCACAGACTCAGGAATGTGCCTTGCTGTGCCAGCCATGTGTGTGGATTTCAGTGGAGAGGTGCTTATCTGGGACATTCCAATGCCAGGTCTACCAGGAAAATTATTGCTGGCACCTCTATGCCAGTTCCTGACTCCTCTGGTAAGCGTTTTGAAATTAAACACTTTGAGTACCCAAAGGGCTTCTCTTCAGCTCCATCGAGCACTGACTATACTACACTCTTCTGAGTGTAAGTAACGATTATCTGCTGATACTGAAATTGAGAGATTGCTGTAACAAGTACATGTATGTGAACTTAATGAGGATTTCAGCCCAGTTAAGGTGCACTTATACCTAAATTAGGGAGTGGGAGACCTCCAGGGAGAGGTAAAAAATGTTTGGTAGGCCTGCAGAAATTTAGGAGTGTAAAACTTTCTGGAAGTGTAATCTTTCCTTTCCTGCTTTTAATGCCAGCACTCAGAGTAATGGGAAGACAGTGGTCTGGAACACCCAATCTTTTCAAGCAGCTGTGCTATTGCCATGGTATGGATTCCTCCAGCTGAGCCTGATGTGATTCCTGCTCGTGTCACAAGGTTTTCTCTTGCTCACATTTTACCTAAAACATGCAGCATCTTCTGCTTTGTAACACTGTTTTTTGCGATTTCCAAATACCAGACACATCTCTGAGGTTCACCTCAGTGTTCATACTGCAGAGGTTTCTGCAGCGAATTACTTTTTCACCCTCGTGGGTGTGTGAATTTTTATTGAAAGCTATCTTGTCCAATGGAAAAGGAAGAAGAGTTTGCTTTTTCTTGATTTTCAGGGGCTAATTTCACAAGGTTCCACATAAAATACACAAGACCGATCATCTGAAACTGGGCATCTGAAACAATCCCAGGTGCTGGGGCAGATTGGTCATTTTTTAGAATGGTCTTCTGCTTTTTGGGGGTTTAAACCAGAAGCTTCAGGACACAGAAACTTTACACCTGAAACTTTGCAGCAGAGCCAAGACTTTGACTGGTGTTTTCAAACCCGTGGGGAGACCCAGGGACAAGACAGCCGAGGTCAGAAGTTTGACTGTCTGGGGGGTACAGTTTGGGAGCATTTTGTACTTCAGCTGCTGTAGATTAGGAATCCTTTGGGCTCTGAATTTCTCCTCTCCTTTTCAGGAAGGGATTGGAGGGGAATTTAAACATGAGAAAGGTTCAGTTATGGATTTGACAGCTAGAATTTGTTTATGCAGTGCTTTGTCCCAGGACTGAACATGGTGTCACACCGAAGCTCAAGGCTTTGGCTAAAACAATTTGCTCTGTTGAGCATTTAGCAGTCAGGATACTTCAGGTAGCTGAAAGCCAGGAGAGCTTTGACAGCCCAGCTGGAATAGCTGGTCAGGAGAGCAAACATTTCTAATATAAACCTGTGCTGTTGCTGCTGTGAGAGAGTGAATTCCAGCTCCCTCAAGTGAAATAAGCTCCCAGGACAAAAGCACCATTTTTTCTGCTTAAACCTCCATCTGCACAAGGTGCTTTTGCTGGCACAGCTCTGCCTTGAGAGGATCTTATCTCATCACAGCTGACTGACACAACTGTGCCGGGAGAGTCGGTGGTGGAGCCCTGACCTGAAACACCCTGGCTCAGCTTGGGGGTTAATACCCAGCAGGGAACAAAAAGGGGGACTCACCGAATCCACTTTCTGAGCTGTCCTGAAGTGAAAGCCATGCACAGCCTGGGTGGGAAGCCATTGTCCTTTGAGGAGGAGATCCCTCAGCTCTTTCAGCTGTTGTATTTTGGGGAGTGGGTTTGGTCTAAAGAGAAACCTCTGGGACCCAACAAGGGGCTGAATTTATTTACAAAAAAAGAAAAAAATTTTGAATAATTGGCGGTGATGTACATGGCTTGTTACTGTACTTCAGTGCCCTGCCTGTGAGCTAGCACTGATAGAATCATAGAATTAGAGCATGGCTTGGGTTGTAAGGGACCTCATGGATCATCCAATTCCAACCCATTCCACTGTCCCAGGCTGCTCAGAGCCACATCCAGCCTGGCCTTGGACACTGCTAGGGATCCAGGGGCAGCCACAGCTTCTCTGGGCAATCTGTACCAGGGCCTCAGCACCCTCACAGGGAACAATTTTTTCTCAGTATCACCTGCTTTGTGCCAGGGATCTTGGAGCTCGTCTGCTCACCCCAGTGATCCTGCTGAAAATCAACTGCATTAGGACACCACCCCTGGCTGTACCATGCTGTGAGTGTGTGGGAGTTGGGAAGTAGTGCCCAAAGAATATCCTGTAAGAAAGTGCACACTGCTCCTCAAAATGCCTCCGACAGCTCTGGAAATACTGGGCTTAATACCATTTATTGATTTGTAACCACGGAGACGGTGCATGTTCCCAGCGCAAAGTGAGGGAAAAGCTCTTTTCCTTTGCCTCCTCAAAGAGTGAACAATGCTGGAAAATGCTCTTACTCCTTGTTACCTCCCCAAGCCTTCACAGGAGGGACGAGCAAGTTGTTTGCCTTCTCAAAAGCTGTTACATTTTCACAAAGGGGGAGAAAATCAACCATTCCTTGCAAACCAGCCTGGAGCAAATAGGGCTAAGCTATTCTGGGAGATGAGAGATAAGTACACCAGAAAGCCTTATCAGAGATTTGTCTTAACTTGCAAAGGTATTTTCTTTGATGAAAGAATCTAAACAGTTGTTTGAAATGTTCTGTCTACTCAGATTTGTTTTCAGAGAGGTCTCTCATGACATCCTGACAAATGAAGCCCTTCTGCATGAAGTTATTTAACAAAGGTCTTCAGTTTCTGGATTAAAAATTCGAAATGCAAAAAACTGAATCATCAGAACATTCAATTAAAAAAATAAAGGCTGCAGAATAGTGGATCAGTATTTGTTCCTAGTGCTTGTTACAGGGCAAGTCTAAGTCCAGCCATTTCAGGAAGGATGGAGTGCTGCAGCGGGATCCCTGTGATTCAGCCTGGTGTGACCTGGAGTGTGCTCAGCACTTACCCATCAGCTGGCAGAAAACTGGTAACCTTTGCTGGAGAACTGATGAAGATTTGAGGAAGATGGGCAAACAGACTAACTGCAGAGCATCAGAACCATAGTTAGGCACCAAAGTTTTGAAACAGAGGCACTAGAAATAGAACAGAGATACTAGAAATAGAAGATACCAAAGAAACCCAGGTATTTATAAACTAGCTTTCTTTTCTCGTAGTATAAAACTCAGTCCTGCTGTTTAACCTGAGACACACTGGAGCTGTGTGGCCAAAGTGACAGGCTAGTAACTTACCAGAAAAAAAAAGTATTTTGGATGAACTTGTCCTCTTTGCCAACTGTGCTTAAAAAGCAAACGGTATCTTCCCATTTTTGTTGTGAATTCAAAATCTTTGCTTTCAGCATGTCACCAATACTTTCCATTTTGAATGGAAACTTCCACTTTTTTATATGTTATGGTCAGAAACAGAGTATAAACAAATTGTCTTTTCCATGTACAAAGCATCAAAAGTCTACTTTAACCCAGCCTTTGCCGAGGAATGTGAGGAGCTCTGAGTTAACTCCAAACCAAATGAGGAGTCAGTTGGCTGGGCCTGGCCAAACCCCTTGGTCTGTTATTTGTTTGACTGCACTCCTGAAGAGCAGCATCTCAGGCCTCTGAAGACCTTCCTGCCATGGAGGTAGTAAAGCCAAGGCTGGCTTTTGGCGCGGGCTGTGAGGCTGTTGATGGAGTGCAGTGAGTCCCTCTCACTGTATAAATGAGAGAGCAATGCTCGTGAGCATGGAGCAAGGATATGTGCGTTAAAACCCACACCACGTTCATCCTCAGCACTGAGGCAACCCGTGCCATGGGTGCACCGCAGATTGAACCATGGCTGCTGTCTCCTGCCAGCTGCAGCACCGGGCTCGCTGCTCGGGGGCCGCGGCCAGAGCCCTTCCCTTCCCTTCCCTTCCCTTCCCTTCCCTTCCCTTCCCTGCCCGGCCCTTCCCTCCCCTTCCCCGGAGTTCCGCTGCGGGCGGTCGGGTCGGTGCGGGTGGCACAGATGGGAGCGAATGTCGTCTGCCCTGAAAAACGAGGAGGAGAGACTCCGAATAGCTGCAGTAGGCTACTGTTTACAGCTGGGGCCGGCTTGGTCCCCTGTATTCCCACCCGTTTGCTGGGTTTATTACATGTACGGCTATCAAGATGGGCCCCAAGGAAAGTGATGATTTCATAGCTGAGGAGCAGGAGGGATGGGTACCCAAGGTTGAGGTGCTTTTATAGAAGGGGAGCAGAACTAGTTCCTGCATGCAAAAAATAGCTTGGGAAAAGG
>VZRM01005736.1:0-110376 GCA_013397955.1 Grantiella picta | reverse complement strand
GTGTCCCTGAGCCCTGAGTGTCCCTGAGCCCCTGAGTGTCCCTGAGCCCCTGAGTGTCCCTGAGCCCTGCGTGTCCCTGAGCCCCGCCACATCCCGCCGGCCTCTGTGTCCCTGCGTGTCCCTGCTCCCCTGCGTGTCCCTGTTCCCCCTCCGTGTCCCTGCTCCCCTGCGTGTCCCTGCTCCCGTGCCGCCTCCCAGCTGGGAGGGCAAGGAGAGCGCTTTCGGCACTCCCGACCTTCTGTGCCTTGTTCCTGTGCTGGAGCTGACATAACTTTGCGGGAAGTTTTGGGGAGAGGTTGGCAGTCTCCGGTTTAATCTTCCCAGGCTCTAGTAGGACGCTTCAGGCACTGGCACTGTGAAACTGCAGTTATGAGTTTTATCTAGAGCTAACAAGTGTGGTTTGATTTAAGGCCTGGGGTTCTTACATCCTGTAATTACTTTTTCGAGGTCTGTTTCTGTTAGATCCGTGACTTCTAAAAGCTGAAATAGCTGTGCTTGCTCACACCCTGGCTGGGCTGCAGCTGGAGCTGTAAAACGGTGCTTTACACCTAGGTAGTTATTTCTGGTGTGCAGAGTAAGCTTTGGTGTTAAAGGCTTGGCGGTGCTGTGACATGCGTTGCTCCCTCGTGTGAGTGAGGAACGCAGGTGAAGAGTTTCAGGCTGGGGCTTGGCTGTGCCTGAGCCTCCTGAGGCTCTGCTGGCTCTCCTTGTTCTGGCCCAAGCACAGACACTGCCAGCAGCAGTGGCAGCGTATTGAGCAATACGAGTGTCGCTGCATTCCAAAAAGTAAACAGCAAAAATGGGTCACAGAGTGGGGATATTCTCCATGCTTACACCATAGAACACTGGGGAGGAAGATGTCACAGTGTGTCAGCTCGGGATTTATTGCTTCTATTAAAGGTAGCAGCTGTATCTTGAGGGTTTACATTTGTGAAGGATATAAGTAGGGGTTTCAGTAAAACTGGTGCTCTCAGTGATGCAGCATGGCATGAGAGGTATTCTGGAAAGTAGAAAAGCAGAAATCTGCTTAAACTCTGTTTCAAGTGCAGCAAAGACTTTAGCCTCTTAACTTCTTCACATCAGTAAGAAATTAAAAGCCAGAGCACTCCCTCGTTTAGTTTAGTACCCATCCCAGTGGAGTTTTGGATTTAGCACGCCTTCTTGAAAAGCTGTATCAGAGAGATCAGCTCCTGGCGTTGCTCACACATTAAGATCAATGTTCCCAATATCAGGAGAGTGACGCTGATGTTTCTCTCCTCCCCGAGGGCAGTGGGAGCCCCACCTGTTTGCCTGGCTGTGGAGGGGGGCCCCGAGCAGCGGGTTCCCTCTTTGGCAGCCCATCTCCTGCTTTGAGCCCTGGGATTTCACCCATTTGCTGCATCTGGGTGTAAGAGTTGTGCTGAGGAATGTTTAAGTTGGTTTGTCCTGTGCACGTGTGTCTGCAGCAGATCCAGGCTCTGGAAAAAACTCGGTGAGTAACGTTTCTGCTTGTCCCTGAAACGCAGGGTGGAGCGCCTTGAAACCAGGGCTGTCACATGGGGCAGGGAACCGCGGTGAATAGCCTCTTTTTTTCCTACTTCGATGCAAGTCCTGTCTCCTTTTTGGGTTGTTCTGCCTATGCACGATGTGTGACACACATCGCAGGAAGGAGTGGGGTGCTGGTGAAAATGTCTGTGGAGGTGCATGGGGAGGCTTTGCCTGTGACCTGTGGCAACATGAGGATAATTGGTAACATTCCTGAAATGACAGCCATTCCCGGGAGACTGAGTTTCGCAGGTGGTGCTGCCAGCCTGTCTGGTCCCATTGCTCACCGGTGATGAGCAGGACAAAGTCTGGTCACTGCTCTGGTCAGGTCAGGGTGGCCTGAGGACAGGCAGTGCTGTGTATTAGGAGGTGCCTGATGCAGTGTCCTTCGGGAGGTTTTGTCTCTTTAATCCATCCAAGCGGGGGCTCTCTGATGTTTCTTTCACCACTTAAAGGAACGCTTTGTGAGTGTGAAGTGGAAATCCTTCCCCTGAAGAGCTTTGAAGCTAACCAAGGTTTAGTCACTTTCTTGTCAGTGGTGTGATTGCATCAAAACAGGCCTTTGGCTTCCTGAGCACAAGGGAGTGTGGCTGGGAACTCTTTTGAGTAACTGACTAATGCTCTTCGTTGTGCTTTGCATTCTGTGTTTTTCTGTGAAGGTGGAGGGAGCACGGAGAGGTTAGCCGGATCTCACATCTGGTACAGATGTTCCAAAAATGTCTCCCTGACTCCTGAGGTGGTTCAAAAGGAGTGCAAAAACCCCAAAATGCCTCTGACTTGGGAGTCTGCTGTTTTGTTGTAGTTTTCAACAGAGGAAGTAGAACCCCAAATATTAGGCAGCATTTAGGGAGGCAATAAAGCATCCTGTGCTGTTAGAGTTGGTCAGTAAAGCCGTTGTCCCACTGCTGAATTTGCACGCCCTTCCCTAAGGAGATGCTGGTAACTTTTGCCTCGGCTGATAAATGGTGATATGCAGCTTAAGTTGGCATATCTGAGACAGCTTCTTCTTGTACTTGCCTTACACATTTGGTTTACTGCACCTATTTTCAGGGCTTCAAAGCAACACTGAAGTTATGCAGCTCCTTTAAAGTGTACAATTATGACCTATTTCTGCCTGGCCAAACCACATCTGTAAACTTAGAAATGCAAGGAACAGTTTCATTGGAAGGTTCAGACAGGTTTTGTTGTGTTCACTCCTCTTGTCTGGAACGTGTGCATGCAGCTGTGCTTTAAGGATACATAAAAACACTTAATACCTTCATAAATAAAACCACTTAATACCTTCCTGTACTTAGGCTGAATTGTGAACCCCTTCCCCCATTTGTAATTGTGAGATCCCATTAGTCATCCCATTAGTCATCCCATTAGTGACTTTGCTTTTGGATTCAGCCCAGCAGAGGTGAGCTATGTTGCCTTGCCTCATGCTTACTGCTGGTGTTTATGCCCTCGTGTTTATTTAGTATTTGCTATAAATTCCCACCCTGGCTCAGTGAAGACAGGGTGGTCATTTAATGTCAGCTTCAGGAATCACAGGCAGCTCTTTGGACATGTCTGGTTTGCAAGCATTGACCTTTGCATCACACAGAAAAGGTTCTGTGCTATTCTCCAGAGATTACGTCTCTTTCCCTGTGTTTGGAGAAGTCAGCATCTAAGCCAGACTGAAAACTTGGTCCTCTTGGAGGTCAATGTTTCTCTTGCCATGGGTTTGTTACCTGCAGTTGTTGTGTGTTTCCAGTTTGAGACCACTTCAGCAGGAGATCACAATAAGTCCTGACATCTCTCGGTGGGTTTCTGGTGGGATCTTTGCTTTGGATCTCCCTCTTCCTAGGGAGGGTGCTCAGCTGAGAACACACCTCAAGAGGTAGGGAATGATGCATTCCTCTTTTCCCTTCTTTGTATTGCCCCATCTCTGTCTCACAAATTGACCTGTGTGTTGGCTTAGCTCATACTGAAGGCACTGGCTGTTTGTTACTTTTCTAGTAGTGTTTGCTGCCAAAATAGTACTTTATTTGTACTACTTAAAGGTTGGCATTTCCCATTAATAATTCAGTCATCACACTGGCTCCGCTTGCCCATGCTATGTATTGCCCTTGCTATGGGCACATACAGTTTCCTGCTGTCCTCTAGTTTCCAGAGCGCTTTGTTCCTCTGTGACTTCTGCTGTACACAAGGAAAGTGTGGTGGGTTAAAGCTTTCTCCTTTTTCCATTGGCTGTGCTTCTGTTTCTGTTAAAAGGCCAAGATAAACCAATTGTGTAAAAAGCTGACCTTTTTCCTAAGTGGAACTGTATTTAGATACAGGTTTTGCAGCCCGTTGTAGCTAAATTCCCTGCCCCTGCCTGGGTCATCTTTCTCATCAATCACAGAATCACAGCATCTGTTAGGTTTGAAAGGCCCTCCAAGATCATCGAGCCCAACCTCAGACCGATCACCACCTTGTCACCCAGCCCAGAGCACTGAGAGCCACGTCCAGTCCTTGCTTGGACCACCAGGGATGGAGACTCCACCACCTCCTGAGACAACTCCTTCCAATGTCTGGCCACATTTTCAGTGAAGAAATCCCTCCTGATGTCCAACCTGACCCTCCCCTGGCACAGCTCGAGGCTGTTTCCTCTTGTCCTGTCCCTTGTTCCCTGGGAGCAGCGCCTGACACCCCCCTGGTTGTCCCCTCCTGTCAGGGAGTTGTGGAGAGCCAGAAGGTCCCCCTGAGCCTCCTTTGCTCCAGGCTGAGCCTCAGCCCCTCAATGTCCATCTTGCAGTGATGGGCCCAGAGCTGGACACAGGACTCAAGGTGTGGCCTCAGCAGTGCCCACGACAGAGGGACAGTCACTGCCCTGGTCCTGCTGGCCACACCACTGCTGACCCAGGCCAGGTGCCACTGGCTTTCTTGCCCACCTGGGCAAATGTTGGATCACGTTCAGCCCCTGTTCACCAGCACCTCTGGGTCCTTTTCTGCTGGGCACTTTCCAGCCCCACTGCCCCAGCCTGGGGTGATGCAATGAGGGAGACAGGTAGAGCACCTGAGAAGAGGTTGGGCTGTGTAGCCCAGCCTTGCCAAACCAACATATCTGCTGGGTGGGAGTCCTGTGAGCTCCTGCTGTGTGGATTGCTTGGTCCCTATGTGCTGACAGAGCTGATCCTTCAGCACAGTGCACCTCACTAGAGGTTCTGGCTGGGAGGAATTGTTTGTGGTGAGGTGAGGATGCTCCTGTTTCCTTCTGTGGCTCTGCATCGTTGAGCAGTGCAAGTTGTGTCAAAGAGCAGGACCAGAGGCCACTTCAGCAGTCTCTGGCTTGTGGTGTTTGAGGGGAGATAAAAATAACAAAACCAGTGACTTTAAGCAGCCATTTGCATACATTTTGATGGTAATCACTGTTCCAGCAGGCACAGTGCTGTAACTCTGGCATAATAAAATCCTCTTGTCCGATGCTACCTGTGCACAAAAGGCTCCAAGGTCAGGTATGCTGATCCAAAAGTTAGTTTGCACTCGCATCTTTCTATATAGGCTTTTCCCCTAAATATTAGTGGAAAACTGAAGGCTGAGACTTGAGCTGGCTGCTGCAGCATCTGAGCTCCAAAGTGGAGTACCTCTGTGCTGCCAGACAGCTGTCTAATTGTGTCACAGATGGGAAAAAATCGGATAACCACTACTGTGAATCAGCATCTTTTAAATCCAACAGTTTTCATGGCTCCAAATGTGATGGATTTCGGAGAAGAACTTTACTTCTCTTGCCCTGTTACAGACAAATCAAAGTTAGTGCCACTTATAGTGGTCTTCCCTGGTCTTCCCTACCTGGTCTCAGACAGATCAGTCCTGAAGCAAAAACCTAGGGAAAAACGGTATATTTTGTATGTCAGTGTAGAATAACCCCAGATAGTTCACAGACACTGCAGTGATTATGAAGGGAGATACAACGCACTCAATTTATAGTTGGTAACAGAAAAATAACTGTTAAAATAACTGTAAGATAACTGTAAAAGCAAACAAACTGCTAAACAAACAGCCCCCCAGCGTGCTCGTTCTCAAATCCTTCATTGTTGTGCCCTCTGTGGAGGACAGAAACAAGAACACACGTGCATTTACCCAATCAGCAGCAGGATCTGTTTGGGGGATGAGGAATGGCAGTTCCTTTCCTTGGAGCTGTGGCAGCTGTGCACACAGCTGTCCATCTGCCCTGTCAGCAGGTGTGGTCGTGGGGGTCTGGTTCTCTCCCAGCTTTGTGTTTCGTGGGCTGAGTCTGTTCAAAGAGTCCAGAGTAATCCAGAAAGACTGTTTCACTGAAGCTTGGTTTGATATTTTCTTTCTACCACGTGTACTCACTAGCTACAGCCAGGTATGAAGTTTTGACAGAAATACAGCCTTTGTGAAACATGGGAAAGGTGTGAGCACGGTTGAAGGAAACTACCTATTTAGACTAGCCCAGAGTGTAAGGGATTTAGTCACTCTGTGTATTAGTGTATTTAGTCATGCAGGGTGTAAGGGATTGGGAGAAGAAGCTGCAGCCCATTTGTAGGCTGGTCTCCATGGTTTTGGGCATTGTGAGGTTGGCATGTGAAGGTGTCTGTAGGATCAAACTAAAGCTCTGCAGAGTGTCATGGTGCTAATTAATGTCTGTATTGAAGACCAAGTGAGAAGAGTATCTTTGTTGTGAAAACGCCCTGAGCTGTTTTTGCCTTTCTGAAAAAAGTAATGATCTCACGTGGTTGTAGCAGTTGTGATCTTGGATTCTGTAGAGCTTTACTGTGTCCTTACACAGCTGCCATGGGCAGTAAAAATCACTCTGGCCGTATGGAGACTGCCAGAGTCTGTTCTCTGTTAGGCTTGGATCAGGTAAGCTACTCCTATGGAAGAAGTGCTGTGGAGACAAGAAAAGGGAGAACATACCTTGGGATGATCTTGTTAGCTTGAGCACGTATTTGTAGATGTCAGCTATGTGGTTGTATTTTGCATGATTTTGCAACCATTTCCTATGGATTCGAAGCATCTCTACTCTCCTGGTTTAGGTTTTTTAAAGCTGTGCTAGAAGTAGCATGGATTCATCTTTGTCCATCCCTAGCCTGGTGAGGAGTGTGCCGTCTCTGAGAGCTGCTGTGTGCAGGGTGCAGGAGCAGGCCGAGGCTGTGTGGGAACAGGGAACGTTCCTGGTGCTGGAACCTGCATTCCAAGCTGGAAAACACGTGGGAGGTGGTGGTTTGATGGCTGTGATGCTCAACCTTTTTGCTCTCCCTCCTGCCCTGGAAGCATCTCTGGTAGACTTTGGTTAAGTGGTGGCGGAGAGCTGGTGCACAGAGCTCCCTTTTGAAGAACCAGACAGAAATTTCATCCTCCCCAGAAAAAGCAAGGTGCTCCATCCCTTAGCTGACAAATACTCTGTGTGATCTGTGCCCTGGGGACCTCTCTGGTGCAAGAGGGAACTTCCACATTGCAGCTGAAGGCTGAAGTAGCTGTCCCTGGTGGCTTCCCTCAAGATCCAAGTTCAAATGTCTGTTCTTCTGGAGCTGGGTGTGCATCATAGGCAATGTCATGGGGTTAGTGGCCTGCAGAGAGGGAGGGGAGGATATGCTGGAGCAGCCAAGGCACACTGAGTGTTCCCCATTCCTGCCCACAGCTGTTGGCACAGTGGAGTGAGGCTCTTGTTGAAGAAGAGCTGGGCGTGTTGAGCAGCTGATCTCCAGGAGGGGCATGTGGCAGCTAGATGGCTCCTGGTGGGTTCAGGTGCTGGCTTTGTTGTAGTATCCTCTGTCCTGCTTCCAAACCAGGATTAAGCAAAGGAAGATGTTTCTTTACTCTTAATTTAAATCCCTGGGAGGTTGGTTTCGCATCAGAGCAGACTTGAAAAGGCTTGTCAGTTGGATCTTAGAGCCATCAGCATTTTTTTCCCCTCCACTTAACCAAAGCTGCTTTAATTTGTGACAGCACTTTTAATTTGTTATGTTTGTAAAGGAAACATCACAGGGGAAAGTTCAGAAATGCATATTTATGTTTCTTGGCTAAGTTTAAATTGGCTGTAATATTTGTTTTTGTATTTTTATAAAGGAAGGTTGGAATTTTTTTTCCTATATTGCATGATTTTTTTTGGTTTACTGTTTGTTTTCTTCTCCTCCATAAGGAGCATATAGTGGCTTACCTTGGTGTACACCTTCTCTTGGATGTGAAACGTGTAACTAACAGGTCCTAGCCAAAAGTATCCTCTCAGAGATTTCCACAGTCGTTCTGGTGCTGGTGTTGGACCTCCTGTGCTGGGCTGGTGGGTAGTATGACCAGATTTGTGGTACTGCTCTAAAGCTGGGATGCTGCTGGCAGTGCTGGGGTGGTGGAAACATCTGGGAGCAGCTGGCTGCGGGATGGGGCAAGTCCTGGGGCTGCCCCATAGCATTGTCTGTCCTCAGCCAGCTTCTTGGGGAGCTTAGAGGACGATCAATTCTTCCCCCCTTTCAAGCCTTCACGCAAGCTAAAAAAGCAGTGTTGAAGATGTGGCTGCATATCTGGATGGGTGTTAGGTGGACAGAGCAGTAATGGGTTTGTTCTGCAGCAGCAGCAGCTCTGCATTTGCAGCAGAGCTTGAGAGTGTCCTTTTGGTGAGCAGTCATGAGGCTGTAAACGCAGAGTGGAGATGAGAAGATTGAGATTTGTTTTCAGGGTGGTGCCAGTAAACTTCCTGCAGCTTGTGGTAGAGATAATTCTGCATGTTCTGGCTCCATTGTTGTGACTGGGTCTAAGGTGAATTTCAGAAAAATGTTTTGGTTGAACAGGCTTTCCTTTCTGTTTTATCCAAAGGGAAGTATCTGTTCAGAGCCTGATCTGTTGTTCTCATTACAGAGGGAGTTTCTGAACTAGACTGAAATCCATGATTATTTGCATGTCCTTATCTGTGTGACACAGAGTTTTCCAGGTCAGTATCTCATGTTTCAAACTCTTGTCATGATGTGCAGTCTTAAATCCGCATAAGCAGGAGTGCTTTATCATAAAGGGTCAGTAAGGTGAAAAGCATTTCTCTCAGCACCATTTTGGGCAGTATCAGCTGCTGAGGACCAGCACTGCTTAGCTCACAGCAAGCTCTTGGGCTGTGGTTGGAAGGAGAGTGAAATGCAGAGTTGCCCATCCCAAAACTGTAATGCTTGGCGAGGGTGGAGAGGAGGCACTGATTACCTGCAAGGCCTGTCAGGGATGAGTCTTCCATGTAACCTTCTTAGAGGGAGAGGGAAACATCTTGTAGCCCAGCAGGATTGCGAGAATGGAATCCTACCATGCCTCCACAGATATTTGTGTTGGAGCAAAACCACAGCCCGGCCTTGGGGAGGACCTCCTTTGGTGCAGGGTGATGGCAGTGGTAGCTGGAAACGTTTTTCCTTTTGAAGCTTGCTGGGAGACAATTCCTGTTACATGTGTGTATGTTTATCTCCTTTTTTTGCAGAAGTACTAAAGCAGAACTAGGTTCAAGGCTATCTTTTGCAAGGAGCCTCCATGCTGATATCTCCATCTGAAATCTGTTCCCATTTTCATCAGCTTGTTACTTTCAGACCTTGCGGTGCTTGAAACTCCCCCTCCTTTCCCCACTCTTCCAAGGAATTTTGCAAAGAAATCAATAGCTGTCTAGTTATGACAGCAAAATGAAAAAGACTGTAACGTCTCCATAGCTACCTAAAAAGTACTTGTAAAATGCCAGTGGAAGAGGGTGCCCTGGAATTATCCCATGCATTCCTTGCACGCAGACTGAAAATCGTTTGCATTAGTTAAGTAATCACTGCACGCTTGTCCGGTGAGCAATGTTTGGTTACTGCAATAAATTTTTGTTCCTTAAACCCTGTGAAGCTGAAAAAGTGAATTTGTTTTACATAGAAAACGAGCTGACCTGAACTCTCAGTAGATGAACTGATTATAAGCGGACCAGCTTAATCCAGCTTGGTTTTTATTCTCGTGTTTCATGTAGCATCTGAAAAGAGACAGCTTGTGGCAAATTAGCCAGGGTGAGGCTACAAAAAGATTGAATTATTCCTGTTTGAACAGTTCCCAGCATGCGAGCACTTGCTGCTTGGCTTGTACATCATCTGGCTTGCCAGGCTGCTGTGATTTAGGTGAAAGTAAATAACCTCCAACTGGAAATCTTGTCTTTGTTGTAAATGATAATTTATTCATTCACCAGTGAAAATACCACAGAGATATGATGAACAAAAACTCTAATTGCTGTGTCTTTAGCTTTCTTGCAACAAATGTCTCTCCCTGTTGCGTTTCTGTGCAGAGAAGCTGTTTGACACTCTGTCCTGTGCTGTCCTAGGAAGTAATTTTGCTCCTGGTGGAGTGTGGCACTGGTGTGGAAATGCAGCTGTCAGAACATACGTGTTGTGCTTGGCGTGTGTGTGTGCATCACTCCGGGGCATGGCAGCAGAGAAACAGGCAGCAGAGTTGGGCCTGCCCTGCCTAGGCAGGGCTGAGCTGACTGTGGGGCACCTGGAATTGAAGGAGTTGAAACAAGGGGATGTTTGTGTAGGGGCTTGCCTTGACATAATGGTGCATCTCAGCGCCTCTTTCAGAGGGGAAGGACTGCAGTTTTGAGAGCCACCGTTTAAGAAGGATGTAAAGCTCTCAGAGAGTGTCCAGAGGAGGGGCATGGAGATGGGGAAGGGTCTGGAGCTGAAGCCACATGAGGAGGGGCTGAGGGCACTTGGTTGTTCAGCTGGAGGAGACTGAGGTCAGAGCTCCCAGCAGTTCTGCAGCTTCCTCACGAGGGGAAGAGGAGGGGCAGCTCCGATCTCTGCTCTCTGTGACCAGGGACAGGACCCAGGGAACAGCTGGAGCTGTGTCAGGAAGGTTTAGGTTGGATATCAGGAAAAGGTTCTTCCCCCAGAGGGTGGTGGGCACTGAACAGGCTCCCCAGGGAATGGTCACAGCTCCAAGGCTGCCAGAGTTCGAGGAGCATTTGGGCAACAAATGCTGTCAGGCGCAGGGTAGGATTTTTGGGGCTGTCCTGTACAGGGCCAGGAGTTGGACTTTGATCCTTGTGGGTCCATTCCTACTGAGCTCATTCTACGACAAAAAAGGGTAGGGAAGCTACAGCACATGTGGCAGTAGTTTAGGATTGGTTACCCAGTTGTTTAGGACAGTGTATCCAGCTAGACTGCTGATGCTAAATTGGAATTTGGCTGTGATATTGCAGTTAATTTCTCTTCTTACTAAAAATGTTCTGTATCATTTTCTTACGGCTGTGGTAATTAGGCCTGGCTTTACTGTTGCACATGGTGAGGAGCAGCATTTCCGTTCCTCAGATCCAGCTGTGTTCATGTAGCTCCTGCAGTGTGTGCATTTAGGAGCAAAATGGGGTCTGTCTCTGTGTTAAAGGAAGGAATGGGGTCCTACCACCTTCCCTCTGAGCCTTACTTGGTTTGTTATCTCTTTGCCCTAAGACATGGAGCCATTTGTGGGTGAGGTGTTACTCGCTGTAAGCAGAGTGAGAAGTAGGAATGCAGTGCATGAAATACCTGCTAGAGCCAATGAAGTACCACTTTTGCTTCTAGAGAGACTTCAGCTTTGCATTGTTTGACTTGCCATGTGCTTCTGGAAGAGAGAGGTTGTTTGGGATGGAGACCCAGTGATGATCTAAATTGAGATGCCTTTGCTGATGTCCCTTTTGTGTGAGCAAGCTGTTAGGGAGATGGTTGGTGAAGGGAGGAGGACGCCCTGGTACCGAAGGGGTGGTGGGTTCTCTGTTGCTGAACTCCTTGGGTGTGGAAGTGAGGGGCAAGGAAGCAGGTCACCCAGGGAATGTAGGGGGACTGGACTGGGCTTGTTGGGTTGTTAGAGCCCTACCTGAGGTGCTGCAGGGCAGGGGACCCTGCTGGCTTTGGGAGCTGGCAGTGCCACCTGCCATGCTGTCCATCCTGCAAGTGCATGTCCCTGCCCTCCACGGGCACACCGGGAAATGTGTGTAATTTGTGGTGTCCTTCCTTCAATCCTTCCTGTCTTGCCTGTGCTGCAAAGTTTTGAGGCAGACGTTTTCCTCCGGTATCTAGATCCTCATGCCTGGATTTTGTTGATGTTTATACAGAAGTGTGAGGGCAGCCAGAGGTTCTGCGGGCTCTGATAGAAGCCATACGTGAAATTAATCCAAATTAAACTGTTAGTCGTTCTGTGATAAACAGGAGGTTACAGCACAGACTCAACACGTTGCATAGCTTTGAGACTATGAAAAATGAAACGTGAATCCTCCTCTAAAAGTTGGCTGTCCCTGTTTGAGGCCTGATGAAGTTTTGAGACAAGCCAGTACGCCAAGTTCACTGTGTAGGCGGTCACGGGGAATGAGGCAAGTTTCTGGGAGGGGACTGTGGGTATAGGGAGGCAGAGGAGTGCTGGAGATGAGCTAAAGTAAGTAAAAACCCATGGGGCTGCTCAAGGTGAATCTGTGGTTGTGGACCTGCACACTCCTCCCCGTGGAGGAGGGAGAGGTCGGGCTGTGTGTCCTGCTAATGTGAGCCAAACTGGAGCTGCTTTGCCTACGTGATGGGATTTTGCCAGTCCGTATGCCAGCTTCCTCCTGGTGCTGCACAGCCACGGAGCGTGTGGCAGGGATGTGGAAAACAGGGCAGCCGTCAAGTGGGTGGGTGACAGCCCTGTTCTTGTTGCAGAGCCTCTGGTGAGGCTCAGGAAATGCTGGAGGTTGGTTGATGGCCAGGCTCTCAATGGGAAGCTTGGCATTCCCCAGGACGGTGGGAAAATGTGTTGCTGGGACTCGCCCTGGCTCTTGCCCTCTTTTTCCAGGCACTGGGGTGAGGCTGTGTTGGGCTTCCCAGCAGTGATGGCATTAGGTAGCTGTCATAGGCTGGAATGATTTTCCCTCGATGGAGCCAGGCACAGCTCCCAGAGGCATGGGGCTTTGCTGACTCGTGTCTTTGGAGTGGGTGGATTTCTCCCCATGAGGTTTTTAGGCCTCTCAACGAACAAAAAGTGTGGAGAAAAGTGCATGCTCAGGAAGGTGTGCAGGGAACAGTGGAGGCTAAAGATGGACCAGTGTAATTTTGCAGACTGGTTTGTTCTGGGCTTGAACTGTGCTGCTCTGGAGGGATTGCAGTGCCACCTGCCTCTTGTAGGGCTGGGAGTGGGGAGAGCTGGATGCTGCCTAGGAGTTTGAAACTACAGGCCAGCCCAGGAATGCAGCAGTGCTTTTCCAAGGGAATGAACTGCCTGTCCTGCCCAGATGGAGCTTGTGTTGGTCTGGTGGCTGTGAATAGACCTTTCTGCTGAGCTCTGATGGCTGAGGAGAAGCAGCTTCTGCGTGGGACACTGATTCTTAGCTGTGATCCTGTGTGCAAACAGAGCCTGGAGAAAAGGAGCAGTTCTGTATTACAGTCTTTAAGTCATGCATATTGATGTCTTTCAGCACTGCTTAGGAATAAAGGATCAAGGAAATAACTGCTGGTGGTGAGGAAGGAACTTTCAGGCTCTGCTCTTGTCCCTCCTTCCCATAGGCTGTATGCCTGGCACTTGGGCCATATTAACTACTTGTGTTTGGATTTCCAGAGAAGAGGCTTCCCCTTGAGACTTCCTATCGTAATTCACATCTGTGAAGCTGAATACAGATGCTGCCGGCAAGGCTGTGAGGATTCATGTCCAGCTGTGGATGTGCAGAGGGGGAGAGATGTTATTTTGGCATCTGCAAAGGCAGCTTACTAAAAATAGGCTAAAGCCCGTGAACCTGGGAGCAAAAGTAGTTGTCCCATAAGTCTTACTTGATACATCTTTGGTTTTTCTCCCCTAAGGAACGTTTGTTTGGAATATGCTCCGTGTCTCAGTGTTCGCAGAAAACCCAGTTGTGCTCATGCTGGAGTTGCTGCTGTGTGGATGAGGCCAGGTTGAGCTCTGTTTCTGACTCCACCGCTCACTCCCTTTGAGGCTGGGATAAGTTGCCTTCCTTGTTCTCACTGCTTTCCTGCTCTGAGGGCTTTTATCTCTCCTGCTATGACAGCTGTGAGGCCCTTGTGCTGTATGAGGGCAGACTGTGTGCCTGAGCAGGAGCAACACTTTTGGGGGAGGCGCTGCCAATAGTGGCATGTGAGGAGGCTGGTGTGTCAAAGCAAGGCCTTTCCCGTGGTTTGGGCTGCTGGCCCTTGTTTTATGGGTTTGGTAGAGGCAATTCCTCACACACAGGTAGCAGCCTTTGCCCCTGAGCTGCTTTGTGGTTTCAGTCCTTTCCATACCTTGGTGCTGTCTTTCCCTGCATCTCTTCCTCTCGTGTGTGCATCCTGTGAGCTGACCTGGACTGAGGAGTCCCTGCCAAGACCTCGGGCAGGTTTTGGGAGTGGAACCGCCAGGCTCCCTCCTACGCAAGGCTGGGGCCTCCGGCAGTGCAGAGCTGGCTTCTTTTTCAGGAAAACTGAATAAAGCCGGTCGGTATTAACTTGCCTTCACAGAGCTGATCCTGGCTGCAGCTCTGTTGGGTCATACCTGGTAGAGAGAGAGACTTGCAGATTTTAATGCTGTGAAGAGAGAGCATGTGCTTGGCTGCATCTCATAAACTGTCTTCTGTCATTGGCTGCACGGCTGGAATAGTAGGGAGGTAGTGTTACATTTCTGGACAAGGCTTTGAACAAGATCTGCTGTCAGAACAGCTTGATAAACTGCTTACTGTGATGCAGAATGCTGGTCTGTCATTTTGCAAATTGAATTGCTGGAAAGCTCTTGTGATTATTAAAAGATACTTTGTGTTAATTTAATTTCCTGTAAAAGACACAAGCTGGGTGATTTAAAGAAACAAAGCAAATGTTTAATCAAGGTAAAAGCAAAAATGTCTTATCTGTGTATATGCAATGCTTAAACATTGCATACTTCCAATGGTATCATGTGCAGGGACAAAGTAAAAAATTATACATAAAACCCCTATACTTTAAAATTTGTCAGTTTTGAAGAAAGCTAGGAAAACGCGTAATGAAACCCAGGCAAAGCGGGAATGAAGAAAACATTGGTTTAATATCTTCTGTGAGTGATGAGAGACAGGAATTTCCCCCCCCCCAACACCATTGTATTTTAAATGAGTTTAAAACTGTGTTCCAGACAGCTTGTGAACAATCAAGATTCAGGGGTGGTTTTGTGAGCAGAAGGGCTATTATTTGTGCTTTCTGGCTGGGTTCCAGCTCAAGGGATCTCAGCTGGGGTGAAATGCCCCCTTGCTATAGGCAAGCATAACTGTTGCCTCCCCCTCCTGTTCCTCAGGGACTGGCAGCCTCTCCCCCCATTTTTTTCATGCTGATGTCCTTCAGAACTGCGTGAAGCTCGAGTGATCTCTCCCACATATATTGAACTTGACTCATGTTAGCAGTGAAGGGCTTGTGTGCCCAAAATACTGAATGATTCTCTTGCCACTCTTCCCGTGGTGAGTGGCTGAAGAGATGAGCTTGTGGGGAGAGGTGTTCCCAGTGGAGCTGGCCCCTCTCAAGGGAGTGAAACGTAAGTGATCTTGGGCATCCTTTGAAGGAAGGATGCTGCTCTGGATAGCAGTTGCTGTGCTTTTAGGATGCCAAGGGGTCTGAAAGCTCTGCTGGAATTATATACAGCATTAAACTTTTAAAACAAATTTATATAAATACGTATACAAATGTTGCATTGCTTTCTGAGTTTGCCCACTGGGAATGATGGAGTTGTGTTGAAAATAGTGGGGAATACTTGGAGGGCTTTGGGGTCCCGGAGTGTTGCTTGCCTGCAGTGGTGCTCAGGCACTGCTTAAATGTGCTGAATCAAACATTTGCCTGTGTCTTCTGCCAACTGAAGTTAAGCGCTGTGCTCGAATTAAAGATGGAGACAGGAGGGCAGGCTGGGGACAGTGCTTGAGTTAATTCTTCAATGCAGACCAACTCTCTGGTAATTAGTCTGTTTATCTAAGTCCTGCAGCAGTTTAGCATTCCTGTTCTGCCTTCCCTTTGCCTGTACTCTCCCCTCCTCCTGCAGTGCCGTTCAAAGTCCATCTTGCCTCAGAAGTGGCTCTGCCTATCAATAATACATCAAATGATGTTCCTGGGGCTGCTGTGTGTGCTTTATAAAGTGTATTGTGTGGATAGCTGCTGGTATAATTTCCAAATGCTTTTCCTTGCAAGCAGCCTGCTGATGCAGTGTGGTTCATCGGGAACTGAATTTATCACTTAGTGATATTTCTCTTACAAATACCCCACCCTGGGAGTGAGGTTGGTGTGTGTGTATCTAGGTGGTGTTTTATTAACTGTGTGTTGTAAACAGCTTTGCGGTCTCCTGTTGCTGCTGATTCTGCTCTAAAGGAGTCACAGAATCATAGAATGGCCTGGGTTAGAAGGGACCTTAAACATCACCCAGTCCCAGCCCTCCTGCCAAGTGGACACCTTCCACTATCCCAGGTTGCTCAGAGCCCCATCCAGCCTGGCCTTGGACACTGCCAGGGATCCAGGGGCAGCCACAGCTTCTCTGGGCAACCTGTGCCAGGGCCTCAGCACCCTCACAGGGAAGAATTTCTTCCTCATACCTAATCTAACGCCATACTCTTTCAGTTTAAAGCTATTCCCCCTTGTCCTGTCAGTACATATCCTGGTAAAAATCCCTCTCCATCTCTCTCGTAGCCCCTGGAGGTGCTTTAAGGCCTCCCTGGAGCCTTCTTTTTTCCAGGCTGAGCAAGCCCAGGTCTGAGTCCTGAGAGAATCCTGCTACCACGTGTGACTTGAGCAGGTCCCCTGTGCAGGAGAGCTGGGAAGCTCCGTGGTTCCCTGCTCCTGCAGCCCCAGGATGTCTCAGTTGGTTTGAGGGGTTCCTGTGCTGAGCACTCTGTGTGCAGTGTGGCTGTGCCAAGCTGTCCCCAGGCCGTGACCTTCCTTGTGTTCCCAAACTGAGCACTGCGGGTCACAGGAAGTACAGCTGCATCGCTTGGAGTCTCCTCAATTCTTTACAAGGATTTCCTGGGAACAAAGGCTCTTATTGCTCTTGTTCTTCAATTTGGTTTTGTTTTGGGGTTTGGTTTTTTTTTTCTTCTTCTGTCTGCTAATAATCTTGGCTTCTTGTTCACTGTTCTCTCCCATTTTAAGGAGGCTGGGGAAATAATGGTTTCCTTGTTTTTTTAATTCTGAACTAAGTTTGCTGTGGTATCTTCAGGGCAAATAAATAATCTTTTGCCTCTTCCTGGCATAAGAATACCTCTCTCCTTGAGAGAAACTATAAATCTAAAATAACAAAAATTGTAGTTTGACCTTTATTAGTTAGGAAAATAGTGATGTAATGAAATGGCTACTGAGAAGGATCAGTGGGAACAATCATAGGGGCTTTTATTTGTTGTTTCCCTGGCTCTGCTTTCCAGAAAGCCCTATTCTTTGCCAAAATTGGTTCTTAGCCGTTGCAGCTATAATGCCACATGGGGCTTTAAGTTTGCTTTGACATCTGCACTCACCCAAATGATCAGCTCCATCAAATTTAGGTGGAGCAAAAGTGGAGGGGACGACTGGGGTTGCAGCAGTGCTCCCTGCTGTCCTCTCTGTCCCAGAGCAATCTGACCCCACTGGAGCCGGTGGCTGCCCACGGGAGCTGCCTGCCTGATGGAACTACCTGCAGCACAGCCCTCCTTCCCCCTGGCCAGGCAGTCTGGAGCAGGAGGGCAGTGGGATGCCATGCCATGGGGAGAACCTCTCCCTGCAGCCCAGGTTAAAGGCAGCATCCTTGGGGAGGGCTCTCAGGTGGCCAAAGAGCCACCTTCCTTCCTTTTCCCACCCCGTCCTGCCCCTTCACATCATCCTGGGGATAATTGTCAGCTGTTTGGGGGAGCAGGTAGCTCTAGCTGCTGATTCACTGGGTACATGCATGTCTGGATGGTTCTCCCTCAGGGTTTGGGACTAGACTGCATCTTCACAACGCTGACTATAAAGGATCTGTGACTGACATGAAAGGACTTGGAAAACATTAAAAATTGCTTTAGCCTTGCCCTGGCACTGTCTCCCTCTGCTTTTATGACGTACAAGGTAAGCATCAGAACTTGCCTTTCTGGGACTAATCCAGCCTTGGCTGGAGGAAATGGGTATTGAGGCAGTGCTCCATTAAAGTCAGTGCTACAACTTTGTAAAAAGTGCCCTTTGAATCAGACCTGGTTCCTCTATGCTCAGACAGAGAGAATGGTCAGTGTTGGCCAGGGTTAGCAGACTCCCCTGCTGATCTTGTTCAATGCTCTCTTCCCTCCTTGAGTTTACAGTGCTGTTGGGTCACACCTCACTTGGGTTCTGTGGTTTGCTTGGCTGCCTTGTGGGAAGGCAGCTGCAATCCTCAATCTGCTGCAAATGGGATGGAAAACTTCGTTGTAAAGCGCTCAGCTTAAACAATTTGAGGAGACTTGCAGTGGCTCATTGACCCTTTGAAAACACACTGAGGGTGAATCGTGCAAAGTTCAGCCTTCAAAACCATATCCCGGACTCTTGTGTGTTTGGTTTTATCTGTACTAACAAAGCTTATTTTGAACGCAGTATCAGCATCCTTGTATGGAGGCTCCAGTGTTACCTCTGCATTTATTAGAGCCAACTTCACAGTGTTGGATTTGCAAGGTCATAAAGTACAATTTTAATTAAAAGTTGTAGAGCCCTTGGATAGGAAGTCAAAACCTCAATTGTTAATACAGTGCAATTGTTTCTCGGTACCTAGCTAGTAATTACACAAAATTCATTGCAGTATGGAAAGACTGTTTGGAAACAGAAGCATAGAGGCATGTAGAAGGAGGTTTTTGCAAATACCAACTGCCTGAATTGTTCTGCTCTTAAAAAACCATTTTCTCTCTTTTGTCTTAGCTAGTACTGTTTTTGCTGTTTGGAGTTTGTAACTACAGCCTATTCCTTTGCTCGGCGTGGGTGGTTTTAAACAGCTCAAGCATTGAGGTTTGTGTGTCATGAGGTGCTGCAAGCCAGTCATTCATTTTGTCTTCCTTGGTGAGTGTTTATGGAAATTTTGAGGGCTCAATGAGGGCTTGGACTCATCCAGAAGCAAAATAATCTGTTGTGAATGATCTTGGATTACAGGGCAGACTGGATACAAATCTGTATTCCCTGTTTTCAACTAACTTGTAGGGAGTGGTAGTCAGTGCAAGACAGTGATTATTTCAGCAGTGACCTTTTCAGCATCCAGCATGTTTATTGTCCAAAACCTGTTGGAAAAGATATAATGAGATTGGCCTTTAAAGTGTGGATTGCATGCACAGGACTGGAGGCTAAGCACAGAATAGCAGCTCTGCGTTTAGGCTGTCTTTTCTTGCTTTCCCTGAGGGAAGCCTGGAACAATGAGGTGAAGAGATGTGCTGGAGCCCCCAAATGGGTTGGCAGCAGAGCTCTGAACCCAAAGCCAGACCAGTCTGTAGTGTGATCAGCACTCAGTCATTTTGGAGCCTCAGCTCTGGGCAGACACTCTCCTGCTGCATGGGGTGCAGGTACCTGTCCTGCTCTCCTGTCCTGTGCTCATTCCACGTGGATACAGCTCTTTCTGAGCATCAGGTAAACTCCATTTACCCTGCTCTGAGGGGAGAGGGGAATTCTTCAGTGCTGCAGTGGTGGTTTGTGTTTTTGTAAGAAGGAAGTTCATGGATTTCTTTTGGCAAGCAACTCCAAGTAAACTCAGAGATGTAAAGCTTCCTAAATTACTCATCTTTTCCACACAAAACTGGGTGAAACGTGGGGCTTGTCTCAGACATTTTCTAATGATCAAATGTGTTTGGCTTCAGACTGAACATCTGAAAGAAACTTTCGGGAAGGAAAGCCTTGGAATAAACAGCAATGAAATCACTTTACAGCTCTCTTTTGTATTACCAGGGGAGGAGGAGAGTGATTACTTCTTAGCAAATTAGGCTACATAAAAGAACTCTATACAAAGCTTATAAGTGCCCTAATGAGTAGTAATCAGTGATGCAAGCAGAAAGGAGTAATGCATTATCACCAGCTGCATTGCTGCCATGTCTGTGAGGATTACTGGGTTTAATGAGGACCTGCGGGAAGCTCTTTCAGTAATTCCGTATTTCAGGAGGCGAGTTTTCAGCCTGCAGGTCCCCAGCTTGCATGAAGATCAGTGGGAAATCCTGAATTAAAAAAGGTTGTGGTGTTGCATGTTGGGAGCCCTGTGCCTGAGATGTCTTCTTTGCAGAAAAGAGCTAGCAGGCATCTTCATGTGGCAAGTTGTGCTGTGCTGCACACACAGCTCGTACAGATCTTCCCAATTTGTCCTTCTCTTCCCTGCACTTCATTTCTCGTGTTCTCCTGGTTCATCTAGACCACCCTCTGTAGATCACTGCATTGATGTAGTCCTCTCCTATGCCTGTCTTGACCTGCAGAGCTCCAGATTTAAAAGAGGATGCCAGTTCAACATCTTCTAGACCTTGTCTTTGCTGGGTTAGGGAGATGCTAGGTACCTAAGGATGGTAAACAAGGAATGTCTGGGAAGTGAAGCTTCCAGTGAGCTTGTGTTGCAGCTCAGCAGCTACGGGGTTTCGTTGAAATCGAAGTTACTGCAATGTTTTTGCAAGCGATGACTTGCCCTGTAGATAAAGCAGGAGCTGTGTTTTACTATTTGGTCGGGTATGGAAGGCTATTTTCTCTCCTCATAAGTTTATAGGATCCTTAGAGGAAATTTCAGGCTACAGGGAACTGAGAGAGAATCTCTGTCATTGAATCAATCTCTCATGTCGTTTGTGGAGTGGCCTCTAATGAGACTAAATGACTGTGTACAGTAATGAGGGCAGGGTGGATTGCAGGAGGTGAGAGATATGATGGTGACTTTCCCTGAAAAGACCTCTTGGAAAGACCTCCTCCCATCTCCATTGCTTCCACCATCCCCACCATGGGCCAGCAGCTCCTAGGTGTGGCTCAAAGGGACAGACCCTGCAGCCTTCCAGTGAGAGGCTTAGGTTTCACCCAGCTCTTCTGTACAGGGATGAACTTCTCCTGAAGATGGTCCCTTCACCAGTTTCCCTGGTGGAAAATAATCCGTTTAAGTGATACTGAAGTCTTTTTTGCTGTCTCCCAAATTTTACACAGCAGTTAAAAATCTGTTTTTCTGAATGATTGGATTCTAGGAACATCTGTTTGTAGGATGTTTAATAGAAACGTCCTTTTGTGGGATGTATCCTGCTTCTAATATTAGCTCTTCCCCATGGGAAAGGTGGTTATTAGGTGATTTCTAAATGAAGATAAAACATAACAAATACTTAATGGTGCACTTTTTTAACCTCAGCATCTTCTAAGCAGCTGTTGTATATCTGACCTTTCATTTTGGAGTCTAAGCAAAGTTTGCCTCTTCCCTTGAAAAAACAAACAACTACTCTTCCACAAAACAAACCAACCAGCTAAATATGAAATACTTACTAATCCATATTTCAGGTGAAATACGAAAGTGGCTTTCACTGAATTGGTTTCTACTTGGCTGCTAGGGTGGCTAGGGCTTGTTCTTCCACCAGAGTGAAAACTGGGTGGGTGAAGTAGGAGAGTTTATTGGACTAAGTTGAGTGGAAACTCATAGGTGAAGATGCTGCTTTCTGGGGTCAGATATACAATCATAGACTGGTTTGGGTTGGAAGAGACCTCAAAGACCATCCAGTTCCAACCCCCTGTCGTGGGAAAGGACACTTCTCAGTATCCCAGGTTGCTCAGAACCCCATCCAGGGGTTGATATCCCCACCTGACTGTTTCAGGATGTGGTACAAAGAATTTTGTTGGTTGAAATTCGTTGTGATTTAAGACTTACCGTTTCTGTGGCGTAACTTTACTTTTATGCCCAGGCCCTGTCTTGTTGCCAGGCCAGTGTTTGAAAGCTCTTTTCCATAAACCTCACCACCTTGCTCTTGGCACACTGCAGTGCTTGGCTCAGAGCCCTAGGCTGTGGGTGCCAGCACCTGCTATTAATAAGGGGAGGCAGACTATCCCAACGGGAGAGAGATCCTCTCATCACAGGGCACATCCATGCTCCTGGCAGCACCAGCACTTTCTCCTCACTGCCATCAGGACAGGTATTGCTCTTGACCCGGGGTGTTTGCTGGGGCAGTGGAGCTGTTTGGGCTGTTGTGGCTGTGCTTCTGTCTGGAGGCTGGCTAAAGTGCTCTCTGACAAGTGGCTGGCATGGTTTTGCATGTTATGACCCTGGAGAGCCTGTGGGGGAAGGTGCTGCTGGTGACTTTTTAACTTGCTGTGTCATTGGTCTGCACTTGAAGTGATGGTCTAGAAGTGGAAAAGGATGTTGCATCTTGTTTAGCCCCTGAGTCTTGTACTCTGCCTGCACCTTTTCTGTGTTGTGAATTGCATCCTTGCTACTTTCCCTGAGAGAAAAGCTGTTTTTTCCATTGTTGCAAAACACTGACCTCTTTAAAAAAGGGCAGACTGAAGGCTAATGAAGTTTTTCCTCTGAGGATAATGCTCTCTAATCGTTAGTGAAAGGGTTTTTAATACTGGTGGCAACATCCTTGTTTGTTTCTTAACCAAAGTGCTGTAATAGGTTAGTTATAAAGCAGATTCCTGAATAAAATCAGGAAGTGGGGCAAACTATGTTGGCCACTGGGACTTGCCCTGGGGTTGCTCAGCCCTGGCTGGGGTGGGTGTCCACCCTGGCTGCTTGGCACTTCTTGGGGTAGTCATTGCTCGTTTCTGGCCTTCATCCCTCTCCCACTTCTGAAGTAGGATAATTTGATAGTACTTCTCATTCCCTAATAGCTGTCCAGGTTTATGATACGGAGACCTCCTTGGGCAGCACCAGCCCACATAGGGTCAGGTGGTCTGCATTCGGCTCATGAGTGTTTTTTTCCCTTTGGACTCCTCATGGGCAGTGTTGTTCAGTCGTCATTCAGCTGTGCCTCTGGCTGCTTCCATCCCCTGCAGGAGCTCCTTGGGATGTGGTGTGGATCTCTCCTTTCCTGGGGTGAAGGGGAAGGTGGCTACAGTCCGTGGTTTCTCTCCAGTGTCTCTCATGTTGGTCCCACAGGAGCCAGCACTGGTGCCCCTGGGTGGATGCTGAGGGAGCAGCTGCTGGGCCAGCCAAAGGAGGGAATTGCTGAATTCCTACAGCAGAATCTGATCCTGTGAGAGGCTGATTGGGATGTGTCTGCTCTGACTGTGTTACCTGCATAATAATTTCCCCCAAAGGTGTAGGAATGTGACACCTGTTTGGATCTCTTCGCCTTCTGCCGAATGTGGTCAAAACTGACAAGCAAGTTGAAAATTTAATATGGTGAGGACTGACAAACAACACTACCACATAAGCTTCATTTCCTTAAGAATCCAGGCCAGAAATATGCGCTGAGGGTTTTATTCTGCAATCATGTGCTTTAAAACTATGTGGAACAATGTGATTAGTCGAAATGGTATTTTCAGGATTATTTGCGGTGCATAGGGAAAGCATGACAGCTGAATCCTGTTGTGTGCATGTGTATTAGCATGTAACCAACTTAAAAGGGCTGAAACAACCCAAGTGTCTGCATGGAGAAAAAGCAGAATACATGTATAAAATTTATTTGTGAAGCTGGAAAAACATCTAGTTATGTTGATCCTAATTTCTAGGGTTTTCAGCTCTATTCCTTTGTCTGCCTCTTCTTGACAGCAGCAAAAGGATGTTATTTTGTTCCTTTTCCTGGTAAGTGCTTTTGCATTTTGCTTCTTGCAAAGCTTCCTCCTCACTTCCCAGCTCTGGAAACATGGAGTTGGGCTGTATGTGCTTCAGTAATAGGATCCTGTAAGTTTGTGGTGATGGAGCTATTTAAGTTCCTTTGAGGAATGTCAAAGTATTGCTGTGAATGAACTTCAATGTGAAGGATGCCCAGAACAATTCAGGGTAATTGAAGGGCACGCATGTTTCTGGAAAGTGTTATGGGGAACTCTGTGAGAGCCTGATGCCTTCTTGTCAAGGAATATCTTGTGTTTACTTTGAGCAGAGTTGGGAAGGAAGACAGACAACAGTGTGTGGCAACACCAGTGAGGTTTAGGGGATGAACACCACCACTGCCTTTTGCGTTTGATTGAGCGTGCTAAGGTTGAAGGGATGAGGGACATGGAGGCTCTTCCTGGCTCTTTTGCATATGTCTTAGAATAAAAACAAACTGGTGCCTGAGAGAGAAAACTCTTTGATAATCTTTCTGTGTTAATTTAGTGATAGCAGTGGTTCACTGTGATATCTTGCCCTACAAAAAAGTAGGGTCCTCTGACAGAACTCTTGCAGCCTCTCAGCTTCCAGAGCGTGGGCTGCTGGAGGCAGCAGCTGGTTATTGGTACCTCCACAGGGACAGGAGGGATGCCTGAACATGAGTGTCCACCTGTGGGCTTTGGGTTGCTGTCTGATTAACAAGATCCACGGCTTTAGTCACCTCAGGGTCAGTAAACGTGGCACAACTATGAAGGGAGAATGCTGACAGCACCAGCACTGACTGCTCTCAGATCTGTGATTCTCTCATATCTGATTCCACAGACTCCTTATCACCCTGCTTCAATAACATTAGGTTTTGGGGCATGAGATCTTCAGTTAACTTAATGAAGTCATTTTCCATGTCTTTCAGTCACTTCTGCATCTTCCATCAACTGACGTCTGCATTTTCACAGATGATAAACTGCATAATCTGTTGCTTTGGTTTGTAGAAATAAAACAAAGCACATTACAAAAAACATTAAAACGCTGCATGGAGAGCAGCGTTCCAATTCAGAGATGGACACAGTGATTATTATAAAATTAGTCATAGATGAGTGATATTTTTTCCTTGTGTAAATCATGTCTAGTTTCACTTAGTATCTGATAAGTTAGTGATTTGAAAGCTTTTATTTAAAACTTCTGCAGTTTGTTCTTGCTGCTGGTCTTACCAGTATTCATTGAATGGTCTGTCTTGTGTTAATAATCTCTGACTCAGGAGACTATTCAGAATATTTTATTGTACTCCCATAAAGTGTTTCTTTGCTGTGGTGATTGGCTATGTTGTCTGTATCCACCAGTGCTGTTGGGTTGATTCAGTGACTTCTGTGTACATTGTTCAAATGTGCTGTTTTGTGGTAGGAAATGTTCTGTTAGCTATCAGCTGCTTGGGTCACTGGAGTTAATGATGTGGTTAGTTATGTTCAGGCCCCTTTAGTTGTGCCAGACTCCCTGGGTTTGGATCGAAACTTGTTTTTTAAGCTCAAGGCTGGTACTTGCAAATGCACAGGTTTTGGGTTTCAGCTGTGGGTGCAGTAAGACCCAAAACCAGACTGACTTGTTACCATGGATGTTACCATTGCTGTGTGATTTTTGTCTGTGTCAAAGTGTCTGCAGCCTTCTAGAAACCAGAAACAAAGATAAGGGCTGAAGCATCTGTGTTTTTATCTAATTTGTCAGAGTGCAGCTAGCCTGTCCAAGCATAAATAAGAGATCTGCTACATGGTCTGCAGCAGCTGAAAAATGCATCCTGGGACAGGATAATTCCAAGGTGAAAGTTGATGTGTAGGCAGGTGATGCTTGGTGTGGCTGGATGGTGTATACAGATGTGAGGAAACCATTCAAGCTGCAGTCGTGATTGCTTCCGTTCAGATTCAAACCAGCCTTTGCCCAAAGGCCTTTTACAAAAAGTTGTGCCATTAGTGTTCCAAAATAAGACGTGCATCAATGGCTTTTTCCATGGAAAACCATTAGCTCTCCAGATCGTTCAAACTGTTTATGTTTCTTCATTGCTTTGCTGCTTGGCTTTAAATCCTTCTCTCACCTTTCCAAGGCAAGCTAGCTAGACACAATCTTTCTTTTAAAAATGCAGGAAGAATGTCATAGTAGCTTTTTAATTGAAACACAAACAGGCAGACATGAAGCAAGTGTGTGGGAAGGAGCAGTAATTTGAATTGTGCTGTGACTACCTGGGTCCCATGTTACAGAGTCATTTTATACCTTTTAGTAGAGAGGAGGGGCTCTTTCAGATCTTGTATCTCAAAGCCCTGCTTTTCTTGATCAGAAACGATTAGGCAAAGCAGATCTTTGTATTTATCTAGTAAAGAACAGACATGAATCAGACTATTTGTTTGCAGTGTTCTTGCATTCTTCTGAAAATGTTCCTGCAACCAAAGCTCCTGGGAGTCACAAAGCAAAGAAATAGTGCTGCAACTTTCTTGTTAAACTGTGCCCCTAAACAGAGTGCAACGTGAATTTTTCAGGTCTTTGAGCACAGGGTTGTGTCCTGTTGAAATTCACACAACATGTAATTAATTGCATGCAGTTGTGCTTCTGGAATTTGAAAAAGAAATGGGTGGCTATTGCAGAAAACGTTTGGTCAGCGAGGTAAAATATTACGGCTGAACGTGCAAGATTGTGGTATTAGGATTTGTGTTTTCTTCCTGGTTAAGAAATTAGAGTCTGGAAAAGAAAAAAATAAATTCTGTCATGCACCTTTCTTTCCTGGGGATACTGCAGGGGTTCCCCCAGGGTGTTTATACATTGTGATGTTCTCTGTATGAAGGCAAAAACCCAACTAACTTTCACCTGGTTTGCCTAGTCCTACTCTTCTTAAATCATCATTCCTAACGACTAGCTCTTAGTTATGAGCGTGGTTTTCTAGGAGGTTGTTTTCTTGTTACTGAAAGTGAGCTTGGATTGAACTCGGTGGAGAGCTGTCGAGGCTGGAGAGCCCCTGGCCGCCTGTGTGCCTTCGGCTCGGGGCTGTGTGTGACATGGGAGCAGCTACTCCCTCAGCTGCCATTCTTGGATGATGATCTACCCTTCCAGTTAAACCAGAAAAGCCTCACCCTTTCCCAGAAGTCCTGACAAGTCCCAGTTTTCCCTCATTGTCCCTGAACTCCAGACCTTCCCTGGGGGCTGTCAGCCTTCCTGGCATCTTAACGCAGGGCATGTGGTGAAGCCCCCTGGATCTCCGTGTCCTATGCCCTGTTCAGGCTGGAGAAATGCTGGGACGAACCTAGTCCTGTAGGAGTAGGAGTATTTCCTATAGGACTGAGCCAGTCATAAAGGAAATACTTCTGTAAAAAGTCTTCAGTGGTGAGGGTGTGCAAGGGAGGTTCCTTTATCTTAGAGTTAGAGGGTGTCTGCTGGGGCTAGTGTTGGGGTTTAACCCCAGCCAGCAAGTAAACCCCAAAAAGTTCCCTCCTTTCCTGGGTGGGACTGGGGAGAGAATTGGAAAGGTAAAAGTGAGAAAGCTCATGGGTTGGGATAAAGATGGTGTAATAGGGAGAGCAAAAGCTGTGCACCCAAGCAAAGCGGAACAAGGAATTCATTCCCCACTTCCCGTGGGCAGGCAGGGGTTCAGCCATCCCCAGGAGAGCAGGGCCCTATCACAGGTAACGTTTACTTGAAAAGACAGATGCCATCACTCCAAACATCTTCCCTGGGCTTTATATGCTGAGCACGATGCCACATATGGTCTAGAATGTCCCTTTAGTCAGCTGGGGCCANAAAAGTGAGAAAGCTCATGGGTTGGGATAAAGATGGTGTAATAGGGAGAGCAAAAGCTGTGCACCCAAGCAAAGCGGAACAAGGAATTCATTCCCCACTTCCCGTGGGCAGGCAGGGGTTCAGCCATCCCCAGGAGAGCAGGGCCCTATCACAGGTAACGTTTACTTGAAAAGACAGATGCCATCACTCCAAACATCTTCCCTGGGCTTTATATGCTGAGCACGATGCCACATATGGTCTAGAATGTCCCTTTAGTCAGCTGGGGCCAGCAGTCCCAGCTGTGTCCCCTCCCAATTCCCTGTGCAGCCCCAGCCCCTCACTGGGATGGGATGAGAGGCAGAAAAGGCCTTGGCTCTGTGCAAGCCCTGCTCAGCACAAACTAAACCATCCCTGTGTTACCCTCACTGTTTCCAGCACAAATCCAAAATTTAGCCGCCATGAAGAAAATTAACTCTATCCCAGCCCAAACCAGCAGCAGGAGTTCATTAGTCAAAATTCAATTGAGTTTGAGGAAGGAAGGAAGCGGAGGAATGGGAAATGAAGCCCACTTCCCTAGCAACCTTGGGAACAAGCTGAATCCTTGTGCTGCCAGGGTCTGAGGCAGTTAGTTCCCTTCTGGGGAATGCATGGCCACCTTCCCTGACAGCCAGTGGCTGAACAGCTCGCCCGAGGTGTGGGCTGTGCGTGTGTCACTCTGACTGTGTCGGGAAGGAAATGACTAAACTTGCTGTCAAACCATGGGAACAAAGAACATCTTTGATTTACCAAAACGGTGCTGGTGGAGAGGCTTGGGAATAGCTGTGGTGCTGCCACCTCTGCTGGGAATAGCAAACTAGTCCAGAGAGTGGCTCTGGTGGGGAGTGTGAGTCTGCTGCGCTGATGGAGGGAGGGAGAGCTGGGAGGGAGCTTGGTTCTGAACAGCTGCTGGGGCTTCCCTGGGCTGCAGAGGACGGTGAGGGACTTGGGGCAGGGCTGGAGGCTGCAGAAGGAGGGCCAGGCCAGCTCACAGGCAGTGCTGGCCAGTCCCATGCAGCAGAGGTGCAGCGTCAGAATCCCACGGCCTCCTGTCTCCTTCCCCCTGCCCTGCTGCTGCCTGCATGTCCTGGCAGCCCAGGCAACGGGAATCCCAAAGGTCCTGTCAATCTGTGAGCCTCAGCTCCAGTCAGATATTTGTAATGAAGGGGAGAAGCTCCATCTAATTATAGGTTTTCCATTTCGGCCTTTCATATTACTTCAGGCAGGCTTAAAATAACACTGTTAACTAACTTCTTTTCCTTGGCTTTGCAGTTTCATACATGACATTCTGCAATGCCCTTTATAGAAACCTCAAATATTTTTTTTTCCCCGCCTACCACATTTTGTCTCTTTTTTCATCTGGCAGATGTTTTTTCCCTGCGTTGCACAGGGCTCAGTGCATAATTATTCTGTTGTAATAGCCTGGAGCCCCAGTCCTCTGATGGAGTCTGCTTGCACAGGCTCCTATGTCCTGCTCACTTGTGTTCTGTGTAATTTTTTTCCCCCCCTGGTTTAGTTCAATCTACTCTAAAAAACTGTTCTGAGGAGTAATGAGCACCAAATCATTTGTGTGCCTTGAGATCATCTATTATAGCTTTTTAGTATATAGCCCTGAAAATGTTTGGGTTGTTTTCCCTCCCAATCATACGAGGGCTGAATTCTCTCTCTTCCAGTGTACAGCCTCTGGATATTTGCAGTTTGTTGCCACAAGTCAACAACTAGTTAGCCAGTGTGCCTTTATTCCTACATTTGTGAGCTGATTCTTTGCTTTGTGATCATGTTACTTGCTCGTCTTAAATTTCTGCTCTTGCTCTTGGCATGATTTTTGTTTGGAGAGCAGTGTCTCAGTGAGCCAGTGAAGTGTCCCAGGTGGTGGGACACTGGGGTGTTCTGGTTTTTCCCATCCTTCTACCAACCATATTTCACTGAGCACTCATATTTGAGTCACTGATTCTTAAGCCTCTTCTAATGGGAGCTCTATGTGCAACTGCATAGGTTTGATTTTTAGTTATTAGCCTGAAGTTTTACTCCCCAAACTTCCCTTCTGCATTTCAAATTCAAAGCTTACTCAGAACCTTCTCCTGGAACAGTTTTGTCAAACTTCCTATACCAAATAGCTTCTCTTTTGTCTGCAGTCTGTAGATGGGAGTATCTGAGACTAAAACTTCCTGTCAAGCCACAGCAACAGAGAACATCTTTGATTTACCGAAATAGTCACGGTAAAGAGACACAGGAATCGTTGTTGCAGCTCTGACTTCCACTGGCAACACTGGGTGCTTGTTTGGGGTTTGTTAGATTGCAGCAGGGAGAAGGAAGCCTTGCCAGGCGTTATTCACCTTCTTTGTTTTGTGCTATAGGTGTGTGATCAGCTGGGGATGTCAAGGGCAGGCACAGGCCAAATGTGTAATGTAGAGATACTGAGAAATAATGTTGCTGGGAATTATTTGGAATTAACAAGCTCATTTTCTCTTTGTACATCAGTTGTCATTCTTTAATCTCTTGGTATTAGCTTTTTTTAAAAATGCTCTTATGTACATCATCCACAGTGCTTCCTGTATCCTGTGTCGTTTGATGATAAACTTTTACAAGATATCAATGTTAAGTCATCTCAGACTGAGTGATTAATCAAAATCTCTATTTCTCTTTTTCTCAGTGTTGGAAGTTTATATGGATCAGTGGTACTTGCTCAGGAGTGAAAGTGGAGATCAACACTAAGTCTGCTCATGTGGGTGAGTAATCTAAAGCCACCATATTGCTGATCTCTATTATCTACATATCTGCTGTTTTTTTGCTTTTTGATGTCTTACACAACATCTCCTTTGGGCTCTCATTTCAAGTGTCATTAGTATGATGCTGTATGTGACTTCCAGTAAGTGCTGCAGAAGAATGTCAGACTGCTTCTGCAGATATCCATTGATTTTGTATCTTTTAAAGGATGGTCCTCACTAAACACAGTCTAAACTGTTGTGTAGAGTCGGGGAAATGTGGAAACTGTGTTTCCACATTTTAAAGACAGTGGATTTAGGGTTAATGTGTAGACTGTGGCAGAGTAATGAAGTATATTTTGATTATTCAAGAAGCAAAACTGAAATGAGCACTGAAGCTGTTCTGTGGCATATGAAGGGTTCGAGCAGTGTCTCTGCACCCCACTTTGAAGGGTTCTGCTCCAGCACAAGATCCCCCTGGACATGCTGTGAGTGCATGATGCAGCTTTGCACGTGCAGTTAATCTGACTCAGCAGGTCTATGGCGATGTGCAGAGAAACTGCCAAGAGCTTTCAGATTACTGGGGCAAGTTTATGAGAAAATGCATTCAGCAGAACAGAATATGTGTTGTGAGATCCTTTGGAAATGGCCCAATTCCGCTGGCTTCAAGGAGCAGCATTTTGCATTCGGTCTAGACTGATTTGATCCAAGTAGCCTAGTGCATGTCAGAGCTTGCAGTCTTGTTTTGGGAAAGGTTACCCCTCGTCTACTTTGTTTTGGATATTACGGTGTGATTTAGCATCCTAAATTCCAGCTGGAGAACTGGGTCAGATTGCTGTGCCTGCACTTGATGCGTGCACCCCGTGGCTGGGACGTGCTCATCCCATAACTTCACAGCTGGGCTCCCAGTCCCACAGGATGTGAGGACTGGTGTCTCATTTGAAATACCATTTCCCTTATTTTACTCCCTTACCCTCTCCATAGCCCTTGGAGTGCTTCTTCATGGATCTCCGACCCTTCCCACACTCCATCACTGTGTGTGAGATCTCTCTGGGACTCACAGCTGCCCAAGGTCTTGCACCAGACCTGGAAAGAAGTGGATATTTCTTCTCATTTGTCAGAAGCCCTAAACTCCACTGCCAAAAGCTTTTATTCCCTGGGTTTTAAATGAGAGGTCTGCTGGCTCCAGGAGTGGTTTTCACTTTGTCTGCCATCCTGATCACTTTTGTTCAGTTTTATCACTGCTTATCAGGGTTGGTGGGGTTATACTCCAGCTGCCCCTGCACTCCAGCTGGATTTGAGTCCATCGTGGCTGTGAAAACATGGTCAAAAGTCTGACGTTGGCTGGCAGCCATGTTCTGCTGGGTGTGTGTTTGGAGACTTTCAATCTGCTGCCATCACCGTGTGAATGTCTTGCCTTTGCTGGAAGTCTCTCCCTCTTTGCTCTCCAGAGGCTGTGCTGATTCCCCCTCCCCAGGAGCAGCAGAAGGCCTGGGACATAAATCTGCCTGGTTTTCCCTGTCACTTGTGCTGCTGCTCCCTGGGACAGGCTCTGTGTGTCCATGTCCATCTGAGGCTGCAGCAGCAGGTGCTCAGTTCTCCGTCCCTGTGGCTCCAGTCCTGTCAGGTCTCTGGCATTTGAGGGAGCCCGACCTGTCACCCTCAGCAATTGGTCTGGAAAGCCTGATTTCCCCAGCTGTTGCTTGCTTTCCCCATTGAACAGATAAATAAGAGCCTCTCCTAAAGAGATGGCAGGAAATTCCCGTGCCTGACTCAGCGCTGACAGGGGCAGGGGGCTGTGGTTCGGGCTGCTGGCTGCTTCTCCCAGATGGGGACAAACATGGCCTTCTTGGCTGGGTTACCACAAGTTCAGCACAGATGTCTGACCTCCAGTCTCACCACACAGAGTACACCAAAGTGTGCAGAGTGGAGTTCCAGAGCCTCTGCCCACAGTCTCTATTTATCCATAAAAGCATGGATTTCCATCCTGTTGTTCCCTCCCTAGCAAGCTCCATGTTAAATACGCTGCTGCCAGTTCATCTGTGCCCTGCAGTAAGGCCATATGTATAAATAATCCAGAAAAACTAAATAAGGCTTTTAAAATAAGCCTTAGCAGAGACAGCTGCTTCAGTGTGGTGCCATGAAGACACAGAAACCTGGCTAAGTCTGTGCAGCCAGAGTCAGTCATACTCCCTGCAGCTCCTGCTCTTTCCTAGCAAAACCCTACAGGTTTTCAGGTGTGTCTTCACCCTGCTCCACCAGCTCTGAGTTAGGTCTGTGCTCGATGGCAGCAGATTTTTGGTGTGGCTAAAGCTGAGATAGAGCATCATCACATGCAGCACTGAAATAGTGTCCAGTCCACTCTTACAGTGCCTGTGTGCAAAAGGCAAAAATTAGTATTTGTTGGGTTTCCCCCCTCAATGTCACATTGAATGCAGGAGGGAAAGAAGTACAAGGCTACTTCTCTCTATTACATTAATTGGCACTTGGTGACTTGTCCTGCAGGGCCCAGCCCACACACAGCTTTTCTTGGGATTCTCATAGTTGTGCTAAACTAAACTGTGCTCAAAATAGTAATAATTTCAAGCATTTCCCTAGGGCCTGTGGCTGCTTTGCGTGTTTATGGGAGGTGCAGCACTGCCCGTGGTTGGGGCATGGGAGGATCCCCGGGCAGGCAGTGGTGGGCATTTTTCTGGTGTCTTTTTCCTCCCTTTCTTCTGAGTGGAAATACTGCTGCTTGCAGAAAACAAGTATGTTATTGTGCTTTTGCTGCTCATATTTTATGTGATGTGGTTTGGGTAGTGTTAATGTAAGTTAAAGTTCTGCTCACCCACAGTTCTGATGGTGGCTCTCTAATACACATAAATCTCTGCAGAGAGGGGGGATGTATTTATCTGTGAATGGTGAGCAGCCTGCCCTGTTTATCCAACATGTGACCCCTCTGTTGCACACTGTGTTTTCCTGCCTCCCTCCCATCCGGTTCTTCTTATTTTAGTGACTTTCCCAGTCCTGGCGATTGCTTTATATTCGGAAAACATAAATTCATCCCTCACAAAGCTTGCAAATCTGATTTCAGTTCTTCCCTTATTATTTGAAAAATTCTTTTTTCTCTAAGACCTAAAATGTACATTTTCCCTGTTTATTTAGACAAGCTCTTTTTGTCTGCAGAAATCTTGTCAAAAGCTAAGTTTCTTTGCTTGCATTTATAATCCTCTGAGGTTTATGTATTGGGAATAATCTTCATGAGCTGGAAGAAGATTGTCCAATCTGTTTTAAGATGTCCCACTTTTTGAGTATTGCGTCTCATTAGGAATACAGTTGGCTGTTTGCATGGCTTTTTTCTTCCTCTGTATAGCTTGGGGGAGAAAATACATCATTTCTTCATCTAGTAATAATGCTTGGCACTTTGCATCTTCAAAGAACTCTATGGCTATGGATTGAATAATTTCTCTAACATTGTGTAGTAGTTTCTCATTATCATTTCCCGCATTTTACAGATGGGGAAAGTGAACAAGAAGTCAAGTGAGCTCAGGCCATGAGAAGAGAAACAAGATTGATTTGAGTTCCCGCCTTCCTGACCTGTAGTAGAGCAAAAGAAAGTTTGATTCAGGTTCACACAAAGGGAAATGTAATGATCTTTCCTAACCTTCTGAACTACTTAAGTGCATTTGCTGATGGTGTTTTTTGATGGGTGTGTTGGTTTTTTTTCTCCCCTAAAGTAAGTTTTCTCACTTACTGATGTGGTTGTCCCTTCTCAGTGAGTGGTTGGAGGTGCATGAGGAGTTGTCTGAAGTTTTATAAAGGTGAAGCAGCGTGTTAATGGGGTTAAGTTTTTTGGGGTGTCACTGCTGTCTGGGTGATCTCTCTGCTCCTTCCTTCCTCTTTCCTATCAAGCCAGAGGCAGGGGAGACCTTTTCTGTATTATTTGGGAATATTTTTTCCCCCATCTTGTCATCCATCTGAGACTAAGATGGGAAAAGTGAGCTGTCTCAAAATGGGAACTGTGTCAATACATAGAAGCTGATCTTTCTTGTCTCATTCATCACATGCCATGCTAACGTATTTCTTTCCCCTCCCATGGACTGTAGTGGAAGTTGTTGGCTCAGAGTGGTGTCTGGAATTACGTCATTTGCTGAAATAATTTTATACAACTACATTAGGCTGTAGGCCTTGATTTACAGCTGCTTAATGAACTGACAAGACCTCCAGATGTGTTGCATGGCATACAGAAAAGGTGAGTGCTGTAGGCAGTGAACTGTGGAATTAGGCACTCTAGTTACACATGAAGTTGTGGTAACAATTTTGTTGCCTACTTGTTAGAAGTTAGTTAAAACTTCTTTTTCTCTGTAATTCTGGCTTTTTACAAAGTTGCTTCAGAGCGCTGGGCAGTGTCAGGACAGTTTAGTCCTCTTGGGGAGAAGAGATAATATGCTAGGTACAGGGGAGCATGGAAATCACATGAAGAATTTCGTCTCCCAAATCTAGTGCCTGCTTCTCTGCAGGCTCCAGAGGTTCCCTGGCCACCTTCTGACTGGCTTCAGATGCCTTGTTTGATAAACTTTCAGGCAAAAAGCCTTGCATGGCTTAACACAGCTTTATTCTGAGCATGCCCTGCTAGTGAAGGCGGTGGGGAAAGCAGCTGTCTCCAGCCACATGCTCTTTTTGGGGATGCAAAACTTTGCAGAGCCTTTTTTAGGGGCTCAAGGTTTAGTTCCAAGATTATATTTCGTTTTCTGTTTCTGATGGGTAGGGCAGATATCCTGATGCCTTAGATGAGACCTTCAGCGAGGGACAGCAGCACCAAGGTATCATAGCCAGTATTTTTATTTTCCTTTTTCTTTGACTTTCTTATGTAGCTGATACCTCATTTGTATGTGCTCCTTCCCAGTGTTGGGCAGAGCTGTCCTGAACCACTCCATGCTCCCAGGGCTCTGGTTTTATCTTCTGTTTCTCATGACACCCAAATTGCTGATTACTTGTCTGCTGACTTGTTAAGGATACGAATGTGGCTTTTCATGAATCTGGATGTTTTTCCCTTGCTGGGCTTGGGAAGCCCTCAGGGCTGAGTTGGGACCTGGACTTTGCAGCAGTGAGTACAGAGCAACTGCTGAAGGCTTTCATGCCTTGCTTGCAGGGTGTGAGTGCTTGTGGTGAGGTCTTTGTAGTTCTCCTTTGTCATCTGGCAGCTTCTCTCACTACATTTTGATCTCAGCTGCTTAGGAAAAATGTCAGCAGCTCAGCGTGTGGGGAACTGCCTGTGCATCTTGGGCTGTTCTGTTGTGTTTGTTTTAATTCTGTGTTCTGTAATTTTTTTGAGGTACTGCATCCAAAAGTGGTGAGTGCCTCCAATAATGTGTCCAGGGTGAACTGCTCGGATCATGCTGATACCCTTGCCAAGGAATTTTTGTTAAGATCCTTTAGGATCTCTGGGTGTTCCTGAGGTATTTGAAATTGAGAGGAAGGGACCAACTGGGGCATCCCTGGGCTGAAAGGTGTGGATGGCTCTTGCACAGGGGGGTTTGGATGGGGCTTTTTTTTTTTTCATTGCCTGGGGCATCAAACCACTGTCAGAAAGCAGTGAGGTCTTCACTGGAAAAGCAGCTGTTGTCACCTTTTCAGCTTTTCTTACTGCAAATTGGTGAGCTCCCCATTTCTCCTGTGTTTGGAAGGCTGAGGTGGCGCAGCCCAAGTCTGACAAGTGATAACTGGGGAGCCTGGCTGTGTTCTCTGGGAGGGCTCAAGCTGTAAGCTGGCCCTCTGAAATGAGCAAGGAAGTGGCTTCCAGGCTGAGGTGCCTGGAAAATATCAAGGGGTAGGTGAGGAGGTGTGAAAGGCAAGGGCCAATCTGAGCAGTGAGAGCGCTACAGAAACCTGGCAGCAACGGCATTGGGAACGATGCTGGATACAGCTGGAGATTGTCTGGAGCAGGAACTCTGTGTCCAGTCTTTCCCCTCTTTCTCAAGCAGGCTCAGACCCACTCTGCATTAAATTGGTGTTTGTCTCAGCCTGCTTAGCTGCTGGCCAGCCCACACACTCGCTCCAGATGTTCTCTTATCTCAAAACCAGAGATGTACCTGAAATTGTCCTTCCAGGATTTGAAAGCTTTTTTGACAATGTTGTCTGTCTGCCAGTGTTTTCAAGGACACGTCACACTTTGAAATCATGGTATTAAAATAATTGCCTTTGAAATGAAGGGAGGGTCATGTGCCCTACATCAGAAATTCCTCTTAGTGCTTATTAATCCACTATATAAATGTCATGGCTTACATCCACAGGGTGTTTATATTGAATTTTTAGCTGCATCAGGATCTCTTGCTCCTCAGAATAAATGCCATATAATCTGGTAATGAGCAGTATTCTTAATTTAGAAACCAAAAATAGGACGTAGACAAATCTGAGTTAAGATTCCAAATCTGGAAGAAAGCAGGAAATAGCATACCTCGTAAGGAGAGAGCAAATTCAGTTGAATCATCTAGTGTTTAGTGTAAGGGTAAGGCCAGAGAATTCCATCTATTTCCCTAGGATGGCAGCATGATTGCAATATTCCAAAGGCCTGATCCTCCTCTGGCACACCTGTTCTGAGGTGTGTAATGGGTAGTTGGGAAGCACCCTGCTTTCTTCTCCTTGAGTAGATCAGTGCCCACCAGCTGGAGGTCCATTAAACAGTAGGGATTTGTGCTTATTCCCTCCAACACTCTGTTTGAGGGAGATAAAGTCATTCCTCTGAGACCTACAGTGAGTAGCACTGGCCAGGACAAGATGAGAATTTGGGAGTGGTATCATCCTTGCTGTGGCAGGTGGGCATCATCCAAGATCTCTAATGTCTGGAGCACCTTCCAAGCCAACAGTCCTACACCTGGAGGAGATGCTTTTCCTCAGGCCCTTAGCAGCTGTTCTTCAGTAACAGCAATGGAACCAATAGTCACATAATCATCAGTGGCTGATAACAGTCACTCCCTGGTACGCTAAGGATAGAAATGCTGCAGGCTGTCCCCACAGGGTGATGCTCATTGGCCAGTGCTGTTTTCTCTTCTCCATGAGGGGCACAGGCTGTTAACTTTTAGCTCAGGTGCTGTCTGTGCACTGGGCAGGTGGGTAAACTTTGTTCAGTGGAGGCTTTTTCTGACTCATTCCCTTTCACAGACACAGGCTGCTCTCCCACCCTGTGAGCTCCCTCTGGCAACAGAGCACCCTTGTTTGCCCTGATGCCCTGGGTGATTTTTGGTTTGTGTTCTGTATGCAGTAACAGTTGCTCTGTGTAACCCAAAGTAAATTTTGCCTTGAAACATCTTGGTAAAGAAGTTACCTTCCTACCTGACGGTGGTGTCACACTGAATCAGAGCGATGTGGAGCCAGATCCACATGGAAAGTGAACATGTCTTTGTTGCAGGCTTGATGTGAGTTTTGTAACTTCAGTGTTTCCCGTGGTCCCAAACACTCACAGAGCTGTGCTCTGGTGATGCCTCTAAGTGGAGAAGGAAGGCAGATTGTGGCCACGATGATCAGGACATTTGTGGAGATTTGCTTGTGTTCTGCTTGTGGCCAGGGCCATGTCTGGCAGCTGAGGGTGTGAAGTCAGTCCAGGTGAGGAGAGCTGGTGTTTTACTGCGGGCCTTACACAGAGGGCTGATATTTATTACGGGCAGCACCCACAGGTCACACAGAGCTGCCCGGATCTGTATTTTGAGGTCTTGTTTTGGTCACTTGGTCAAACAGGCAGCCAGTGTTAAGTATGTTCTCAGTATCATTGACTTCAGTGGCATTAGAAACATGCTTGACATCAAATGTGGCCTTGTGCAGCTTGCTGATCTCAGGCTGGGTGGGTCTTGCTGAAAAGCTCCTGTGCCGACAGAGAGACTGTCGCTATTTTAGGCTGTGATTCTGCTCGGCTGTCAATCCAATTTAAGGGGACCAGATTATAAACACTGTGAAATGCTGAGCTGGTGCAAAGCTGCTTTGCTGATAAGGAGCTGTTCAAAATATTTGGAAAGTTCAACTCTGCTGTGGGACTGGGCAACCATTCCTGGCTCCACTCCCAGGGCTCGGTGCCAGGGGCGTTTTGGCTGGTTTGCCTGCTTGGCTGGGCGCCGAGCGGCCGAGGCTTGATGTGCCCTGGGTGTCACTGTGCCTGAGGGACACTGAGGGATGGCAGTGGTAAAGCAGCTGTCCTGGCCCTGCCATCTGGGCAGTGAACAGCTGTCTGTCCCTGTGGGGACAGAAAATACAGTGGTGCATCCCATCAGGTGCTGCAGCATTGCTGGAAATACCAAAACCGAGCTGAAGCCAGCTCTGGTCGCCTTGTATCTGTTCCCAGCTCCCAACAGGAGATGAAAATCTGATAGGTGGGAATGCCGCATGTCTGTCTGGGGAAGAGCTTTGTTGACTGTCAGTGTTTCAGTCCCAGAATAGTCTGGCAACAGAGCAAATTGCCAGCTTGCGAGTGCTTGCAGGAGCCTCTTTGTGGATTTGGTTGCTTTTTGCTCCAAGACCTCAGCACAGATTTGCACGATTGCTCCCTTGCCCTGGCCTTGCCCTTTCCCTTTCCTGCCCTGTCCTTCTCAGTGCAACACTGTGCTAGTGTTTATTGCTTCCCTTGCATATTTGGCCACTGACGGGATTTATAAAATCATAGAATGGTTTGGCTTAGAAAGGACCTGATCAGAGGAGTGCTTGCAGGAACTATCCAGAGCACACAATACCATGTTCACGCTGGACTGTGCACATCACTCCTTCTAATTCCCTGCCCAGAGCACTGCAGCACAGCATCATCAAGGATCATCTCATTCCAGCCCCCTGCCATGGGCTGGGACACCTTCCACTATCCCAGGCTGCTCAGAGCCACATCCAGCCTGGCCTTGGACACTTCCATGGATGGGGCAGCCTTGGTTTCTCTGGGCAACCTGTGCCAGGGCCTCCACACCCTCACAGGGAAGAATTTCTTAATATCCAATCTAAAGCTTCTCTCTGTCAAGGACAAGGACAGTGACATTGCCCCTTGTCCTGTCACTCCAGTTCCTAATGAAGTCTCCCTCTCCAGCTTCCTTGTAGGCCTCCTTCAGATACTGGAAGGCTGCTGTGAGATCTGTATGAAACCTCATATTTTTGTTATCAAGGGGGTGTGTTGTGTATAAATTTAACACCTTTGAATCCTGTGAGTATCAAGCATAGCTACACTTGCATGTTCCCACTCCTCTATAGCCCATCTCATAATTTCCCTTAGGAACCTTCTTTGCAGCTGTGCTGCCATTCACAGAATCTCTGCCAGCTGTGCTGCAGTGCTCTGGGCAGGGAATTAGAAGGAGTGATGTGCACAGTCCAGCGTGAACATGGTATTGTGTGCTCTGGATAGTTCTTGCAAGCGCTAGATCAGATGCCTGGTGCCAAGGGGTTCCTTGGTGCCTGGGTGCGATATTAAGGTGTGTTTTCCTGCTCAGCAGGGTGTTGTCAGCCAGTAATAATCCCCCTGTCAATAAATGTAGGGGCAGCGCTGCCTTGAGCAACTGAAATAGCTGCCTGTTGGGAGGATGGGAAAGGGAAGCCCAACAACATTGCTACATCAGGAGAAACTGTGAGTGCAGTCAGTTCTGACAGCAAGAAACGTGTAGGTACACAACAAACAGTAGTAATGGGCTGCGTCTGTCTCCTCTAATGCTTCCCCTATCTGATCAGTTGTCAACGTCTGTTAATCTCTGCTGCCACAGAACATGGAGACAGCTCTGAGGTTCGTGCTGGTAAGGGTGTGTGCTGTGGATAATTTACAGAGTGTTGTGACAGCCGTGGTGAATGCCGTGATCCGCGCTGGGGAGCACTGGGATACGGCTCAGTTACCTCCTGTGTTATCCAGGAGGAGTTCGGAGCCTCGCTGGCATTACAGCAGGAAAGGGAACGTGTGTGGTCATGTTACCCTCGTTAGACATTTGCATGTGGCTCTTTGGAATACCAGGTTGCTGGCCCGCAGCCACACTGGCGTCTTGGGATCTTGTCAGATCTTGCAAGCAAAGGAGCACCAGGCTGGGTCACAGTTCTTGGACAAGAAGTTTCCAAGGAGCAGGCTGCTGATGCAGAGATATCACAGACGTCCTTGTGGTGCCCTGTGTGCTCTGACATGTGTGCTGGGTGTGTTTCTCTTTTTCTGCTGTTCCTCGGTATTTTCTGACTTCAGAAGAACACTATTGTATACTAGTGTCAGTGAGCAATAGGAGTTGATTCTCCTCTCCCCCATACCGTGGCCAGTTGTAAAGGATTTGAAATGAGTTTTTTGCAGTCTGCAGAGAGGGATAGCATTGATTGTTTATGAGATAAAAATTGCTCAGGCACAATATCCACTTGCAGTGAGCTTTTGACTTTAGCAGCAGTGTAGAGCTGCTTCAGATTCCTGGATGCTATTGCCACATGGAGTGCTGTCTTTTCTCCTCACTGGTGCAAAGTTCCCACAAGTGAGAAGTTCCCGCTGGTGAGAATTTTGCACTAAGTTGACTGTGTGCTCTACCTGTGTAGGCTCACCCCCTAAAACAGCCATGCAGACCAGAGTAACAGGAGCCCCAGCTCAGGTGAGCAACTTTTAACCTAAGCCCTTCAGGGCGACTGGTTTAGCTAAGGTGTTTCTTTTGATTTAATGCCCAGTTTACTTCACCTTCGTGTCTGTCTTCAGTTAGGTTAGCTCTCTTGAGTCTGGCAAGCTGGAATTAGGAAAATAATGGTTGTTTTACAGCATATTATTGGCACACTGCTGTGTACAAGTTCCAAATTGTTGACCCCACCTAAGATGGAAGTTCAGTGCCTTGGCCCGCAGTGCTGTAGTGCCAGGAGAGCCTTTTGGGCAGGGTTGCCACAGGTTGAGGTGGTGTGTGAGTACAGAGCAGGTGGTCTCAGCTGCCAGAACCACTGCTGAATACAGCCAGAGGAGTGCCTGTGGCATGGGAACTCGCCAGCAGCCATGTAGAATTGTTTCTTCTGGCTGGAAGGAGGAGCTCAGCTGTCTGGCCGTGGCCTGGCTTCTCAGTATTGCTTTCAGGCCTGAAAAAGTCCTCTGTGCCAGGATCTGTTGGTTTTCCTCCTTCCCCCTGCAAGCTCCCCGGGCAGCCCAGGTCGCCAGAGCACTGCCCTCTGGCACAAGTCACTGGTCACTCACTGTGAGGCCAGTGCCAAATCTCTCCTCCCCAAGCCCTCAGGTACATGGTCAGATCAGGTTGGCTTCATTAGCTGTTTACCCATCAGGCTGCCTTTGGAGACATCCCAAATACCTTACTCACACCTCTTTCTTCCCTGCCAAGTTCCCACTTGTGCTAAATCACTTCCTTCCACTCCTCATCAACGGTCAGGAGTGTGACTAGACATCAGCTCTTGTTTCATTGATACTCAGACTTGGTTTAGAAAAACAGGATGCCATGGAAGTCAGTGTCTTGTTCATGTTATTTTCCTAGGTCTTGATGTTTTAGACTCAATAATGCGACAGAGAATTAAGCCCCTACTTTTTGGAAGGCTTTTAATTAGCTGACAGTATTGATTAAGATCATGCAATCTGTAAATACAGTACATCATACTACTACATCTTGGTCAGCACTTCATTTTCTTCTTAAAGACAATTTAAATAGAATATTAGGGGAGAGGAAAAAAAAATACACCCCAAACTAGAGCACAGAAATGGCAATTTAGTATTCTTGACATTTCTCAGAAAGCTGCTTAAGATTATCTCCTTAAAATGGCAGATTTCGCCTGCAAGTCAAGTAGAGGAGCAGGAACTGATATTTTGTTAAAATACTAGGAGAGGCTGAATGCATTTATGATCCTTGAGACATTTGCAGGAAACAAAAACTTGCCATTTAGAACTGCCAAAAACTTTTAATAAAGGGCAAAAAACAAATCCCAAAATCCAATGGCATGACTCAGATACTTCCTCTGCAAGAGACCTCTGCTTGTTATCACACAGAGATTCCTGTTCTGGAATTTTTTCCCTTCATTTTTCTGAATGTACTTGTAAAATCCCCAGCCTAAACTTGGCTGGTTTAAACATGACACAGGTCCATGCTGCTCCCTCAGGTCCTGTTCCTGGTCACCAGAGAGAAGAGATCTGTGTCTGCCCTTCCTCTTCCCCTCATGAGGAAGACTTGTAGACTGCAGTGAGGTCTCCCCTCAGCCTCCTGAGGATGGATGTGAGGAAAAGGTATTTCAGTATTTCCAAAGCTGTAATGTACCAGGAGTGATCACACTCGTGTTGAGGGATGCATCCTGGACTGCAGCAGAGCCCGTGGGCAGCAGGGCAGGGGGGATTCTGCCCCTCTGTTCTGCTGAGCCCCCCTGCAGGGCTGCATCCAGCCCTGGGGCCAGCACAGCAAGGACATGGAGCTGCTGGAGCCACAGCAGGGACACCAAGGGCATCCCAGGGATGGAGCAGCTCTGCTGGGAGGAAAGCCTGAGGGAATTGGGATTGTTCACCTGNCCCTGGCACAGGGTGCCCAGAGAAGCTGTGGCTGCCCCTGGATCCCTGGCAGTGTCCAAGGCCAGGCTGGATGTGGCTCTGAGCAGCCTGGGACAGTGGAAGGTGTCCCTGTGCATGGCAAGGAGGTTGAAACTGGATGGGCTCTGAGGTCCCTTCCAACCCAAACCGTTTTATGATTCTGTGATAGGAATTAATCTGCAAAAATGACAGAGTTTATCAACAAGACCTGAACCTCTCTGAGGTAAATCACCATGGTAGCTGTGTCTTACCAGCAAAGCCTTGAAGTGCATGAATCCATCTAGGTGAGGAGCAGTTTGGTGGTGTAAGGAGGGTGGTGACCAAAGGGCTTTTGTAGCACTGCTAGAGGGGTGGGTGCAGCAGTGGATTTTTCTGTGAACACTTCAATGTGCTTGTGATGTAGAACTGTCCCCACTTCTGTCCAGTGACTGAAGTGGCAACCCTGCAGAGCTGCCAAAATGCCCCTGCTGCAGCCTGTTACCGTGGAGTGGTAAATGAATGTTGAGCTGTCCCCGAGAGAAGCTGCATGACACAAGTGCTGCATGACGATGTGTGACAATTTACATCCTGAAATAAGTGATAATTTCTTTTCCTTAACAGGGATGAAACTGTAGTTATATTGTATATGTAAAGCAAACATTTGTGCCAGTTTTGGATTTACTTTTCCCATTTCAATCAGCAGGATCATCATGGCTGAGGCCTTGGCATGACCAGGGTATTCTGCAAGCCCAGACTAGACTTGTCTCAGTGCTTTTCTATGTTCAGCAGAGTTAGTGTAAGATCCTCCTCTAGGGGAGGATCCCTTCCTAACTTTAGCCAGGGAAAAAACGCCTTTAGTCCTTCAGAGCTAAATATAACCTCCCAGAAACCATCACTTCAGTGATGGCTCAGTAAACACATGGAAAATACTCAGCCCCAAAAAGGGAAGCACAGGAGGCAATAGTTTTAAATAGTTATTTTTATAGATCTGTTATATATGAAGCAAGAATCAATGTTTTAAAACTTACTAAGTGCTTGAGAACATGCAAGATTAGCTCCAGGTAACTCCAGTGTCTCCGTGTATACCAGAAGGGATTTGGCCCCAGATGTTCACATGATTGCTGAGGAAGCTGCTAGTTTATGATGAGAAAATACAATGATTTGTTTACTTCTGTTATTTGGGGTGGGGTTTTGCATTTTTCTGGTTGGTTTGTTTTCTGTGAGTTTTTTTGGCATGGTAGTAGAGGACAGTTCTAGGATCATCCTTTTGTTTCAATGGCTCCAAAAAGGTCTTTGATTGAAGCCCAAAATCTGGTACATTTTACCAGCCACTCCTATCCCTTTCCATGGCAATTTTTGCAGTGTTTGGGAGTCGGGTTGAGTTTTTCCTCTTAAGAAAACCATTGAAGATGATCAACTCACCCCAGTTAAACCACATGAGGGCTTTGCCAACGCTGGTGTAGCTTGGTTTTGTCCTCCTCCCTCCTGTTGCCTTCGTGCACTGGGCACTTCCATTAATCACAAATTCCCTCTTGATGGCAGCAAGTCAGTTTGCATGCTGTAGGTTAAACCTGTGTTGTTCTTTGGTCTGAGGATCTTCAGCCACAGGTGGGACTGGAGCTGTACTCTGGTTCTGTCTGACCTTTGATACACAAAGAACTCCTCCTTGACCAGCTGGCATAGTGAAAACCAGCCTATGGTTAATATATACCTTTCTTTCTATGAGACTGAGTCTTGCCCCACCACCCCCAAAGGTTGAAAAATGTGTGAAAGACTTTTAGTGTCTGCTTCTTTTAGCATCAGATGTCTAATTTGATTTGTATGTAAGTAGGAAAACTTTGAACTGTGGTTGAAATACAAAGGGAAAGTACTTCAAAGAAATGTAACATTATAAGGGTATCTGATCCCTCAAGGTTTTTGAAGTTTTATCTTGAGATTATGTATTCAGAGGAAGATTTATATGGAAATACTGAGGGTCATTAATGCATCCAAGCCTTTATGAGTGTTGGCATGCCTTGAACTATTCTGTGCTAGTTTTGGTTTCACATCGTGGCAGGCAAGTGGTCCTTCGCCCATCTGTCTGCACTGTGCCCCTGACACAGCAAAAGTTAACGTGCTCTCTGAGGGGGAAACCAAAGCAAAAGGCTCTTACAGAGTGAGTCTTTTCAGCACTGTTTTCCCATGATCAGCAGAGAGCTCTGATATGGCTGAACAAAACCACAGTGTGTTAAACTCCCCAGACTCCTGATTGGCATCGGTCACTGGGCTGGAGTGGAGTCCAAGGTGGTCCTTGGTGCTGGATTACAGGTTTCTAATAAATACCTTGAACTTTGGGAGAATTCAGATCTTGGAGCTGTGCTTTGTTTTAGGGTTGGGTATCCACTCCTGTACAAACATGCCCAGCTGTGCTGGAGGAGAGTGGTTGTTGTTTTTCCTTTTGGCAGACAAGGATTCTGGCATTGAAGTTTTTAATTGCAGGAATTATATTAGCAGTTCCCAGTGCTCAAGGGGTGTGTGTGCAGGAGGAGCTAATTAGATGTGTATAAATAATGGGCTTGGGAGCTTTTAATCCTACCTGTATTGTTCCATCCTTGCGATCATCTCTTACCATGGAACTGTGGAAAGTTAGAAAACTATGAAGTTACACAAGAATCACTTTGTCCCAATACGACTTTGAAACAACAGTGAGGTTACTTTTGGTCTTTTAAATCATAAAAATGTCTTTGAATTTATTCAGTGTTTTAATAAAAACATCTTAAAATATTATTAAAATTTTCTTATTGTTTTTGAAGGTTTATTTTAATTACGTCTGTAGGTTGAGGGAAGGGAAACAGTTAAGCAGCCTAAGATGTTTTTTTTCTCTATTACAGACTAAAAAAAAATAGTCAGGTGATCCTGCTTCCTCATGCCTTCCTTCCCTTCTATGCCTCACTGTATTTCATGTCAAATAAGGGCCTTTCTGTGTTCAAGCTTTCAGGATATTCACAGATCACGAAACTTCCTTCAGCAACCATGTGTCTCAATAATGCTGTTCTTTCTTAATGAAAACTAATATCCTAGTGGAATTACTCCTCTGGAAAACTTCAAATTTTGAGAGAGTTTGTGGGGTAAAACTGGCTTTCCAGAAGAGTGCAAACCTGACTGGCTTAAATGTGGCAGATAATAATGGAGAGGGGCAGTTCAGCTCTTGCATGTGATGGTATTTCTACATTATTGTTGTTGTCGTGTGTTTTAGCCACACCTAAGTTTGCTTCAGACTTGTTGACTTGGATCGTGGCCCCACTGGTGGTGTGTGCTAACCACTGCGGATCCTGTGCCTACAAAGAAAGTTTTGTAGCCCCTTGCTTCAATTACACTGCTCTGGATACCCAAACCAGGTGATTTATAGGTGTATTCACACTGAACTGCTGCAATTGGGCTGTAAACTTTCTTGGAAGCTGCTCTTCAAAGTTATCTTCTTCTCCATTTTAATAAGCTGTAGCCCTGTCTGCAAAAGGCAGCCCACTGTTGGTAAGGTCAAGTAATAAAACAAAATTTATTGCTGTATCTAAAGAAACAGGCCTTCTTCATTATTCTATATAATAAAAAAAAATTGTTTCACGCTTAGAATATCTGTAGTAAGTAACCTCGGTCTCAGTACCTTGTTGTCCCACAGAAATCCAGGGGGGTTTGCAGCAGCTGCAGTTGTGCCCCAGCTGGGCATCAGACATGTCTTGATGCAAGTGTGTCCTAAGTGTCTGAGCGCTGAGATTTGTCTTCATCTCATCAGCTGCATCTTCCTCGGTTGCAAAGCCAGCACTTTCTGCTCATCTTGCTGATGGGACGAGGGGTGGGATATTCCCTCTCCTATATATCCCCAGAGGTTTGGCTGTGGGATGGAGAGTGGCTGCTCCCTTCCATCCCTAGACCTTTGTCTCTTGCTGGAGAAGCAGCAGAAAGAAGACACTTTCTTCTCCTCCACCCCTTTTCTCCCCCCAGTTTCTCTTCTCTTGCTGCTGCAGAAGAAAGGGGAGACACGAGGGTTGGGACCAGGCGTGTTTAAAGTTCTGTTCCTGCACAGGCTGCAGCTCTGGCTTGCTGCCTCCCTCTGCCTTGCTGGTGAAGCCCTGCTACCCTTCAGTATCAACCATGAGCATATTATCCTTACCTGGGCAGCCCTCCAGCCCACCCCAGCATCGTTTCCATTCTGCTAGCAGTGATGTCTTTTCTTGTGAGCTCCTCTGAGCCCCAGGCACAGCTCAGCCCCTTCTGCACCGAGTTTTTTAGCCTTGGGTGATGCTGGAAGCTGCAGGGCACCAGCACCGAAAACATCTTTCTGCAAGGGATGGTCAGGAGGTGTCAGTCGTGCAAGGGGAAGAGAGGTTAAGAATGGGATGGAGAGGACAACATCTCTACCCCTAAGAACAATCTGCAGGCTTTCAGGAGAAAGGAATGAGCAGCAAAAGGGCTGATTCCTGTGTCCTGGCTGCCAAATTGCCTCTGTGCTGAGGAGCAAAGCTGGCCCAAGGGTTAGCAGGAAACACAGCTCCCCAGCCAAGCAATGGTCTGGGCAGCATATGGTTTCTTAAAGCTGCACTGTAGAAGTAGTGGGATTTTTGGGATTTGTTTGCTTGCTACTCACCAGTGCAGCATTCAGAAGAGAAAAGCCCTTTCTTGAAGCTGAGAGCGCACAGCTTTTATCCTTCATCTGTTGGCACTGGGACTTTGGTGTTGAAAAAGCAAGACAAAATCAACAGCACTCTGCTCCCTGGCTGAAAAGAAAAAAAGAATTAAAAAACTTCCCTTACTCCAGCGTTACTGAAATCCCTGGGGCTGTGCTTTCCCCAGGGACTGGACAAGAGGCATCTCCTTGTTCTGCAGCTGGGCAGTGCCTTGCTCTGCAGGGTCTGTAGCAGCTCTGGCTGCCTGTGAGATAATGCACCCTGCAGTTATCAGACATCAGAGGTTTGAGGAGAGCAAACACACATTACAGGGTGTTTCACCCACGAACCACTTGCACCCTTTCAAAGTTGAGAACTAATTCAAAATTTAAAGTCTGTGTTTTGAACCCACATCAACTATTTCAGGAATGTCAGAGGTAGAATGTCCGTTTTTGATAGTGATTAAAGTCCATTTGCTGCCTAAAGCAGCTTGTCTTGATGTCTCTCTCAGATTACCAACTGTGCTACCTAAACAAAGGCTGTTGGCAAAGCTCCAGTGTGACTTATTGGCAAAGGACTTTAGTGTAGGAGAAGATGAAGAGGTCCACAATTTTTTGAGGAGAAAAAGAGAAAATCAGAGGGAAAGTTGGCCTACAATTTATTGGTTTTCACTTTTCCCCTGTTTTTAACTTATTAAAATTTACTCCCACTCTATTACATGCCAAAAAAGAAGAGATTTTTAACCAAGTTGAATTTTACCTTGCTTAATTTTTAAAATGCCAGAAGACTTGAGATGGCAAATCATGTTTTGTCAGAGGTCTAGTGGTGGTACTGGCAGCCTCAGGTTCTCAGAGATCATAAGTCTTTGAAAAACAAAAATATCCTCACACACAAATGTGTGCTTCAGATATCACACCTTGTTTTACACATTATTCCTAAAAGGTAAATCTTAAGATGGCTAAATCAGAGACAGATAGGAAGGGAAGGATGCAATGTGTACACAGATTTTCCTTGTGTAGCAGTTGATGCTGCAAAATTGCAAGGCACTGTATTTTTTGTTGTTTTCTACAGACAGTTATTAAAACACTGTTCAGGCTAAATCTATTTTATTTATTTATGGGCTTTTTATGGGTGGTGCCCTTTACTTCTGCTCTATGCAGTGTCAACACTGAAAATGTGGTTCTGGAAACTCTTAGATCTGAAGGTCTAAAATCTAGAGCCAAATCCTTTCAAATCTGGAGGCTTGTGAATTTGATCTTTAGATCCAGCTCATTGAAAGAAAGTGGCACAAGCTATAAAATTGTATCTAAATGTGGGTCAGTGCTCAGGATTTGGTCGGTTTTAAGGTATTTTTAAGAGCTACCTTTTGGCCTGTCACCCAACAGTGCCCTTTTGTTGGGTAGCCTGTGTGGCCACAGCGTGTCAGGAACATGTTGCTGGGGAATGTGAGGCATTTCCTTGCTTGCATTAGCAGTCTTGGAGTCAGGGATGAATATCTCATTTGTTTTTCTAATCAGTGGACCCAAGCAAAACAAATGAGAAAATAATGTATTGGTTCTCAGGCTCTTGGAGGTGAGAAGTTGAAGACTAATTAACAGTTAACCAGTAAAACAGGAACAGCCTGCAGTGGTCTGTAGCTTTTTGGTTTTGGTTTGGTTTGGTTTGGTGGGGTGGGGTTTTTTTGGGTTTTTTGTTTGTTTGGGGGGGAGGCTTTTTTTTGCATTTTGGTTGGTTTTTTTTGGGGGGTGATTATTTTGTTTTGTTGTTGTTGGCTTATTTTTTGGTTTTGGTTGGTTGGTTTTGGTTTTTTGTGGGAGTTTTTTTGTTTGGGTTTTTTATTGGTTTTGGGGTCTTTTTGTTCTGATTTTGTTTTGTTCTGTTTTGTCTTTTTACAATACCTCGTTTGACCTTGGATTGCTTGTGAGAAAGGAGTGAAAGTGAGTCTGAAGAGAGTTTTCAGACAGGTGTAGCATCTCACAGCTGCTGTGCAGGTCAGGAGCTGCCTCCCTGCCCCCCAGCACTCACAGATCCTGCTTGTGCACCTCAAAACAACATCACCTGTCAGTGCAAAACCCTGTTTTTAATTTCCTTTCAATTGCAACAACAACAACAAAAGAGCTTCTGGAGAGCAGGGTAGTAGAGATAAGCAGCCAGAGTGATTTCAGTGCTGCAGACCCAACTAAAGGGTTTGTTTTGTAATTGGAGATGAATCTAAGCCATAAACCTTGACTCAGAGACTTGGGGTGTTTGTCTAAGCTGTTTGCTGTGTATGCATCTCTGTCAAAGGATCTCAAGGATACTTATCTTGTCGAGGCTTAGCTTTTGATTTATGACCAGAGTGTTTAACAAATTTGAGGCAAAGTGCAGAATGAGATTCAGCTGGTTGGTAGTAAAAGTTGTGTGATTTGAGGTAAGTTTTTCCCAGGTATAAACATTTATATTTTGGAAGGGCTGTTTTGTGCTCTGTAAGTAGTTTAAAGTAATTTCTACAGCTTGAAACCTTTTATCTCAAGATGTTTCTTACGTATTATGGGATGGGCTTTTATCCTCAGTGTGCTTCCATTTATTTTTATCAGTTAAAGGAAATAAATAGTGTTTGTTGTATAATAAAGAAATAATGAAATTCAGGGAACAAAGAAAGGATCTAGACTTAGGGAACAAAGGGACATTTGTTGCTTTTTTTGTAGTACTGCATAATAGGAGAGCAGTATTGCTTTGATGTCATTGACTAGAGCTCAGCAAATTCAAAAAGAATTTTATTTATAGATATAAAAATAAATAGACATTTATCAGTTTAAAATAAGCCTTTGCCAACATTTGGGTTGTTTTTATCCATGATGACGTTATGGGTACACCTGGCTCCACATGGTGACCTCAGGTAAGGGCGGCAATGTCTGAATTACTTGGCCAAAAGCACATTTGGGACCTGGATTCCCATTGCTGCCTCAGACTAAGATATTTCGCTATATTATTCCCATTAAGGTATTTCCAGCATTTCCTCATTTGACTGTTTAAATTTAATTTGTTCTTTTCTTGCAAAACACCAGAGCAATACATTCAACTAGGATCCATTTTCTTTTTTGGTTTCTTATTCCAGGCTTGGAAGGAATGAAATGGAGTCGTCATTTACATTAGAAGAAATGTTAATGACTCCAAGTGTAAATTACCCGAATATATTCATTAGGAAGTGTTAAACTGCTACTGACTGGTGGCACTGTAGTTGAGCATCTTCAAAACATCCTGTGAGAAACTGTGCCAGGGATTTGAATTGAATTAATTTGAAACTGTTTGTAATTATGATTGAAATGTATTTTGTAAATAAGTCTCTGTGTGTTTGTGTTTCTCTTCTGGCCTGCCAGAAAAAGCAGAAATAGATGTGTCTGAAATGGCATTTCTCTTCATGGAACAGAGCTTTATTTCGTAAAAATTAATTGCTAAGGATGTGTTGTTTTAGTGTAGTGAGGCAAGAGAGATGAATTCAGAAGTTGCTTTAGACCTCTCGTGCAGTCATCTGGTACATGTAGGACTGAGAATGCAGGACATGACTTTTGCCAGCATTTAGGGTCTTACTTTTCCTGTGGAACAGGTTCTTTTCCTCCACCCTCCCCGGAAAAGATGACTGCAACTTCTTGGCTTTTTCATTGTATTTTCATGGTAGGCTGCTCTGGGGTGACAGCCAGCTCTTGGGAATCCTTTTTTACTCTCAGCAGCTCTCAGAAACAAGCCCTAATCAAGGTTTTTCATTTCTGTGTATCAAAATTTCCTGGCTTAAGGAGTGTTATGTGTGAATGGGAGAGCTGGGAAACTTAAGTCATCCATCTTACTGCATCATGTCATAAAAATAATCTGTAGCTGATGCTTTATTTCCCAAAGCTGAGCATTTTCAGCCCATGAGCACAAAGAGGAAGGCGAGTGGGACAAAAGGCCAGCCCTCCCTTCCTCAGAGCGGTGACATCCAGGGCACGGTGTGTCCCCTGGGCCTCCAGAGCTGCCAGCAGGCAGCTGATTCTCTTTAACTCTGCGAACCTCTGGGCTTTAAAGCATGGTGTGTCTTGCAGGTGGACAGCCAGAATGAGACCACCCCCAAAATAACAAAAAATGGGCTCCAAGATGTGGCCCCTCGATGCCTCTGTGTGTGCTGTTTGATCTAGGAAAGAGGCAGCCTCTGGGTGGGAAAACTATAATTTCCTACATATGTAAAATGCTTAAGTGCTTTTTTTCCTCCCTTCTTTTTGAAGTCTGCCGTCTTAATTAAATATCAGATTTTGAAACCCATATCCAGGCAGCTTTCCCGTTTGCATCCAACAGACTGCAGTTCCACTCACAGAGCCCCTTGTTGGCTTTTTTTACCCAGCTTTCCTTGTGTTTATTTGCAGGGCAGCGTTTTGTTTTCTCTGTAAGCCGTTTGCAATACGTCTTCACAGCGCTGTAGCCAGAGGGTTTGTATGTCATTCAAAAATAAAAATAAAAAATCTCCACCTACTGAAAAGTGAACAGCACAGCCCTAGCAACCGGCTGGTGCATTCAAACCAGAGGAAGGGACATTAAACAAGTAAGACCAAATTATGTCTTCTCTGTTCCAGCCAGGGATGAGGTAGAAATGCCAGCTAGTGATAAGATTAATCATAAATGACAGTGGAGAGAGCTGCATTTGTATTTTATTTTTGTTTTTTTTTGATGGTGGGCTGTAAATATGGGCTTGACAAAGCGATGCTTGTTCTTGTCGGCATGAGCAAGGTATTCAGCTGGGAGCTCTTAAAGGGGGATCTGCCTCTGTAAAAACAGCCCCCCACACCCCACCTGGCATTGGTTGTGCACAGAGGAAGGTAAGTGTTGTCATTTTCTTGGAAAGCAAGAGAAAACTTATTTTAAATAGTCTGTCAGGCAGGGCACTGTCAGTACTTTCCTCTCAGGTGTGTTGTCAGTGACGTTATGCCAGGGGTGGATTTCATGCATTTGCATCTCTGTCTCCTGTGTGCACCTCGATATCTCATTCATCTGCCATGCCATAGATCCATCTGTGTTAAAATGATGATTTTTTTCCCCCCTTCCTGCTTTTGTGGATGAAGGGAATTGAAACTGGTTGTCATCATTAGCTATTGATATTCTTAAGGAGCTCCATTGCGCTCCTCCCAAGATGGATTTTTGTTCGTGTTACTTGTGTGGCTTTCCTAATTGCTGCCAAGAGGAAAAAAAAACCCAAAGCCTTGAACTTTCTCTTAGGTTTTATTTATACTAGATCAAAGCCATAAATAGGAAGGAGTAAAGAGTGGAACATACATACTGGAAAAGCTGTGCTGTGTCCGTGGCCAGCTGAGGCTTCTCTCAAAGTTTGTGAAGTCAGAGGTGCCCTTCAGTAGGCACAAGGATTAATCTGCTGTTTTACTGCTGTCCACTTTCCTGTAGTCCACAGGGGGCTGTTGATTGCTGATTCGTGTGTCTTTGGCTGACTCCACACCTCCTCTTTCCACCCTCTTCCTCCTGGCGTTTGTTGTCTTTTCTGGTTCCATGCAGTTTGGTCCTTTGCTCCCCTGGTGTATGAGGTCCTCTTTGTCCTCTGCCCACCCCTTCCCATGTGCTGGTGATGGTTGTGCAAGGACCAAAACCAATTCTACGCCTTTGCTGGGGAAGGATACTTCCAGTATTATTTTTCTATCACATCAGTTTTACTTCCTGACTGCTGGATGTGCTGCACTGTGCTGGGAAGGTGGCCAGAGCAGGATGTGCTGTTCCAGGCTAGTTTTCAATGACCAAATGGTTAGGACCAAATAACCAGGGAAATGGGATTTTTGTTGCGTCATCCCCAGCTGTTCAGCTCGGGGGCTTTTTGTTCTTTTTCATTTCACCTCTCCAAGTTTCTCAGCTGTGGGCTTGGTCAGGCCGCTAACAGATGCTCCATGAGTGGTGGAAGAGTTTTTGGAGGTCTGTGTGTTTGCAAGGTCTTGTTTCAGTAAGTTTTATCTTAAAATTTCTGCCTGCTGCTCTCGGCAGCACAGCTCCTTTGGGAGCAGCAGCGCAGGAAGCTCTGTGCAAACTGATGTGTCTTTCCTTGGAGGCAGAGCCAGGTAACCTGGAAGTCTCTTGGGTGCTGTTGGTACCACTCTGCTCCCATCAGTAGAGCTGTGTTAGGGATTTCTGACAACCATGAACAAACCCCTTGTTTAGGAAAAGCAAGGAGTGCTTTTTGCAAACATGAGGGGTGGTTGTACCTGGATGAAGCATAAGGATGGTGCTTTTTCTGTGCCTACGAGCCGTGGCTTTATTGTGCAAGTGCTAATTAGCACTTCCTCGTCCCCAGTTCATGCATTTCCTAGCCAGAAGGTGAGAATCAAGGGGTGCGCTGTGAGCAAATGTGATTAGGGAGCACTCTGCTCCTGTGTGTGTTTTCAGCCTGCATAGGCTTTTCCTACCAACCTCCAATACTGTGTTTAATGCTCGATCATGAGCTGCACTGAGCTTGCTGATGCTGAGGTGGGAAGGCACCACTGGAGGTCTCCAGCCCAGCCCCTGCCCAAAGCAGGGATGCTCAGGATTGGCACCACTGAGAAGAGCCTAGCTCTGTCTTCTTTTCTTGCCCCATGAGGTGCTTATGCACTTTGGAAAGCTCATGTGCACTTCTGATTCCCAAACATTGATTGGCTGCTGTGGGTTTGTGGTTGCTTTGTGCTGTTGGTCTTTTTCCACCTAGAGCTGTGAGGAATCAGTGTTTTGCCTGGGGCTGCAGGAGCCCCAGGCTTTCTTGTGTGTTCTTTGCCCTTTGAGGGAAATCCATGGCAGATTGTTCACACTCTGCCTTCACAGACACCCATACTTGAGCAGGGCCTGATATCAGAGCCAGGAAATCTTAAGCAGAAAAGAAGAGCCTATCTTCAGCATTGTCCAAGTGAATGTGTGTGCAAAAGCTGCATTTTCTGCTCATTTTTATCAGACGTGGAGGGACCGAACCATTTGCCTAGTAGGATCTGCATATTATGGCAGGTGTTGTACTGATTGAAGCTGAATGTTTACGTGGTGTTTAAAACTGGGGGCTTCCTCCTTGAAGGCTGAAAGTCTTCAGTTACGATGTTACCGCATTTTTTAAGATTTGCAGCATCTTCACTTACAGGTATTTTGAGTGTTTAAAGGTTTCTTGGTTTTTCTGACTGTGACAACCACTTAAGAAAACCAGGCATTTGCCAAAAGCACGGCAGTCTTTGTGCTGTCGTTCAAAGGTTACCTTAGGGTTTGGACCTACTTCATGTAAAAAAAATGCTGTTGTGGAAGATGAAATGTTTGTTGGCATTTTAAGGATAGCATTTCAGCAAAGCTGGCTGGCAGCCTCCAATGAGAGCTACTTCCCAACTGGGTCAGACCAATAAGGTGACTCGTAGGAGGGAAAAATCCATTTATAAAAGATTTTTGTTTCGATTTTTTTTTATTAGACTCTTATCCAGGACTTATGCCAGAGATATTTTGAAGTACTTTCTTAATTGCTCATGTTGGGCCAAATGTCAGCAGCGGTGCAGCCTAATACAAAAACCAAATGGCAGGGCATGCAAAGGTTAAAGCGAGTTTTCCTTCCTGGTGTTTGTTTAGCTTTGTTCCCTAGCTGTATTTATAGCAGGGGCAGTCCCATGTGTATTAGATGAAAGCCAAGGCAGTCTGGGCCGTGTTGGTGGTTTGTGTCCGTTGTGCTGGGCTGGAGGGGTTGGGAATGCCTCTGAGCCCTGCAGCTCCACTTCAGCTGGGCTCCTAAGCATCTGCTTAAATTGACTTGTAGCCCATCAGGGATTCTGGTCTACTTGTTCACCTGTGGGCAGCATGTTGGGCAGGCTTGCTTTTCCAGACTGCTGGGAATACTCCTTTGGAGACCACATCTGTCTTGTGGAAGTTTGAGCCTGAGATCAGATTGCATTGTTGTGATGTGAATCTGCTAAACTCAGAGCAGGGAGAGCCTGTGCATGTACACACCATGTGCATGTACACACCATCCAGTGAGTCATGGGCACCTGAGATATCCTGCCTGGAGGCACACAGTTCCATGCCTGGAACTTCTGGATTGTCAGACATCCAAAAATCTCAGACAAGTGGCCAGACTTCTGTTTTTCTGTTTCTTGGGGAGAAAATTACAGCACACACACACCTGGTTTATTGCTGAGTTGCAGCTCCCTTTTAGTTATAGAAGGCCTGTGTCTTCTTTGTGAGCTTCCTGGAAGTGCCATATGGGATTTCTGAGGTGTTCTGGGCATGCCCTGTCAGTGGCGTGGGCCTGTGGGCGAGCAGGCATGGGCCATTAGAAGCTGGATCATCAGGTTGGTGCTCTGATTCCTCGATCCTGCTGGTGAACACCTCTGGATTTTGCTGAGGTCAGCAAACGGCCCCAATCTTCCTGCAGATCTGACTGCAGTGATGCCTGAATTCAGAGAACATGCAGTGAAATTAAATTCTCTTTTGCAGATTAAATTGCAGGCGTGAGGCTCTGGACCAACTCATACCATTGGCGTTTTACTACTCCTTATGGTGTAGCTGGTGATTGCTCCTGAGAAGAGAGAAGATGATGAGTGATGCAAGTGACATGCTCGCTGCGGCCCTGGAGCAGATGGATGGCATCATAGCAGGTGAACACCTGGGGCAGCTCTTTATTTTGCTTTTTGGGTCCTCCTTTCTCCCACCGGGAGGACAGAGTTCCAGGTGGAGAAGGGGATTTGCTGGGAATTGCTTTTGGTGCCTTCCATTATAGCTTAGAGTTAACTAATAACTGGAGTGAGCAGAGATTCTCACAGGCTCCATGGATTGGGTTTGTTCCTGCCTTCTTCATGGATTGGGTTTGCTCCTGCCCTCTCCGTGGATTGGGTTTGCTCCTGCCCTCTCCGTGGATTGGGTTTGCTCCTGCCGTCTCTCAAAGAGCTGCTGGAAGTGGCTGAGTGATGCAGTTCAGCTCTTGCATGGAGCACCAGGAGAGTCAAGGACAATAGTGGCTACTTTGAACTTCCCTCAGCTTGGAACAGTTAAAACATTAATTGAATTTTCTTTTCTTTCTTTCTGTCTTTCTTTTTTTTTTTTTTTTTCCAAAATTGGAGTGCTTTGGGTCCAGATGTTTGATTTGGACCTGCCTTGAACATTTCGATTTTTTATAAGTACCTGTAAATTGTAAAATGCCCAGGGAGAGGCATCACAAAGAATACAACCTCTGCTTTTAAGATGAGTCTGGTGAGTTAGAAAATGATATAAATACCCAACACATAGGAAGGAAAGAGCAAGAAGTCAATAGTCAAAAATACCCTCCCAAGTATAGCAACACAGTTATAAAGTTTTTAGTAGTTCCACTTAAACAATTTTCCATAGGGAAAAAATAATCATACCATGTGTGCTTTCTTTGAACAGTGACTCTTCTCTGCAGTTTTCCTAAAGATATTAAGGACACATAGCAGGAACACGTGTAAAGGGGATTCAGTTTGATCATGATGATCTCTAAAAATACATGTAAGCTGTGACTTCAGTAATTTCCATAAGTAGATACTGGTATTTGGATCCGATCATGTATTTGTGTTTCCAGGAGCCCAAGTTGGTTATGGCAGGATGAGGTTTAATATAAAAACAAAATGTGATGTTGGAATATTTAAGTCACCACAGACTTCATTTACCCATGTCTGTGAATAGACCTATAAAGGAATATAACAAAGGGATATCAGCTCCTGTGCTGCTGAGGTTATTTTTCTCTCTATTGTTTTCAATGGGAATTTAGCAGAATACTTGCATTTTTGTGGCTTGCCAGATGGGTTGAATGAAAGTTCATGGAAGTGCATATATGGCATATCCTTGTAGTTTCTAAAAGTTGACAGCCCAAATGAAGGTCTGTCATGAACACATCTCATTGTGACAAGGTATTACAGAATTAAGGTCACAAATCAGTGCACTGGAATTACAGTTGGAATTAGCTAGGTTGACTTAAATCAACCTTAATCCTAAATTCATAGTTTCCTTTCTCACTTAATGTATAGCAACTTCTAATGTAGGTCAAATATGCATCCTGTGAGTTTATGCAAATGAGAGATTTTTCTCTTTATTAGCATGCAAATGTCAGTGCTACCATGTCAAATTGCTGGGTTTAAAATTTATTCCCGTGCAGAAGCAATTTTAATTTATCTTCATCTTTTTCTTTCTTATTTTAAAAAACTTCCAGTGCCTTGGAGCAGCAGAACATATTCCTGCATGGAAAATGCAGGGCATGGTTTCCTCTGGACACCATCACAGGATGGTGACTTGGATCATTCAGTGCCTGCAGGGTGACTCAAGGCATTGGCAGAGGATGTTCCTTCCCTGGCAGCACCTTCTGCCTCTGGAATTCATCCCGGGCAGCAGGAGCCCAGCCCACGCCTTGACCCCACGGGCAGGTTGTGGCATTCCCACCCCCTGTGGACCAGCTCACCTCCTTCCTGCTGGAGCTTCCCTCCCCTGAGTTTGCTTGGGATAAACCCTACCAGGAGCAACCCCCACCCTTTCCCACCCTTTCTCGGGCTGTGCCTGACCTGGCCGCGTGCGGTTTTGCTCCCCGCAGGTTCCAAGGCGCTGGAATACTCCAATGGCATCTTTGACTGCCAGTCCCCCACCTCCCCCTTCATGGGGAGCCTGCGGGCTCTGCACCTCGTGGAGGACTTGCGGGGCTTGCTGGAGATGATGGAAGCGGACGAGAGGGAGGGGCTGCGCTGCCAGATCCCAGATTCCACGGCAGAGGCTCTCATCGAATGGCTCCAAAGTCAAATGGTACAGTCTCACCTTGTTTTACCTGCACCAGGCTCGTTTGGGATGTTGGCTAGACTGGCTCTGTTTTACACAGCTGTTTAGAAAGCTTAGAGTGGCTATCAGGGGAGAGATTTGGTTTTGGAGATGCTGCTGTGGAGTCTTGGAAAAGCTGTTGCTCAAATGCCTCGTGCACTGGGTAGGTCTCTGCTGTCTGATGTACCACTGGTGCCTCAATCTAGGGAGCAAACAATACTTGGGAACTACAGTTTCATCTCAGAGGGCTGGGGAAAAACCTTTTTTTTAAGAATCAGATGCTTAGGTGGGGGAAGAAAGTTGTTTTGAATACTTTTCAATAAAAAGCATTTTTGGCAGCATTTTTTCTACGGGGACCATTGTTACTCCTGAGCTTCCCTACCTGATTTATAACATGGTGTAAGCTCAACATCCCTTTAATCTGGATACCAAACCAAACTTTTATTTTCTCTGTTTGTGAATCGACCAGTTTTTGTCACCTTACTTTGAAAATACATATAAATATAACTGACTAGGCAGTTCTTTCCCCAAGACTTGGTTTTCCCAAAAAATCAAAGATTATCTGAGTGTAGGTTACCGTAAGACTACCCTGGGAAATAAGATGTTGTACTTCCTAAAATGTGAGTTAAAGCAGCATCATTTTCGAAGGAGCTGCTGGTTTTGCCTCCAGGTGCCCTGGAGGTGACTGGTGACTTCTGAGCAGTGCCAAGGAAGAGTTCCTGTGCTCGTGGTGTGTGGCAGGGTTTGTGTTGTGGTGGTCTGAGTGTGTGCAGGTTTTGGGGAAGGATTTGATCACCTTGGAGCCATGGCTGATCTTGCAGAAAGTGTTTTTATCTCAACAAGTGGATTTATCTCAAAGCTCAGCCGCAACCCAGAGGACTGGAGGGTGCAGGGCTGCCCTTCGTGCCATCTGCTGGCATTGGGGCTGAACACAGCAATGCAGGGACAGATGGGCACCTTGGACATGCTCCTAAAGCCCTTGCAGAAAGATCTGAAGGGAGAGCCTTCTTTTTCCTTTCTTTTAATCTTTGCTTTGAACTACTCATTTGGAAATGCCTGAAACTTAATGAAGCACGTGGGAGCTCTCCCACTGCCTCCAGTGGGATTTGGATCTCGCCCCTACAGCCAAAGTGTGGCAGCCAACACTGAGATCAGGAGGAGGAGACAGGAGTGACATTGAAGTCAGGTCTTTAACACAGGCAGAGTTCCTGCTAACATCAGCATTCCCTGCCTGTGTAACATACAGCCGTGAACATCGCTGTAACTACTCGCTGCTCTCTGGGAAGCACACGCTGAGGGACGTCACAGGCTTCACGCAACTGTGGCCTTCATAAGCAAAAAACATGCCAAATAAACAGCCTTGGAAACTGCACTCTGCCATGGTGTTCACAGTCATCTGTAGTCCACGTTTAGTGGTGCTGATCCAGCCTGCAGGTTATTCTGGAGTAAAGGGGCCAGCAGCATGGCTGAGGCTGCAGTGCCTGCTGAGATTGATGAGGTGGAGACCAGTCATTGCCCCTTGTGATGGCAAATGTGTGATTGAGGGGTGCCTGGCTGGTGGGGTCTGCAGTGGGGTCCTTCAGACCCACGTGATGTGGATCACCTAACAGTGGTGAGACAGAAGTGGGTTTTTATTGCGTCCATGGGCTCAGTGAGAGAGGAAGGGCTCTCTTGTGCCATTCAGTTTAATGCCTCCCAACCACTGGAAAAGATGTGCAGGGGTTGTGACTACCAAAGATTGCAGAAAATAGCTATTCCATCCTTGCCTCAATTATTCCTTATTCTGCCTCAAATTACTCACCTGTATTCTCTGTCATCCTTAAAGCCCCTCATAGGAGGGACTTGACATTCCACTTATAGTGTGCTCCAGCCATGGGATTTGCAGGTGTCACCAGTCCATATCTGATCAGGGAGGTGTCACATCAAGTGCCTGGATGATTTGCAGGAAATTTTTTTTTGCAACTATGCCCCTCCTTACAAAGGACAGACACCTTCTTTGTTTGAAACCGGTTCAATCCTCCATGCACAAAGTTGCATCCACTAGGATGCTGGAACTGCTGTTCTGACCTCCCATGCAGAGCTGTAAGCAAGCCTCTTGTGTCTCAGAGGAAAACAAAAATAGTGTTTGCTGCTGCCAAACAGTGTGTCACAGGAGAAGAATCCTCCCCTGGCTCCTGCAGCCAAACCACTGGTGCCCATGTTGGGAAAATGGGATGACAGCAGTCTCCCAAAGTTTCTGTAAAATAGGGCAGAGCATTCAGTCCTGCCATGCCAGAATGGGCTGCCCTGTGTCCTTGATCCTCTTCCTTTCTGCTTCTCTCAGTGTGTCTGTGCAAGCACTCAAAAAGGGCCGGTGGGTTCGAACACCTCATGCTGCTGTTTGTTTTTTTAACGGGCGGGTGGCAGATGGCCACGTGACACCACAGCACACATACAGTGCCCGGACATCTGGCACAGCTCTTCCAAGAGAATCCATCAGATGGTCCCCATGGGGAGCTGGGGAAAGTTGTACATGCAGCTCTGTGCTGCACAAGGAAGCCAATTTAACTATAACTTGTCATTGCAGCTCAGAACTGATGTCTGCTGCTGAAACCCTGCTCACGTCTCCACGTGCAAATGGAGGGCAGGTCAATGTCGTGGGGCAAATTACAAACAAGGCCATTTGTTCCAAGGCTGGAAAGGGACTGACAACTTTCTGAGCTCCAACATGTTTGGATTCTGTGCTTTCACTGGGAACCAGGCCTGAAATCCATAGCCAGGTTGTAACTATTCCAGAGCTCTGGAGTTTTTTCAGAATACTCTTGATTAGTAGAAATATTTGGTGTATTCCAGTGTGTGCCTTAATAAAGCATATGCTGTACTCTGTGAAAATGGAGCTTCTGGCTTCAGTACAGGCAGTGTGTGAGTAATCTCTAGCATCAGCACCAGTAGCAAGACTGTTTTAAATGAGCACCACATTGTGCAAGACCAGCCCTGTTGTTGTGTCCAGCTGGAAGTTGATAGATCCATCTCTTGAAGAGTAATTCTTGCAAACCTTGCTCCCAGTCATGAGTGTTGCTTTGGTTTTCCTTCAGTTGAAACAAACAAGAGACAGTTTTCCTTCTGGTTATTGCTTTTCTCGAAAGTGGTTGGGTGGTTTTTTTTATTTTTAAAAAAACACGTCTTATGCAACAACTTTCCCAGAAAGAAGAAACCAACTGTGTCTTGTTAAAAAGAAGAGTGAAGGGTAGGAGTGGGTGGACAGTGCCTTCCCACATCTCAGTGCCATTTTCCCCATGCTCCTCATCTGAACTTGTGTATGTGGGTCCTGGTGTGTGCCTTCTCCTCCTTAAAGGATGTGCCCCTGGAATGAAAGGGCCTGAATAATATAATATTTTTTCTTTAAAACCCATAGCAAGAGCAGCTGTGCCTTTGACTTTGGAAGTGACTTTCTGAATTTAAATATATATATATATATTAGAATGCATATTTTAATAAGAGGATTTCTGAGGTTGACTTTAAGATCAAGCAAAACTTTATGGCGTCTGGGGGTTTCTTGAATCATATAGAATCAAAGAATCATTAAGGTTGGAAAAGGCCTTTAAGATCATCATCAAGTCCAACCACAGAACAGTTTCAGCTCATCTGAGGATGATGGTTGAGCCATAGTATCCATAGCAGCTCATGCAATCCAGTGTGTTGCTACTGCCTCACAGACCAGCTTCAGATTTTGACATTTTTTCTTTAAGTTGGTTCTTCCAGAGAGTGGTTGGGAGTAATGAGAGTTAATATGAGGGGATATTAGCTTTCAGAGAGAAATTTTCCTTGCTGGATAGACGTAGCTTGTAATCTTACAGAGATATGCTGACCTATTTGGACAAGAGGGTGATTCCCAAGTGGAGGAAGCAGTTTGGTTAGCCAGAAATCATCTCTTATTCATGGAAAAAAAAAAAAAATCTTGTCTTCAAACCCAAGTTTGTTGTTTGATTATCCTGGTGTGGGTGTACAGTGCAGTCATTTGATTCAGCTTGTGCTTACGTTGAGTTTAGGTATCAAAAGGTTCTATGCTAATATGTGGCACCAGGGTGTTTGAGATCTCTCCTCAAGTTGCAGTATGAAAGGAATCTTGTGATACCTTGTCAGCCTGTCATCATCAACTCCCTGCTGGCAGTGTGTTTTGTCCCCGTGAGATCCACCTCCCAGAGTTCTGGAAACACAGGACCCTGCTTCTTGCTGAAGGTGATCATCCAGATTGGTGTGTTTTTGACACTGGAAGATAATAAGGGCTCATTTAGAGCATGCCTTGGTGTGGCATCTTCACACATCAGGGATGAGTTCATTGGCAGTAAGAACAATCCATCAAAAATCACCATTCCCAATCGAAAATGAATCAGTTTGGCTTAAAAAGCACAGCCTCTGCTCATCCTTTGCTCTCCTGATATCTCCTGGGTTATTCAGTATTCATGGTTTTGAGATTTTTCTCTGCCAGTGGTAGTTAGAGTTGTTTCTTTTTAGTAATAAAGCTGGTTTTTGAGATAATCACAGGACTCTCGGAGCTGGGCTCTGTGGTCAAAAATACTAAGAATTTGTCATGCTGCTGCTAGTACTGGGTCAATTGAAACTTGAACCCTAGGACAGAGGTTGGTTGTTATTGTTGCTTGTTATGTCATTCTGAAGTGTGACATAAACTTGGGACAATCCACTCCTGAGACCTGGATTGTCTTCTTGTTCCATTTTTTCTTGGCGCCTGCAAGTGAATTAATTACACGTGTGGCTGCAGCTTTTACAAGTAACAGGAAAGCTCCTCCTGTTGACTTTGTAGTCAGGTGAAGGGATGGGAATTGCTCTTTTCTCCGGTGCTGCTGGCTCGGATGCTTTCCGCAGGGCCGGGAGGGTCCGGAGGAGGGGGCTGCGCTGGTGACAAGGAGCGGGGCGGAGATGGCCGGGTGCCACCTGCGCGGGGCTGTCCTTGCTCCCGGTCAGGTTTGTGCTGCTCTGCGCCTCCTGCCTGCATCCTCCTCCTGAGCGCCCGGGATCCCGGCTGGAAGAGTTTCTCGCCGGGCTTTGATGTGTTAATTCCCCAGAGCTGCTTGCTCCGCCTGAGGAGCGCTGCTGCTCCGCGGGCTCTGCTTCCCACGTCTCCCACTCTGCTCGCCTCCATCCTCGGCTCAGCGAGGGAACCTGCTGGCACCTAACCTGGGCTCAGGGGAGCCCGGAGCCCTCAGCCTCGGCTTGTGGCATCCGTGAATGCATGAAAGCTGTCATGACCAGCATGGAGTATAGCTGGGACATTCACGGACACTGCGTCTGGCTAAATAAGGTAAGGAGAGCTCTGCTTGCTCTGGCTCCTGCGTTTCTCCCAGTGACAACCATAGCTGGGCAACGCTGCCAATGAGCTTCTCATCCTTCTCTTGGATCAGGCACCAGCTGGGCTGCTGTTGAGGAAACAATATTGTGGAAAGGTTGCATCTTCCCTGTTCAACAGCGTGTTGTTTATGCTTATAAAATGTTTCAGGTAAATGCCTCAGACTGAAGGGCTGTGTTCAGCTGCTTTGCTTTCAGAATTCACTTTTATTGTAGTGAAGCCTTTAAAATACAATGTGGGGGGCTTGAGTGGGTTTGCGGTTGTTTGGGGTTTTTTTTCCCCTTCTCATTCTGTGAGGAGGAAGCAACCTGTAAAGTTTTAGCAGAGGGTCTGCTGCCAGAGTACATGGAGCAGGCTGCAAATATTCCGAGCAGGGAAGCGGGAAATGCAGGAGAGGCTCGTTTGGGAGGGCACAGTTGGGCTCCCACACAAACTGGTTACACACCAGCTCAGACAGTGTGACCAGTATGAATTTGGGATGGGATTGATGCTTACAGAGGGTAAAGCTGTCATGGGTCTGTATCACAGGAGGTGGATACCTGGCATGGAAAACCTGGAGGCTCTGCCCAAGGCACACCAAGTGACGTTGAGGTAGCTGAGGCTGGAGGAACCCTCTTGCAAGGGACTCTAAAGCTGAGGGAACAAGCAGAACAGCAGCAGCTTTGTTTAACTGAGCATAGGTAATGTGTATTGTAATGATCTGAACAGTGTAAGCATGTTGATGAGCTCTACTTTAACTCCAGATGGTCAGGAAAGAGGTGTTGGGAAAGGCTCGCTTGCCCAACTGTTGACTTGACTGTGGTGGTCAAAAGAGTCAGTGCAATCTGCTGTACAGAGAAATGATGCTGTGGAGTGGCAGCTCCTTCCATACAAACCAAACTGCACATGCAGCAAGAGCAGTGTGATTTGTGCTGCTTATTTCATCTCCAAAGCAGAGGAGGAAATGAAGGGAAATGAGGGTATCAGCTGTGGTAGGCTAAAAATGAGTTTTATTTTTGAAAGGAGAATTCAGCAACTGAGAGGAAATGGATTTTTAAATTTTTTAAAATTATTATTAGGAGGTTTAAACCAGCAGCCATTAGAAACTTTCCTGCGGTTTGGAGTGCTCACCAAACCAGGGGAAAGGGATTAAAGACTGAAAGGCAGGCAAGCTGTGAAAGTTTGGTGATGCATCTACTTACTACAGGAATAATTCCCTCCAGAGCAGCGTGGATTTTTACACTTAGATGGTTACAGACAAAGCTTTACACACGTGTTTAACAGATTAGCTCTGGATTGATCTTGCAGAGTTTGTAAGTGCACTGGGTCTGGTCTTACAAGGCATTTTAAGTAAATGCTTGACCTCAAACTTCTGTAAAGCCTCAGTGGCATTGTGACAACTGTTCTTTTGTTTTTAGGATTAAAATCGGTATTGGTAAATCTGCATTCTCTTCCCATACAGTTTTTTGCAATTAATCCCTAAAATTGAAAATACATGCAAAGTCTAGCTGCTTAATTGAAGATAGATTTTAAGTTGCTGATGAAAAGAGCCTTCTTTGGAAAATGCAAAGCCTTTCTAACACAGCTAGTAAAGTATGTTAATCCTCTATTGACTTAAATGACACAAATTTGATCCAGAACTACCAAGTGCCCTAAATATGCTTGCAGTTGCTGTTCAGTCAAATTTTTGCTTTTCCTTTTTTGCTTTTCTTATTGTTTTATTTCTTTCCTCCCCCCCACAAAAGCAGAGCTGTTGCTGTGCAGGGTGAGCAGTTGCCGGGTTCAGTCCCAGGGCCAGATGCAGATTCCCAGGTGGAGAGATGCTCCTGAAGGTCATGCTGTGTTGCTTGCCCAGGTTTTGCACACACCAGACCTCCTGGCATTTTTCAGACCTTCCTGCAGTCCTTTCCTTCCTGTTGGGGCTCCCTCCACCCCATCTTGTGATGCACTGCTTTCCTAAATCCAGTGTTTGAGCATATTCCCTCTCCATTTCTCTTCAGCCCTGCCCACTGCCATCATTGCTCTGTTCTTCTTTTCACATGTTTCATCTTCTCTCTTCCTTCCTCATCTCTCTGGGAAGAATATCATGCCAGGAATCAACTTTTTACCTTTGAAGACAGCGCAGAGCAAAGATCTGGGAAGGCATTGTGTGTCCAGTGCCTGCAGCTCCTGGGTCTCTGCACCACTGTAAGCAGTGCTTAGGCTGCTGCTCTTGGAAATAGCTGCCATGGTCTTTCTCTATCTTCCATTCTCCAACTATCATCATTTTCTCCACTGAAACCAAAGTCATGGCCTTTCTTGCCTTTTCATACCTCACATTAAGAGTTAGTCCCAGGTATTATACAGAAGTTACAACACCGCAGGCAAAAAGCAAACGATTATTGTGTTGTAACACAGAATTTCTGGGTTTGGTGTGCTACAGGAGGTCTGGTTTTATGCAGATTTTAGAAAATATTTCTGGCAAAAACCAGAAAAGAGGTCTTTGCACCCAGTACACACAGCTTGCAAAACTAAGACATCTCTGCAAGGTTTCTCCCAAAGAACAGATTAATTGCCCTAAATGTTTGACAAGATGAGAGGAAATGGCCTCAAATTGTGCTGGGGGGTTTGGGGGTTAGGTCAGATATTATGAAAAAATTCTTTCCTGAAGGGATTATTAAACATTGGAACAGGCTGCCCAAGGATGTGGTACAATCACCTTCCCTGGAGGGATTTAAAAAATGTGTGGATGTGGCACTTGAGTTAAGTGGTGAACCTAGTGGTGGTGCTGGGTTGATGGTTAGACTTGATTTGAAAGGTATTTTCCAACCTTAGAGAGTCTGTGATTCTATAAGCACTTACATTTGGATTTGTGGGAGAGCAGCCTTTGCCCTTGTCCTGTTTGGGGTTCCCATCACCTCTTTCTGATGGCAGTGTGCAGCTGCAGCCCGAACTCTCCCTCTCCAAATGCTCCAATTTTAAAACCAAGGATGACATCCTGAGTCAAGCGGCTTTTCCCTGACAAATGTGAACGGAGTTCAACAACAAAGGTGTCTTGGCAAGATGCTGTGCACAATGACTAACGTTCTGCTTTCACACCTCGTTGGTTTTCACAGCATCCTAAAGACATTTTCATCGTGGTGTGAAACCAAGACTCCCCTCCCCACCTTTTCTTCCTGCAGCCTTTGGTCTCAGTGAATTTGTGTCTGGTTATGCTGACTGGAGCTATCAGGAGGGTCAGTGGTTCGGGTGTTGATGAGGTGGTTGGGAGGCAGGGAGTCGAGGCTGGGCTTTGGCAAGGAATTCCATGTTAGCCCCAGCAGCTTTGGTGTCTTTGCAGCTCTGCTGCCTGTAGTGAGGGGTGGATACCAGTTTCCTACATTGTACACGTGCACTGGATTGATAAATGTGTTGTATATTACAAAATATGGATGCTGTTCTCGTGGAGGCTGAGTAAGTGCTTGAGATGTACTGGAGGACTTAAAGGACAAGGAAGCTGCAGAGCAGCAGAAGTAGACAAAACCCTCAGTTCTGTTTTCACATAAAACTCAGGCCACAAAATCTGAAGCATAATCTACCCTAGTTGAACAGCTGAAAGGTTTATTTTATTGTGAATTCTTTAACCTAAATTAAAGTGTTACAAAATGAAAGATCTAACTGATCTTGAACAGCATGAGCTAAAATCTGGTAGAGGTCAGGGGGAAAATATGGCAGACTCAGAAGTTTAGAGGAATTTTGCCCTGGGGCTTAGTGTCTGGGTGGTCAGTATTGTGCTGCTAAATAATTCAGGTACAGGGTGATAATTCAGATCATTGTGATGAGGTATTGGTACAAATTACTAGGGAGCATCCTTTTTCAGTCTGCTGGAGCAGATTTCAGGGGAGATATTATGGTCACAATAACAATTTCATGTGAAATTGAATGCTTGGGAGATACTTTTGGTACTGCTCAGTGATTTAAGACTTGCACTTGCAGCCTTAATTCTTGAGAGTGCTGAGGTGAGCTCAAACACTTTTACCTCCTCCTGTTTGCTTTATGTCGGACCCTCGAGTGATGCTGGTGGGAATTTTATTCTTTCGGGTTCAAACAAGGCAGTTTCTCCCACCAACCAAGGTCAGACGTGTCACTTAGAAAAGGAGTTTCAGCCAGGAGGTTTCCTGAGGCATCCTCTGCAATCAGGGGAGATTCAAAGCAGGAGCTGGAGGCTTGTAGCTCCTGAGTGGTGGTGGTGGCCTCTCAAGGCAGGGTTGTGCTGCAGGCTCACAGGGGCACGAGGATCAGTCACCCAGTTTCTTTTCATCACATATTCAGGAGGAAATCAGGGCCCCTCTGTGTTGTTGGGGCTCTGCTGAGCACCCTGGATTTCAGAACAGCTTCTCGGACTCCTCTAAGCAATTTATGCCATGCTGGGAACAAGACTTGCTTTTCTGAGCCGAGATCTGATTGTGGCATGGATCACGAAGTGCTTTGAGACAGCTTTGAATATGGATGGAATAAAATCCTTCCCGCTGCTCGAGAGCATTGAAGTTATTATGAAGAAAGTTGCTGATTCCTCTGAACTCTCTGATAGCATTAACATGTATTCTTGTTTCTCTTTAGCCTCAGGCAGCTTTACAAAGAGATGTGTTTAGAGTGCAGACGTTCACCCATACCCAGTAGAATGTGCCTGATGTAAAAGGATGTCTCTGACTGTGTGTATGACTTGCAAGAAGCATAATACACATTTTGTAGATTGTATGTTTGGCTTTTTTCACTTGCTGAATGTCTCAGGGTATTTGTCTCTTTGCAAGTATGGCTTAGCATTGTATAGCAATGAGTCCACGTTTTGTTAGCAAAATGCTGAATGCACAGCAAGTGAATTTTGCAGAACTGGGTCACCAGAAGGTTCTTCTTTCTCATCTTTAAGCCCCTGAACAATTCTCTCCTGAATGGTGGTCGTGTGTCCTTTGTTGACAGTTTATTTGATTTGTAACCCTTAGGGGGTTGGAGAATACTTCAAATCTGTTCTTAAACTGTGCAGACTAAAAAATACTCATTAGGTGTGTTGATAACATTAGATGACACTGTGGTGCAATAGCTGACTATGCAATATTTGTTGTCTTTTCCAGACTAATGGACACATATCTGGGAATGGAGATGTGTATCAAGAAAGGCTGGCTCGTCTGGAAAATGATAAGGAATCTCTTGTTCTGCAGGTGAGTTGTCACCCAAATTATTTTTTTCTGCTCTTGCATTCATGTGACTTTCTGATAGTATGTGATAAAACCTCTGAGAATTTATTTGCAGTTGTGATGTCTTGGACAACGTTCAGAGGACTTGCTGGTACCTGAGAGTTAACCCAGATTAGGGAGAGGTGTGAATTTAGATTGCAGGAAAAATCTGAAGGTCTTTCTTTCTGTGTATCTGTTCTCTTTGAATTTTGTTAGCAGAGCAGGTCTGCAGAGCAGCCACCTACTTACCTCCATGTGCATCCTTAAGACCAGCATTTCCCACAACCATTCACATGATGTCTGCAGCAGGAGACAGTTGTCCTGTCCTTAGGAAAGGTGACAAAAGCTGCAGGACTGGCCAGCGGGCAGAAGGAGACAAGCAGCTCCTCGGAGGTCCTGCTCACCTGCTGCCGGGCTGGATGGGGTCAGCTCTGGCTGCTCTGGCACCTGGCTTCCTCTTGCTGTTGGAGCTGGCAGTACCTGGCACCCCTTGGACTGCACAGGTGCCATTCCCTGATGTGGACCCAGCCTAGGGGCTGTGGCAGCACTGAGCTCAGCTTTAGGCAGCTCACCCTCCTTCCCAGCGGTACTGCAGGAAGAGCCTGTTGAAAACGAAAAAATTAATTCAGAAAAGGCAAAATGGGGATCTGTAGTCTGAAAGGTGTTGTCTTGGTCTTACCCAGCCTCTGGCTGTGTGTTTTAACCTCCTTTGCTTTTATTGTTCTGAAAAGGGGAAAGTACTTGTTATGTACGCTGTGTGCAGTCTCTTGGGAAGGAGAATAAATTATAAGCAGCAAGGTTTATTTGGTGGTTAAGGTAGCAGCTAATGGGTTGAGTTAATGTATTGTCACAGCAAAAACTTAATTATTGGTAGTAAAATGCAGCAGCCACCCCTCGTGAAAACTTCCAGTCAGGAGGGAAGCTGTGGAATTACAATGTGTCTGCCAGAACTTTGGCTGAAATTCTTGTAAGTGTGAGGGCAGAGCTCTCCCTCTTCTCCTGTTTGCTTTGCCAAGTGTGTCCACTGCAGCTCCTTGTCCTCCTCCTCCCTGCATGGTCCCAGTTAATTTTTGGCCCAACCAGCACTGCTGCTCACCTACAGTTCTTCAGCTGACACAAATGGCACAGATGCAAGGTGCTAAAAGTGCATCCCTTTTCCCCTGCTGTCCAGGTAAGTGTGCTTACAGACCAGGTGGAGGCCCAAGGAGAAAAGATTCGGGATCTGGAGTTCTGCCTGGAGGAGCACAGGGAGAAGCTGAATGCCACAGAGGAGATGCTGCAGCAGGTATTTCACAGCTCCATGTCTGTCTTGCTGTCTTGTCTTCCATTTGTCTTCACAAACTTTGGTGAGAAGAGTGCCCTTCAAGGTGTTGCAGCCCTTGATGTCTCCTAAGTAAGGGATAATTTTCTACCATTTTGACTTTAAAGTCTTTGTACTCAGTAATGCCCAGTGCTGCTTTACACTGCAGGAATCCAGTTCTGCTCTTCCTCGAGTCCTTCCCCACTGAACTTCAAAGAGCTTTAGATTAAAGCCTCTAGCAGGATGGGTGGATTCCCCACACAGCTCCTTGCTGCCCAGCGCAACTGTGATGACAGACAAGCTTTTTCCTTGTGGCAGCCAGCCATGATAGTGCCCTGGTGATCCCAGATGCATCCTAGGTGCCTGGAATCTGTCAGATGGATAATAGCTGTATCTCAGGGCTTCAGATAGTGCAAGGAAGAGGGTGATGCTACTCCCCATGAAGGAGACCTTTAGCTGTCAAAATAAATTACTGATTTCTTCCCCTTGGGTGAATAATTCTGTTCTCTTCCTCTTTATCTTGAATCAGGAGCTTTTAAGCAGAACAACCCTTGAGACTCAGAAGCTGGATCTTATGGCAGAGATTTCCACTCTGAAATTAAAGCTTACATCTGTAGAGAAGGATAGATTGGACTATGAGGACAGATTCAGAGACACAGAGGTGAGTAAATCCCAACAGAATAACTTGAGAAAGCTAGCTATGTCTTCACATCACCTGAACATTTNCACCTCCCCTAAACTTTTTTTGGGTTTTTTTTTTTTTTTTTTTTTTTTTTGCCAGGCAAGAAGGAGATTCATCTTTAAGGTTAGAACATGTTCCTTTTGAAGTAAAAAGTGTCCTCTTTGTTAAATTCTGGTTTTACAAAGGAATATTTCTGAAGGCAATTTTTGATTCTCGCTGTCAGGTCTCAGGAGGGATGGATTTAGGTTGGATTTAAATAAAATCATGAACATGCTGCTCTCTCCTGACCCCACATGAAACTGTCACCTTCTGAGTAAGGCATGTCTGAGGCAAGCACTCTAGCCCAGTGCAAGCCCAAAAAGCATCCATGTGCAGAAACACAGTAAAGGACAGACCTCTTGGGGTTGGTAACAGAGGATGAGGTGACTCGGCGTGGGGCAGTTTTGAAGCCTGACTTCAGAGCTCAGCCTTACGGGAGTGCAGGAGCAGAGGCCAGGGGGAACAGTGCCAGGTGGAGCTGCCATTTCCCTCTGTGCTGCAGGTCTGTCCAGCTGTCTGCTCGTGTTGGAAGCCAGAAAGCCTCAAAGCAGGTGGGCAAGCCCAGGAATCCCCAAGTATCAGCTGAGCTGTGCTGATATATAATATCAGAAATATCAGAATATATCAGAAATACTTTGGAGTCCGCCTGTGAAGCAGAACGAAATTTCCAATTCTGGATTTGTAAATGAGCTGAAATGTCAGGTGTTTGTATGGTTGTGGATGTTTCAGATGTCTTTCATTTCTAGAAGGAAAGAAGCCATATTGCCATGACAGGAGACAAAATTGCCCTTTCCACTTCTGTCAATGGTTTCCCAACTCCTCAGTTTCCAGTGAAGCACCATTCTTCTCTTGTATGTCAAGCACAAGAACAAAAGTCAGTCTTACTTTTGAATTGCTCTTTGGGCCTGCCTGAAGTAATCTGCAGACCCAAAGCAGTCCACAGGTTGAAAACAAATGACTCGTATCACTTTCAGATTTGAAAGTGATTCTTTAGGTAGTGACAGCAGTCAGTGCTCATTCCTGCAGTGTAGCACTTTTGGGTGCTGCCAAGCTGTGGGATGGATTCATACTGCCTCCTGTTACCTTTCCCTCGAGTCTGATGACAGGTGTTATGTGAAGGATCCCAGCAGTGCCTTCAAAGCAGCTGATTTTGCAGTGCACATGAGCTCTGTGCATGGCATCGCTGGGGAATTTGGCAGGGGAAGGGTGGAGGGAATCACGGAAGGTCTGCATCCGTAGGAGGTGTGCTGAAGAGCTGGCTGCTCTCACAGCTCCCCCGGCGCTCTGCCCACACAGAGCTCAGCTCTTTCATGAATTACAGCACACAGTAAATAACTCTGTATACTGACACTCACTCTAAGCAGCCCAAGTGAGGGATAAACGAGTTGGCACCAGCAGGAAGTGGCTGCGGGGAGGCAAGGTTTGCTCCACATGACCACAGGGAGCAGGTGCTTTCTGACCTGGGTTCTATTGTATCTTCATTTGCAAACACCCTATGGTTTCTTGTGCTTTCCAGAACTGGTAGCAAAAGTGATTGGGTTTTGAGTGATTTGCTTCCTCTATTTCTATCCTTATTTTTATTGAATATTGTAGAGTTCTCCAGGACTCCCTCTTTCTTTGTTTCCTCCCTGAACTGCAGTCTCTCCATAACTTCATAGCACAGCTCAGCAAGGTGGACATGGAGCTGCAGGTTCCCAAAAAACTGGTTTCAGTGTGTGGAGTACACCATGACCTGCAAAGCTATAATCTCTGTGCAAAAAGCTACCTGCTATGAAGACCTTTCTCTTTGAAATACCTTGAAATACACTAAAGGACTCTGATAAAAAATAACATAAATTATATTTAAGAAGTTACTTTAATTAGGGACCATATGGATTTATATCATGGGTATTTCTGCCAGAATTAATGAACTATTACTAAAATGTTTCTCCCCCTATTTGAAAACCAGAATGATGTAGTTTAGTGAGATACATATTATTATATGGTTTCTTCTTTATTTCAACATTTTATAGCTGTAAAAACACTTAGGCTTAAATGCTGGAAGGGATAATATGTCTTAATTTCCATTTGGTTCAGCGAAAATACGAATGTCTAATTAGCTGTAAGGGTCTCAGCCCTTACAAAATTTCTAAGAGATATTTTGGAGGGAGTACTTATTCAGAAGTACACAGTATTTTATTCAGTGTTGATCTAATTATATTCCTGTTTATTAATTATCTTAGAAAAGCTAAGTATTTAAATGAATACTTAAAATATATGACCCTAAAACACATTATGGCATTTATGTGGAGTGATCAAAATGGAAAAAGATTCATTCCCTAACAAGGAAAGACAAACTATGAATATTGCTTCTGGTTTTATTTAAGGAAAAGAAAAAACCCAACACTGATGTCTGGCAAGCTGTGGAGCTACTGTCTCCTACAGAATTACCATTCTGATTAAATCCTTCATATCATCCATTTGTTACTTGTGTCTGTCGTTGCAACTTCCCATTCCAGCTTGGTTGGTTACTCATATTCCCCATTCTTTGTCTAAACAGATGCCTCACTAGATCTTTGTGCTCTAGGAATTGCTGTCTGGATGTTCACAAATACACAGTTTTTTCAAAGCTAATTGTGTGCTTAATAGAGATTTGTAATTATTCTGTTCTTTGAATCACTCCAGTCTTTCCACTTTCTCAGCAGACACCAGCATTATTTCCCTTGAGGAACACGGGTGGTCTGAGCTGGGCTGAGTTTATGTAAGAAAATACCCTACAAGGGAGTTAATTTAGGGAGGAGCCCACAGCCAGACAGGGCCTTGGAAGCAGCAGCCAGAGGGTAAAACTGGCTCACTCGCAGGGAATTCTTCCTGATTTGTCCACCAGCAGCCTCTCTCGTGCACGTGGGTTTGAGTGGAGCAAAACACGGCTGGAGTTTGTGTTTTCAGTGCCACTGAGGAAACCTCTGACCCCCCCAGCTTGGAGCTGTGTGCTTTTTGTGCCTCCCTGGCCCTGCTGGGAGGGGAGAGCAAGGAGTGTGAGCCAGGAGGGAAAGGGTTTTGGGAAAGGGGAGACTCTGTCACACTGCTCCTGCTCCGTTCGTGGGTCCATGCAGGGAAAGCTGTTGGGTGTTTGCACAGAGGCACCTGACTCTGGCTCAGCAGAGACCTATTTCATGGCTTGCTTTTCAGTGACAAGGACACAGCCCTTTTTTTTTTTGGCCCTTTCTTTTTCCTCTCCCCATTTACTCAAGGCTTTAATGTCTTGTACTGCTGAGTATCTGTTTGTGGAACTGGTGAATCTTTAATGTACTCCTCTGCCTCAAGAAGATGAGAGTGAATGTCGTTTACAGTTACTGTGTTGTAGATAACTTGAGATGTGGGTTAATATTGCACTTGCAAAAGAGTAATTAAAAATATTTTTAGGGCAAAATATACTTAAGATTTGCCTAACCAACCCTTGAGAAATTGTACAGCATTTTTAGCGAGCAGTTACCAGTAGTAAAGGATCTGATTCCTCATGAAGTCCATAACAGAATAATCAGATTAATTTAGTTTCCGCTCTAAAATATTATGCTCTTGGATTCTGGTTGCAAGATTGCTTTGTTTTCTGTGTCACACTGAGTATTTTAAAAGTCACGTATTTCAAATTACAAATATGTGGAGAACAGTGAGTACCATACAGCATATTTTGACATTGGATCATGCTGCAGGAAAGAAAAGCCCCAAACAAATCAGTTGTTGAGGAATTTCAGGTGTATCTGAATAAGAAAGTCATAGATTAGAAGCAGTAATTACTAAAAGCATTACAATATTCTGTATTTTCACTTTCCTCATAGTTCTGGTAATTGAACTTGGATCTTTCTGAAGAAATGCTAATGCTGCTCTGTTACCATCAGGTTCATTAAGCACAAAATAATAATGAGAAGCTTGTAAGCTTAGGAAGTGTGGTGTGGGGCTGGAAGGCAGGTGTTACTAGGGACCCATGAATACCCTCTAAATGTCAGCTGCTGGCTTGTTAATTTATAAATTACAAATCTCTATTAATTATACTGTTAGCTCTGAATAATTGTGCTTAGAGCTGTTAGCTCAATGTGCAGTCAGTGAGAGGGCTCTTTAAAGTGGTGGAAACATGGATTTTTACACTGTAATCACTTCCTATTTTGAAAAAGCAGGTGATGGCTGGTGAGCCTGGGGCAGGAGGGACTGCAGAGGGGAGGATGTGGCTGCTATGAGCACAGAAACTGAGAAACTCAGTCCCTGGATATTTAGGAAGCTCTGAGCTACTTGACTTAGTGGTGGATTCAGGTGGTGTGGTTTTGTGTACTGCGTTCCTTTTCTGCCTGCTTTTCTTGTTGTTACAGTCCTAGCTATTGCTCTGTTTTGTTTACTGAATTCCTTTGTTGTTTCTGGTTGTCTTTTTCCCTCCACCCAGGATTTGATCCAGGAAATAAATGACTTGCGGTTGAGGGTGGGAGAAATGGACAATGAAAGACTCCAATATGAGAAAAAACTGAAAACAACCAAAGTAAGTGAGGCCAAGGGGAAGAGGCAGAGTTGGATTGTAAATCTGGCTTTAGGAATTCACTCTTTTTCCTAATCCTTGCCTGCACCCTGCAAAACCCTGAGCACTCTCAGTCCCTGGGGTTCTCACTTAGCAACAGGGGCTATTCCCAGATTTCATGCTGTGCTGTTCAGCTTGAGCATTATTTTTTATGAAGGCTAACTTACCTTGCTGTTAACTGTAAATTTATTACCTATTTAAACCTGTTTTTTCACATATGTGTCAAGAAACACCAGCTGCAGTATGTAGGGTATATGCCATAGGTAAAAACAGCATTTGTTTTCTCCTAAATGTGCTAAAAACAAACCACTTCTGAAGAGAAAGCATTCACTTAAGTATTTCTAGCAGCCTGTTTCTCTAAGTGTCTAACTTCTCTTTGCCATTTAGCCTTGTCTCTTTTCTATCTTTAGTTTTCTCTTACTCCTCTGTCTCTGTTACCAGTCTTTAATGGCCAAACTTTCTAGCATGAAAATCAAAGTGGGTCAGATGCAGTATGAAAAGCAGCGGATGGAGCAAAAAAGCCAGATGCTGAAGGTGTGGTAGTTTCTGGGTAATGCTGGGCCTGTTTTGAACCCTTCATGTTCCACCCTTTGCTGGTCTGTCCTGCATTGTGCTGTCACGCTCTGTTCTTCATTAATTGCTGTGTGTCCATATGCAGTGTGCCCTTCCTCATTAGATGTGGAAAGCTCTTTATGTAGATATTCCTTGTAAACAGCTTTTACATTGCAGGGCAGAGGATTTTCGTGCTGTGAACCTTGCATAGGTCACACATAATGGAATTAGACTTGGGTTAAAATCATTCCCCTTCCAAGGGAAGATTGCCTCGTCTGCAGCTTACATCCATTATTCAAACAGAACTTTTTATCACCCTTTTAGAGAAAATGTATTCATGAAAACTAGCTGGGAAATAGTGATTCTTTTATACTGTCCCCTCTCCCACATGTAAATTTGCATATCATGTTTCTAATTCAGTGGAAGAAATCCACGTTGACAACCACATGCAGCTCGAGTTGCCTGTGGGTATAACAGCAGCTTCTCAAGTGACCAAGAAATGGTCTTGTTTTGGATTAGCATGGATCCTACACTGGCAGAAATCCCATCACAGGCAGTGCCAACTTGGAGCACTGGAGGATTGTGATTATTGCCCAGCCACTGTTGTGGAAAAAGCTTTGATTTCTTGACAGTTTAAGATTGATCTGTTTTTTTTAATGATGCTTTAGAGCAAACAGGAACCAATTTCAGGAGATTCCACAGCTGGGCCATAGTTTGGGTTGCAGACCATCACTATGTAGTTGCAACAGATCTTCTGAGGGTAGCTCAGGAAAATACCTAAGCCACAGTGTTGCAGTTTAGTTTATTCCATTAAGGACTTAAAACATCATTTAGAAGCTGTAAATGCCAAAATGATGAGTCTTGCCTTGTTTTGCTTTGTTTACAAACTGAACAAATTAAATTTTCAGTGTTGGGTACAATTGCAGTGAGGGTCCTGTCTTGATGATGCTGTTGCACCAGATATCCTCGGACATCAAAGAAACATGTTACTAAACTGGGTAGGATTTGACTCAAATTTTAAAAAGTTAAATGCATGGATCTGTGCCAGTCACTTGCTAGTGCAGATGGTTAGATCTAAGTTAAAACTTGACAGCATTTTTCTAATACACCCCAACTCCCCCAAACACCATCTGTCTTATTCCCAAGAATCTCAGCTCCAAGCTTTCCTTCCTAATGCTTGATCAGCAAACCCAAACTGTGGCAGAGGTACCACGTTTTTGTCTGAACTGCTTTCCAGTATGTGTCCATGTGCTTGCTGGTGTTGTGATTGATTTTTCTTCCATAGAAGCAGTGGTTATTTCTGAAACTGTCCTCAGCCTGGTGTAAGCACAGTTTCGGAATTGTTTGGCTTTGAGCATGCAAAATGCCTATAAATACCAAAAGAAATGTGTGGAAATGTTACCATTCAGCCTTATCACCTGCACTTTTTCTATCTCTGCAAGGTTAAATAAATAAGAAAAACTGCTTTTTTTCCCCTCCCTTTTGCTCTTTCTTCTTTAAATTTCGATGTAAAATTTCTTCCCAATTATACACAAGACCGACAATTTCAGACCACAGGCCCCCTGATTTTGCTCTGTGATGGGCTCAGGGGTGTGTTGGGATGTTGAAATCACTTTGGGTGCACTCTCAGCCAGTGGTAAATGTCAGGGGGTCCTCAGTCATTTCCAGCAGCAGAGGACCTGACCACTGTGCTTCCTAGGAGGGAATTGTGGAAACATCTCAGCTGCCTGTGGAAGCTGTCACTGAGTGTCTGCATGTCTTTGCAGGATGAGCTGTCAGCTCTGAAAGACAAACTGGAGCAGAAGGAAGCCGAGGTGAAAAGGTTGCACGAGAAATTGGTTTGCAAGCTGAAAGGAGAAGGAATTGAAATACTGGACAGAGGTGAGAAAAAGAGAGGCTCTGTCACTATGTCCACCTCAGTCACCTCATCTGAGGTCATGTTTCCTTGCACAGGAAATAGCTGATAAAAGCCTCCGTTTTCCTAAACTTTATCTTCATGTTTACCTCTTGAAATGTATTTAGAGGATTGATGGTGCAACTGCTGCACTTACTGTCACAGCAAGCTCTTGATCAAATTTAAACAAGACAAAAAATCTCTAATTAGCTCCTTATGTGGCTTGCATGGGGCCTCAAAAGATGCAGTTTAAACTGGCCAAGAAATTTTTAAACTGATTTCAACAAATTCCCCGAAAACATTGTGTTAAAAAGGAAACTTCCTAGTAAGAATGGAAAAAGCCATATAACAGAGCAAAGTATGATGTGGACCTAGCTACGAGTGGGTGAAATCAAGGATTGATTCTGGCTTTGTGTGCTGGTTAAGTCTAAATCTTAATTAAGCTTGAATTAGCACAAAAATTTTTCATGCTGAGTAATTATTTTATTGGCTTGTAAGGAAGAAGCTGAATTAGTATTTATTTGAGGGAATCTTAGACTGAGGATTTATCTTATTTTAAAATAGAAATTTTTTGTTAAAACAGCACAGAAATTTTCCACAGACTTTTTTGACCCGATGCAATTTCAATTCTAAATATATCTTACTGATGGTTATTCCTGATTTTAAGGTTGTGCTTTTAAAGTATGTTTTTTAGAAAAAGAAACGTGCAAGAGATTAGTCTCCTCCCCTGACCTGGGGAGGAGAATGCTGTGTGTAGATTGTCACATTTTATTTCCTGAAATGGTGTTTTCAAAACCACTGCCTAACATCACTACAAGTGACCACAATGAACTGTGGTTCCTTTTTTCTTTTTTTTTTTTAAGAACCATTTAAATGTGAACAGGGTCTGACTTTATTGCATTCATGACTAGTTATATAGAGCTTTTTTCCCTGGGGAGCTATTTGAACTCTCATTACCCTCTGGTCGTCAGCTTTATGGGTTTCAGTATAGCTCAGCAGAAGATCTTTTGCTGTGATGAAACATGTTTTATCTGCCTTGGACTAATATTAAAAAAAGCTGCTTGCAGATAACAAATTATCTGCCTCATTAGCTGAATGAAGTGAGGAAGAGTTGACTCCTTAAGTATCAATATTGTCTTAAAAGCTATTTCATGTCATAACCTCCAAGCTAACTTCAAATCCAATGGATTTTCCCCGCACAGATGAAAATTGTAAAAAGAAGCTCAAAGATAAAAGTAAGGTTCCTGGTGTCTTTCCATGAGCATTTGCATTCCAGAAGGTTCCTGGTGTCTTTCCATGAGCATTTGCATTCCAGAAGTGCTTTCCAGAATAGCTTTCTGCATGTGTTTGCAAGACTGCTTTAACAAACATGATTGGGTTGCATCATCTATAACCCTTAGTTACACTTACAGTAAAATTTGAGAACAAGGGTGAGCATATCACACTTGAAACACAAAGTTTTCTGAAGAGAATCTGGTAGAGAAAAGAAGACTGGGTCTTGGGAAGGCCCACAAAGCAGTTGCCTCTCAGTGAAATGCAGCTGCAATCCAGTAAACCAGATTTTCAGCCATTATAACTGAGGGAAAATCACTGGAACTGGATCAGTTGCTGGTTTAGCCCAATGTGTCTAAATGTCTTTCGTCTAGAAAGCCAACCAGGCAGTTTCTTTTCTTCTTGCATTTCATTAAGGAGGAGAATGCTCTTCCTGCTCTGTTTGCTTTCCATGAATTTTTAGGAAGTTGAAACAAGCCTTTCTCTTCTGTGAGTTTGGCCACTTGCCTACATTTGTAGCAAAATTTGAATCTTACTTCACGTATGTGAGCTAGATCTTTAGGAAAAAATTGAGATTATTTCCATTCTTTTTGAACTCCTGGTCCAGAACATACATGATCCCATATTTATACTTCTTGGTAAATAAGGATTATAGATGAAGCACAGAGCACTGTGTTAGGAACCTTTTCCGAGTCTGAACTGCAATATAATATTCTAGCATGACTGCTCATCACAGCAAGCACCTGCATCATCCCACTGCGCCCTCCTCATTTCTCCATCCATGCTGGATTAGGGCTGAGCATCGCTGCACGGAGCTTCCTCCATCACATCATTAATCCTGTGGCATTGTTGAGTGGATTTGTGAGATGCCATTTGGGTAGTTTGTTGACTGTTGCAATGAGGATGTGTTTTGTTGCATTCCAAAAGGAGTATTTTTTTTATTATTTTGAACTTCTTGTTTTGCAGGTATTTGGTTATTTGAAAGATGGAGATAGTGAAAGTCAAGTAGTAGTTTTACTCTTGAGTTTTCCATTCTTCTGAGGCTAGGAGATGGGTGGGGGGGAGTAAGGAAATTTCTTGAATTTCATTATTTCCTTGATAAAAATGTCAGAGAAAAGGTTTTGAAGAAAAATAGCTTTCTTCTTTGTGTTTCCATCTAAAATAGAATTTAGGTGGCTTATGTTTTGTCTGTGAATTTGTAAATCTACTTTCAGATATTACTGAGTTGCTTCTAATTTTTTTTGTTTTTCTTGTTTCCTCACACTGTCTTATTTAAATTGACTTGGAGATCTGTGTTGTGTTTTTAGATATAGAGGTACAGAAAATGAAGAAGGCGGTAGAATCTCTAATGGCAGCAAATGAAGAGAAGGTAGCAAAGTCATTTTTTCAGTAATCATTCATCAGATTGATTTAAATCTCTAGGAAAAGCTTCATGTGTGAGCTTTTCCCAGTTCAATTAAAAACCAGATTCATAAGAATCAATGATTTTCTGCAGTCAGAAAAATCAGATTTTTAAGCATCAATGATTTTCTGCAGTCAGAAGCACTGCTGTGCCTTTAAGGGGCTGTGAGCATTGGTGAGCTCTGTGCATGTGCAGAGAATCTGTATAGAGTCCTTACACTGTTGTTTTGTTGAATTCAGTGTGATTAATTTGCACTGTGTTCTGAAATGTAAAGCATTCCATACAAGTGCCAAATCACAGGCTGCATTCCCAAAAGGGCTTTTCTGTGAAGTATGAATTATTTTCATACATGGTTTTGTTCTTTCATATGCATGTGCATTTTGTAAGATGTTTTCTTTTGATCACCAAAGCTCTAAATCCTTTGTACATGGCAAATTTATTATGCTCTACCTTTGATTTTACAAGGGAGCTGAAATCTACTTTCAAGGCTGGGACAGTTCTGGTGGTTGATTAGATGATAGTTTTTGCTAAATACAATTTTTGATATTTCAAAACCTCCCAGCATTCTGAGTCCTGTCCCATCCACACTTCCTATTTTGCTTAGTCTCACTGCCAGTTAAACTAAAGGATCTGGTATTTGCACTTCTTATTTCTGGGAGAGGAAGCACGGTCACAACTTCCCTTTCTTTTAGGATCGGAAGATAGAAGAGCTTCGGCAATCTCTGAATAGGTACAAGAAAGTCCAAGACATGGTCATACTGGCTCAAGGTAAAAAAGGTATTGTACAACCAAAAAAAAAAAAAATTAAACTCTGCTGTTGTTTAAACTCCAAGTGTGTTGTGGTGGTGAGCTTTACTGTGTGACTGGAGCAGAAGCTGTATTTATATCACAACCTGGAATGGCCCATTCCATAGATTCTGAAACTGATGGACGTTTCCAGACCCCTTCAAAAATTGAAGATTGTCAATAGCCCAACAAGAGTGGGGAAGCAAAATACATATTCGTGTGTGGTGTTGGGTTCACACCGTGCTGAGTGTTGGAGGGGGGCAATTTTAAAATAGATACTGCTCTTCCTTGCAATGCTGTGCCTTCAAGCACAGGAGGATGTTAGAACATACCTTGATTCTCTGGAAACTGTGCTCCATGGTCGCTTCATGGAGCATGGACAGAGATTTCAGGCAGTGAAAAATGGTCAAGAGAAGTTTTTGCTGGGAGCAGACTTTGGTTTGTGTTTGCCTCACATCTTTGGCAACGAGCCCTGGATTTCTGCTCACCTTTTAAAAAGCATCAGTTGTCTTTCCCAACCAGTCCAGTCATTTGGGAGCACTGAGGTGGGTCAGGAGCATCCAGTTGGGAAGGAGCAGAGGATGCCAGCACTGGTGTGGGCTTCAGCATTGCCTGAATGAGACACACGCCGTTTGTGGCAGGCTGCAGACCTGCTGTGCTCACTTCTAGGCTGGTGATAGACTTCTGAGCAGTGGGCTGCATTTTTCCTAAGGGTACCCTGAAGATACCGCAGAGACTGCTTAAGTTTCAGGCAGGCTCTACCTTCTGGTCTTTTCCTTAGTGAATAAGGGAAACTTAGAATGAAATTCCAGAACAGACAGGAAAGAAGTACTCTAGGTTATTCAGCTTGTTTAAACTGATGGCACTGAATGCCCTGAGGGGGTTTGCTGGGCTTTTTGACCTCCCTCTGTTCCAACCCTGCTGTGTTGTGGTGGTTGAATTGGGCAGTGACACTTGGTAATGATTTCCCTTCTCCTGTTGTAGTCCTAAAAATCCCCAGCAATCAAATCCTTCCATTTGTGCCCCATAACTGAGCAAGCTGATTGCACCTTGTGTGAGAGCAAGGGTCACCAAACCAACACATTTCCACGTTCTCTCCCTTCAGGCAAGGAAAGTGAAAGTGAAGAATTGAATTCAGGGTCTGTTTCCGTGAGTTTGTTGGACACACCAAGTCTGACTGACCCAGAGAAAAGCCCATCCCCAGCCCCAGTAACAGCATCTCCAATCCACGATGAATTCAACGTGAATATTCATGAAGAGGTATCTTTTTTTTCCTTTCATTTAGTGCCATCGTTCCTTGAAAACATTGTGCTGGATTCATATTGCAGATGACAAAACTCAAGTTTCTTGAAAGAATTTTTTCTGGGTTGCACAGTATTTTGTAATATCTCATATCCTTTTGGAGAAAGTAGTTTTCTTGTGAAATCTGCTGAGGAATTTCAATTAAACTTATTTTTCTTAATCCTCAGATGGGATCAGGAGACAGCAGATGGTGTGTTTATCATGAGAACAGGTCTAAATGACCTTTTCTATTAGACATAGAAATTATTTGTCTTATCAAACATAGCTGTTTTAGGAGCTACATTTAATTTGGCATGAACCTGAAGTAAATGTGTTGGGACTTATTAAATATATCTTGTCATATTTAAAAGGATGCAATCATAATTGCATCCATTCAGTTAAATGATAAGTAGGTTGTGTCCAGTCTCTGATTTTTACAATCAGATTTCCCAGTAATAAAACTATAGATCTCTTCTCTAAGCTCTGAGTCAGAGCAGGGTTTTGACTTACTTAAACAGCATGAACACACTGTGAAGAAAATTAAATTAAATTATATGTTTAGCAGCTTTTTGGTATTCTCTGAGTATCTGAGGATAGGATTAAACCTGAAAAGTGAGCTATCTTTCATTGTGTCTGTGGTAGAGACAGATCTAGCAGGTAGCCTTGGGAGACTTGTGAGATTTTTGTCTATGCTGTAGCTTATCTGTGCAATGATTCATGTTTTATCTGCCGTGCCATCTTTCAAGGAGTAAATCATTCTTTTGCAATAGGGAAAAAATGACTTTTGAAACCTGATTTCAGATCCTTCTTTCCATGGTTTATCTGTTACTCTTTTTTCATTTAAGATTGCTTAATTTCAGCTAAGAAGAGTGTAACACCTATTCTTCATTCTTTTCAGAATTCCTTACAGATCCACACCAGCATGTTACAGATTTCAATCCCTTCCTTTTCATCAACATCCAAGAGCTCAGAAACTGTTGCAGAGAGACTGAAAACACACCCTAGGTCAGATCCTGCAAGTGAAATGAGGTATTATGGTTTCCATGTATTTTTCAATTGTAAATCCAATATCCTGTGATGTTTAATGAGAGTAATAATCTGTCACTGAATTATCATTAACCAGTTAAACAAGGCTAGGATTCCCTTGACCTGCTGCAGCAAACTAAGCTAATGTTCATAAAGTGATTGATTAAATCCTGAGTAAGAAAGGACTGGTTTGTAGCAGCACTCATGGTCTGTACCAGCTGCTTCATAAGGAAAGAACAGAAGGAGAGGGAAGCTGATCTAATTTAATGAAGGCCACAGAATCATTAATTTTGTCTAGGTTTGCATCATCGAGGTCTGGCTGGGATGGTGTTGGCTGTGCCAGTCCTGGTGGTTTGCGCTCAGACACTTTTCTCAGTTGCTGAAGATGGTTGTAAGGCACTGGCAGGACTGCAACAAAAGGGCTTCCAGCCCTGGCCTGAGGAGGGAGGAAACCCAAGGGCTGGGTGGCTGCACCCTGGGGCTGGGGCTGAGCTGTGGCACCCTGTGTTTGGAACCAGTGGCAGCTCCTGGGTAGGGAGTGGCTACCACCTTCCACTAGCATTTCTAATCCTTCACCCTCCTTGTCCTGGGAGGAAACCAAATCCCTGCACAGCTGCACTGGCACTGCAGGGAGTACAGAAAAGCACTCCAGACTCACAGCCAAACAAAGGCTGTGCTTGGCTTTTTTTCTTCTGGGTCCACATCCCTGGCTGTATCTTAAGGAGTATCAAAACCCAAGAATCCAGAGGCAAGGAAATACTGTTGGCTTAAAACAATCATCAATCTCAGTATGAAATGTCAGTGCAAGCACAATTTGATTTTTCCAGTTCCAGTCAAGGAAAGCATCCTATCTAGAAGCCTGGCTTTGCTTGGTTTGTGCTGTGTGTGTTCCTCATGCAGCTCAAGCCATCACCAGCAGGGATTTCACCTGTGTCTGCTCTTGGAAAAAGCCAAAGCAAGCACTAAACTGCAGCAAAGTGCCCTGTGCTGTGGGTGGTGACAGGGAGATGGTGACCTCCACTGCTTGTGCTGCTGCTGGAACCTCTGCATTTATTTAAGCTGAACAGTTCAGTATTGTCATCATCTTACAGTTAGAGTTATCTTTCCTGGGGCTCTTGGGTTCACCTTTGTCCTTTGTCTTTTACAAGACTTGCCACCATAGTGGGGAAGATTTGCCATGTGTTAGTACCATAAGAGCTGAAGTGAAAACAGAATTAAAGCAGGCTGAGATCACAAGATTTCTGCCTCAGCCTTTTTTCACATATTTTTTGTTTTTACAGCGAAGGAAGATCAACAGGTTCCTCCCCTGAAACTCATCTGTGTGATAGCCCAGTGTAAGTGCCATAATGAAAACTCTTCAGGGGACATATTTAAATGTGGTGGTCAATTTGAAACCCCCCCAAGGCAACCCCCACATTTTACATACCCACACAAATAGGTCAGTTCATTCTAGCCAAGGTGGTATTTAGTGATGTCCCGTGCCTTCATGATCATTATTTTCCAGTGCTTTATCTGGGCACATGGTACTTCCTGTCACGTTGGGAAGCATCTTTAATTTAGTGGTAGACTGTCAATATACTTAGACTTTTCTAGTTTTCCATAGTGTGTGCACTCATGATTTGCTTTTTTCTTTTGATAGTGGGGGAAAGGTGATCAACTGACTACAATGAGAAAATAATTTTAGTTTCTGCAACGTTTCCATATTCCTTACAGCAGCAGTTATCACCATGTGGAAGTTCTTACAGTATCTCATTAAATTGCATGAGTTCTGATTACTGCATTTACTGCACCTTCTTCAAAATGTCATTGGTTTTAGTGTATCTCATCATGTGTTATAATGCTTTCCTATAGCTAATTGCTGTGAGTGTCTTTATCTTAGCAAGTTTAATTCTAATGACTGAGCTTGGTTTTTATGTTGTTGTTTCAGAACTTCCTCGCTGCAGAAGTCCAGCAGTCTGAGCAGTTTGAGGAAAGAGACACCTGAAGTGGTAGGTTTGGTCTCTTACTTCCTCCCATCTCCTTGCCAATAGGGTGACATCTCTGTTATGACCCTGTGGGTGTTGTGTTGCCTTCTGAGAAATTCTGAGTCAAAGCAGGGCTCCCTGTGGCATGGGTGTTAGCAGTGGTCACACATGGGACATCGTCCACGTTTTATTAAAGGAGAAAATCTGCCCTTGAAAACACAGGGGCCTTTTTTTTTCCCTCCTTGTATGAGGCTTTTACCAAAGACTCTCTTGCTGTGTTTTTCCTCAGATAATGAGGTGGGATTTTGTTACTGGATATGGTTTTCTGATTTTAGACAAGAGAAAAATAACTCCCACCACCACTTCCTACCTGTGTTTAAGGTGAATAATTTTGGAAGGCCATGTGATTAATGCACTGTAAAATACAGTCTGGGCTGACTGTATGTTTTGGGTAGTCAGGAACAAAACACTGAGCTGTTGGATGTCTGGGGATAGCTTCAGCTCAGGTTTCTGTGGATGTGACCAAAAGCAGCTAATCTCTAGCAATGCCATCACGCTGGGGCAATTCATGTGCTCTTTTGTGGCAGCCTGAACTCCTAGAAGCTCCTGAATTCCCTGGTACCTTCTGTGCCTTACAGCGTAGGGTGGAGGCTGACAGACTGCAAATGTCACCAGAATCTGATAGGAGCTGGAGTCCATGCCCTGGGGGTCTTTGGTTTTTTGTTTGTTTGGACAGACAAGGAGTAGAGGCTGTGGATATTTTATCTAGTGGGCTTCTACCCTGTCTGGTTCCTGCTTTGGGTCCCCTCAGGCAGTTCTGCCCATTAGCGCCTTAACATTCTGCGTGTCACTAGTCATGTGCACAGCTAATCCTTCACAAAGTAAACCAAAGCAGCCCATGTCACCTATTCCCATGTCACCTCACTGGCCTGAAAGCAAGCGAGGATCAACCTGTGTGAAACACAGCCCTGAAGAGATTTCTTTTGGGGGAAAGAAACAGTCAGGGAAGGGTGTTTCAGTCAGAACTTAACCCAGGGTGATCATAATGAGTTGAATACTGGCTATAAACCATGACTTTTTAAATGTCTTCATCTTTTTCCAAGCAGGACAGAGACTTTGCCCAGAAGCCAGCAGAGGTAACGTGGGTCTGTGTGGTGATGTGTGTGTGTGTGGTGATGTGTTTCCTTGGAGAACCACGGGCAGTGAGGAGGTGTTGGGAGCCTGGGAGGTGTGGAATTGCCACACGCAGTTCCAGAGGGGAGATAGCAGTCCTGCAGACAGGACAGTGAGGAGTCTCTGAAGGGTGTCACCAACTGTCACTGCTCAGTGCTCAGCACGTCCCTGCCTCCTCACTCATGGATTATCTCCCAGTCAAATTGAGCATGAGGTTACCAGCTAAGATAATGTTTTTCCCCACTAGATAATTAGCAAAGCTAACGATTAAGTATTTTACTGACTCTGTCATTATCTTTGATTAGTGTCTCTTTAAAAACCCTCGGGTTTCTCAGTTGTTTTCTGTGAGTAGCAAGTGTGTTTCTGGAAAGGCTGTCACTGCAGAACAGTCACCCTGTGGTACCTTAAGGTCACATCTTGCAGTTCTTCCCTCTAGGAGCACCTGAGCAGGGGTGACAGACCTCACATACCACTTGTAGGATGAATGCTGTATTGATTCAGCAAAAGCCAAAGGATTATATTTGGGCTGTGAATGGATTTGGTTCCTTCTTCTTTCAAAGAGACAGTGAAACAGCTGGCAAGGTTAAAGTACTGCTTTAAATTGGCTAACTGGAGTGTCTGTTATCTCTCTTGGCATTTATACTCCTTGTTCGATATGTAATTTGCTCTTTGCTTTGGCAGTGGACACAGTCAATTAATCCATTAATTAAGAAATTGCAGAGCAGTGACAGACAGAAAGAGCTCTCTGGCACTTGGCAGAAAACCAGTGTACTGTGGGGTTTTGTCTCTTTGCTTCCCACTCACTTCCCCTGCGGCTGCCAGTGGGGGAGACAGAGACCCTGGAAAGCTGGAGAAGTTCAGAGCCTTCCAGGACTGTGTTTTACCTTTCCCATGCCTTTAAGTCAGCCTCACAGAAACTGAGGAGCATCTGAAAGAATACAGTTTACTCTTAGCAGGTAGTGGCAGTAATCCTGGATGCTGAACATGTCAGGCTTTAATCCCAGCTGACAACAAAGTACCCCACAGCTGGTCCCCCCCAGCCCCAGTGGGATGGGGAGGAGAATCAGGAAAAAAAAAATTGAACTTGGGGATTGAGATAAGAACAGTTTAATGATTGAGACAAAGTCATAATAACAATAATATTCTAATAATAACAAAACCAATAATAAAAGGGAGAGGAAGAGAGAGAGAAAACCCAAAAAAGACAAGTGATTCACCACGATATTATTGCTCATACCCCACTAACCAATGCCCAGCCTATCTCCAAGGTGCAATCGTCTCCCCTTCCCAGTAACCCCCCAGTTTACATACTGGGCATGGCATTCTGTGGTGTGGAATATTCCTTTGGTAGCTCAGGTCAGCTGTCCTGGACATGCTCCATCCCAGCTTCTTGTGCGCTTCCTTGCTGGCAGAGTGTGGGAAAATGGAAAGTTCTTGACTCAGGGTAAGCACGGCTCAGCAACAACCCAAACATCCCTCTGTTATCCACAATATTCCCTACTAAATCCAAAACGCAGCACAGAACCGGTACACAGTGCTGACCTAAGAAAACATTAACTCCATCCCAGCTCAAACCAGAACAACATATTCAAATTAAGATCTTGTTTATGTTTTTCTTAATGGATTTTACATCCTGTGTTTTTGTAGTCACAGATGAGGATTTCCCAGACTAACTGCCAGCAGTCACTTTGCAGTCTCTCTCAAAAGGTCTTCTGCAATTCCCTTCTATTGACTCTTTATTTCCCTATTTTAAGCAGGTTAAACCTCCTGTGGAAGGCAATAATTTTGCTGCCCTCCCTCCCAAGTCTCCTTCCCACGGTGGCACAGGCGACGAGGACAGTTTTGGCACCCGCAAAGCCAGATCTTCCTTTGGCCGAGGCTTTTTCAAGATAAAAAATAACAAGAGGACTGCAAGTGCCCCCAATCTGGGTAGGTACCGTGCCTCTGCATTCCGATTCTGTGCATTTTGAAGCATCTTAACAACAGCTGTAACTGCCTTAAGAAGCAGGAAGGCCAGCCTTAGTCTCACTGTGACTTGGTGGCACTTCTAGCAGTAGAATGTTTGGAAAATATCAAACAGCAAGAAAAAAAAATCACTGATGTAATGAAGTATTTGATGTGGTTCAGACTCTGCTGTGGTATCTCCCTTGGGACCTCGTAGGGGTTTTCTGCTATATGAAATGGTGGCTGTCTGGCAGTAGTTCACACATGGGATTTGTGGGCTTTTTTTCCCCTGGCTCCATCCTCAGTTTATCTTTCATAAGATTTCCACATGTACAGAAATAGGACAGCAGCACTCAGTCTTCCTCTTTATTTATTTATTTATTTTAATTTAAACAGCCTTGCAAAAGAGGTGATGACAACAGGAACAGGATTGGCAAGTCATTGAAGCTCACGTTGACTTTTTAGTGGCAGCAGAGGGATGTTATTTTGGTATTGTCATTTGGTGACATTTGCATATGACAAAGAAGTAAACAAACTGTTCTGCTTAATGCAGAAGTCGCTGTTGCTACCAACTGGAATCCTGCTTACATTTACTGCTCTGCTAGAGTTGTCTTTCCACTGATCCAGTTCGAGCATCCATTGAGTCTCTGCATCAGATCTGCTGCCAGTCATCTGAGGTTTTTGTTTTTCTCTTGCATGAGATTTAGGAATTGAGCTCTCTGTTTCAGAGGCCTGAAGGGGGATAGCTTCTACTTTGTTACTTACTTTAAGACAATTTTAGACCTCTGTTCAAAACAAGTAACATACCTACTCATTGATGATATGCTGCCTGTATTTGCCAGTGACATATAGCCTGGGAACTTGCTAGCTTACTTGGAACAGATGTAGAGTCTGTTCTGAGGGTTAGACTCTTTGCTTTGGTTTATTTCATGTGTGCTTTTGTGTAATCCCCTGTTTCATCCTGAAATTAATTTGTCTGACAAAGTGCGGTACTTGTAGCTGTTGTAAAGGAGTGGAAGGTGGGCCATCTAAATCAGGGTGCTGTGATTTGAGTAAGTTATTTATGTTGTTCAGATTTCAGTGCTTCCATCTGTAAAGCTGCTGTCCAGATATTTGCCACCTCACAGGAGCAGTGGGTCCCGGAGCAGGTGACCTCCCTGCACCAAAGTGACCGCGGTGCCGTTTTTCCCTCCCCACCACAGAGCTCTACTCCATTCCTTTGTTGTCAAAGGGAGTTTCCCAGCAAACTGGTGGTCCTAATCCTATGTGAATTCAGCATTCGTGTGGTGCTTGTGTCTCATGTCCCTTCCTCCCTCCTTTTGTCTCGTACTTCGTTGCTGTGAGTTTTGAATCGTGTTTGACCCTGTGCCTCTGCGTGTTCTCTCCCGTTGTGCTGCGTGTGGTTTGTGCCTTGTGTGGATATCTGAAGATCGCAGTCGAAGTGCCAGTGCACCTACTTTAGGTACAGTAATCTGCATGTCTGCCCGTGCCAGCCCTGTGTCCTGACTGCTGCTAACAGCTGGCTGTGGCCACACACTTCCCAAACCACAGCCAGGCATCAGAGCTCTGCATCGGAACTTCTGCCCATCGCTAAAAGGAGTTTTCATGTAACATCTGCCCTCTGCTAAAAGTCAGCTGTGCTGTTCCTGAGTAGCTGCTACTAATGAGAGAGATTGTGGGTCAATTTGCAGAGACTTCTGCTGTAACTTTGAGCACGAAGTTACCACAGGCCGAGGTACCAGTTGAGCATTGGTGACGCTTGATTGCCTTTGTGCTGCCACCTGTCCTGGATCCACTGGAAGAGTTTAAAGGGTGGTGAAGTAGGGAATGAGCTGTATTTCCCAGGCATTCATTTGAGGGAGTTCTGAGGGAAAGGGTGTGTGATTCCTCTTCTAGATGTAGTTGTATTTATGATATAATAAATAAATGAGAAATAATTGGGGCAGATGAGGAAGGAGCCATTCACACAGTAAATAAAAACCAGCCTTGTGATGTGAGCATTCCCTGGGTGATTCTGGCAAGGGCAGGTGAGATCTGCCTGAGGAAGCAGAGCTGTGTCAGCTGGGTGGTGCTACAGCCCCCCAGGGTGTCCCTCACTGGCTCTGAGCCCTCCCTTTTTCTCATATGGCCCCCTAAATGTTATCTGTTCTACGGGGTTATGTCAGTCAATGAAAAGGAGCCAAGTATGAGGAGCAAACAGTGCAATTCCCACAAATCTCTGCTACTAATGCACCCAGCCTTGTCCTGGTGTTCTCTTGAGAATGCCATTTACATGGTTTTGGTTTTTTTCTAAGCTAGCACTTTACCTTCCACAAGTAAAGCAAACACCCCGAATGCCACAGCCTGGTTTGATGTCAGTGCTGTCTCTCCCACTGGCAGGATCCCCATGTTCAACAGGGGCCAAACCAAAGTGCCTGGAAATGATCTTTAGTGTGACCTTGTTGCCTCACTGCAAGGTTTGACAAGGTGGAAAATGGGACATGTTCATAGGTACTCTGGCTGAATCATCTAAAGTTTGCCCAGCAGAAGGATACCCTGGCAAAGCCTGCAGTTTGCTGCTGGCCATGGCACGTTGTGGCCATCTCAGCATTAACTCCATGGCTTGAGATCACATGTCCCAGCAATAGAAGCTCTGCCTTGATTCATTGTTGACTTTTCTCCTGGAAATCTGAAAGTCCATTACAGACACAAGGGATGGTCATTTAATTACAGGGCTATATTAAAAGATGGTGCAAGTGATTCCAGGCCTGACTACTTGCCACAGCTGCTTCAGCTGAACAAGCTCATGCTCTCACTTCTCCCCAGCAAGCAACTGGCATAAACTCCACGTGGTAGTTTTTATTCAGCTATCTAGCACTTGCTGGCACATCTCTGCTTATGTAGTCTAGTAGATACTGCAATTCTATTTGTTTTCTTTTTAAATTATCTTAAAATTGCTTTTTCCTTTGCTAGTTTAGCTTTTGTGATGACTTGCCCTTTGGGGACAAGAGCCCTCGGGTTTGTTGTCATGAAAAACAGCTACAGATCAAGGATTTAATGCTTTTAGAGTGGGTGGTAACATTGAGGGTCTCTGATCAGAGATATTTTGTTCATCACTCAGAAGATATAGTTCAGACAGAGCCTAAACTCCATGGTGTTCCCCTGGAGGAACAGAATATTCCACAATTTGCATAAGTGAGGAGAAGAGGGCCCTCCTTCTGGGGCAGGAGTTTTGTTGCTGGAATTTTCTGGCCAGGGAATGAAATACTGCAGGTTATTGGGCAAGATATCTGCAGGGAAGTTGTTTGGTTTTCTGTGCTTTGGGGACTCCTGGTTTAGTTCCCTGCCACTGCACTGAATTGTTTCTGGGCACTCACATGCCTTGGCTCTGTCTGTGAAAGCACTGTAGGAGCACTCCCTGAGGAAGGAAGAGTAAACTTGGAATTTATTTCACTGCTATATTCACGAGGTGGATTTTCCCACCTTGGATGCAAGGCACTTAACTGGAGCAGAGCATTGCCTTGGAGCATTACCAGCCAGGCCCATGAAGGAGGAACATGTGGCATTTCTCATGGATTTTCCCATCCCTCCTTGCCCCATTTTCTTGACATGGTGGCTGTCAGTAATTTTAGCAGGAGTCGTTCCCAAGGTCAGGAGCATGTCTGTACGCTCCTGCACAAGTGGGTCTTGACAGAGCTTTTGCATTTTAACAGCTGAAACAGAGAAGGGATCTGCAGATCACTTGGATCTGGCTGGCTTGCCCCCTCGCCCAAAAGAAGCAGATGGTCTGCAGATGACACCACCTTCTCCAGATTCCAGGAAAAAGGCCAGGGGAATCAAGAAGTTGTTTGGGAGGTAAGTAAAAGATGAGAGATGACCGAAGCTGGGGCTTGGGCAGGGGTTTGCTGGGAACACACCTTCCTTTTCTCCTCTGCCAGCGTGTGGCTCCACAGTTTAGTATCCCAAGACAGGAGCCTGTGTGGTATCTGGGAGAGGTAACAGTGGGCTGGAGACAGGTAGAAGAGGAGCTGCAAGCCCTGGGGCAGATCTTGGCAGCAGCAATGTGCCTTTTCCTCAGCCAAACGTGAACGAGCTCTCTTCCTTTAGACTTAAAAGAAGTCAGTCCACCACCTTCAACCCAGACGACATGGCCGAGACGGAGTTCAAACGAGGAGGGACGAGAGCAACCGCAGGGCCTCGGCTGGGCTGGTCTCGGGACCTGGGCCAGTCCCACAGGTAGGAAGCCTTGCCTGCTGTGCTTCCAGGGCTGAAAGCGAAACATGGTCTCCCTGCAGAGCTGCAGCCATGCTAGGCAGCAGGGGTGGTTCTTTTCAGCAGGATTAGCAGGCCATGTTTATTGTGACAGTGGCAGCGGATCAGTGGCACTTTGTCGTGCTGACAGCTCCCCCTCTTCCTCACAAGGCTCATCCAACAGACAGGGATGCATGGTCCCCCTCAGAGATTGTCCCAGCTCCCATGACATGAGAGTTGGGTTTAGCTTTTGGCTTCCTCATTATTTATGAGAATAAGAGATTGGAAGCACGAGATTTATCAGTATTTTTTGGGTAAAATCTCTTGCAGTGAACTGGACATGCCATTTGCAAAGTGGACCAAGGAGCAGGTTTGCAACTGGCTCCAGGACCAAGGGCTTGGCTCTTACCTCAACAGTGCCAGGCACTGGATACTGTCTGGGCAAACACTTCTGCAGGCTTCTCAGCAGGACCTGGAAAAGGTGAGGAATACTGGAAACACTCCTTTCAAATAAAGGTACCAAAAAATCCCTGTTTCTGTGCATATAAATCAGGCCTGTACGGTGCACCTGGTAAAAAATGTAAACAAGATATGTTTTCAAAATACTGTCACCTGCAGTGATGCCAAATCTATTTCTTCTTAGCTGAAGTTTTGTAGAAGTTTAATGCTCTGTAATGAAGCTAATAATTACAAATATGTGATTTAACTTCATTTAGCATGGACACATCAATTGACTGTGGCACCTTCTAAAAATATGCATGTGAGAGTGCCTCATAATTATATGGGGTTTTAGCCCTGCTGTTTTGGTCAGATTGTATTTTCTGTCCATTTTATACAAGGAGGAATGAGTTTGTTACACACAGGTTGATCAGTCTGTGTCTTTAATTGTTGCAGCACTGTTTGTCTATTTTTTAAAGTGAGAAACACAAAAGAAATTTATTCAATTTATACTTTTAATCCATAGTATTTGCTAAAGCTTGACTTTTCAGCTTTTGAGAAATCACTCTCCTCACCTAATAGTAAGCCTGTTTTCTCAGTTGGGTAGTTACACTACAACTGGAATAAGAGAAGTGTATTATGAACATAATGGCTTGTAATAGTGTTATCAGAGGTAACATTAGCCAGCAGGCACTGGTGAAAGTGAAAATGGGATTAAAGGGGTCCTGGAATGGCTGCATTTGCAACTAAACTGAGGAATAATGTTACAAAATTGGAAGCATTAATGAATTTCAGTAATTCCTGGGACATTCCTGTACTCTTAACTAATTAATTATTTGAACTTCACCTGCCTAAGTGGGAGGGGAGGAATTAATCCCAGCAAGTACTTTTTTCAATGCTAGCATTTTTATTATATTGTGGGATTTTTTTAACTGGCCTGAGAATATTGTGGCCGACATTTTCGTACAATTTGGAATCCATCACTCCTTGAAATTAATCTACCACACTGTAAAACTAACCCACCACAGTGAGTGGGCCTTTCCCTAGTGCTGAACAGGTGCTAAAACTGTGCTGAAATTCAGCAAATAGAAAATGCACATGCCAGGTCACCAGCAATGCTGGGAAAGTATGACTCTCAGAAACCCTTTTCAATTCAGCAGAGGGAGAAATAAAATAGTATTATCCCTAGAATTACTGCTTTTTTTTTCTTTCACAGGAGCTTGGGATAAAGCACCCATTGCATCGAAAGAAGCTCCAGCTTGCTCTGCAGGCACTGGGATCTGAAGAGGAAAACAACCATGGAAAACTGGATTACCACTGGGTTACCAGTAAGATTTTCTTGCATGCTGAAGCCATGACTTTGGATAGGGGTCCCTAATGGTGGCTAATTTGTGGCTCTGAGGACGGGAACAGCGACTGGTGCTGGGTAACTTGGCTGCCACACTAACAGGAGTGTCTGTCCTGCCCTAGGGTGGCTGGATGACATTGGCCTGCCCCAGTATAAGACCCAGTTTGATGAAGGGAAGGTGGACGGCCGCATGCTCCATTACATGAGTGTGGTGAGTAAATTGTTTTTTCCTCCCCTGACATCCTTTCCATGTTCTTCATTTCTCAGTGTTCAAAGGACCCCTTGAAACTCTAGTGAGTGCCCTGTGTTCATGCTAATAGCTGTAACCTGTGGAAATCAGATCCTACTGCCCACCTGCAAGCATTTCCCCTCTTCTTTCCATCTTTAGAGCTACAAGACTCAGGTGGAAGAGCAAACACAGCAAGCAAGAACTTGGACTCATGCACGAGAAATGAGCAATCCTGAGCCTAACAGCTGTGTGTGACCCTGGTGTGCTCAGGCAGGGCTTGTGCACAAAGGTGTGCAAATGCTGTGGCTGCCATCCATGCCCTTGCTCTTCATGGTGTTATTAATTAATAGAAGCAGGTGCTGTCCTTTTCTTCAGTGAGCAAGCATTCTATCAGCTTGCTTATTCATGTGGGTGCTTAGGTGAAGGAAACCCAAGCAATTTCCTTTGAGGAAAAGTGCAGTTTTAAGAGCCAGCTTGTTTGAAAACAGGCTTATAGCTAGTATACACTTAATAGCTTTTGCATTTCAAAGTGCTTAGCACAGGCATCACCTCCCCACTCCCCACTTCACTGCCAGTCAGGGCAAGACAACCCAGCAAGTTTCATTTGTAAGGTCTCAGGTAAGATGAGATAAAATCTTCATTCTCTGGGGACACAAATGCAAACTGAACATCGCTAATATTAATTCTTTCTGTACAACAAAGAAATTGATCACACCCCTCCTCTCTCATGAACCATGAGCTGCCTTTTCATGCCACACTTGCATGTGTTTTGTATGGGCTCTGTGTCATGGTTTGCAATTTTATTTATTATAAGATTGTTTCTTCTGCTTCTGAACTCATGGAAGTGTGATGCCAGCAGCCTTCACTGAGCTTGATCCTGTGTTGGGAGACTTTACTACCATTGTCACTGCCCTTTAATTGTAGATCACTGAGGATATTTTTAGACCAAGCTTAACCCTCAAATTATAACAACAGATTCACCATAAACAGCCAACAAAATATGCAACATATTAAACGAATGCTTACAATCTTTTGAAGTTACTCTGACTCAAAATGAATAATAGCAAATATTTATTATTTTGTAATAAATAAAATAGCAAACCATGACATAGAAACTCTAGTGTCAGATTCATCACAAGGTTAGCTGAACACAGTGGAATGTTTTTGGTTTTTGGTTTTAATTCTAACCATACAGAATGTCCCAATTGTCAGTGTAATTTATTGTTTTCAGTTAAACTTCTAGCTGGACATGTGTGGTATTAAAACTTTTGGCAGGATTAAATGCCAGGTGAGTCTGGTGTAGTGTGTGGTGCTGTCCTGTCCCTAATCCTGTCACTGAGGATGCGTCATCTCACCCTTTTCCCCTCTTGCTACCCCAGGTTTCTTGTACTAAGCTCTGTATCCTGAGTGAGAAACATCCCTCAAGAGCTAGTACAGTGCAACACAGGAAGTTTTTCTTTTGGAACAGATGGTTTGGTATTAATCACTTGTCTGACATATTAAAATCTTCCCCCAGATGTGTCAGATGTGCCATTTTAAGCCAGGGACCAAAGCAGGCCCCTCCAGGAGGATGCTGGTCCCGTGAATAAGCATGTCTGTGTTTGTTAACTCCCTCTTGCTCCTTGACAGGATGACTTGCTGTCCTTGAAGGTCATCAGTGTCCTTCACCACCTCAGCATCAAAAGAGCCATTCAGGTTTTGAGAATAAACAACTTTGAGCCCAACTGCCTGCGCAGGAGGCCGTCTGATGAGGTACTGCTTCACGAGGGAGCTGTGAAGAGGAATCCTCTAGGGTTTTATCCCTGCTCTTTCTGATTATTCCTGCTCTGCTCTCTCCTCCTGTCTCCTCATTCTGCCTCATTTTCAGTTTCCTTTTTCTCGTGTTGTTCTTTAAACCTCCAGCTCTGACATCATTTTCTTTCCTCTACCTGCCATGACCCCAAACTCATGTCCCCCTTTCCAAGTCTCCTGCTTCTCCTCCAATCCAACAGCTGGCTGTTTTGGCCCAGTCTCTGATGTGCCATCTGGAATACAAATCATCTTGAACTCAGTGCACTGTTGCCATGAGTCTTGTGCAACTCTGGGGAATTGCTGGCTGTGTCAAAATTTTCTGTGTAAAAGGAGCTTGCCCTGTTACCAGGTGGGAGACTGCCATCATTTTGTTTTGGAAGCAGCAAATGCTGGATAGGGCAATGGATGACAAAACAACCCAGACTCTTGGACTTATATTCACAATGTGTGTCTGCAAGAGCAGCACAGCAGCTCATGGAACCAGCTGAATTTTCAGCTCTACTGGTAGAAATGGCAAATAATCCTAGTGCGCAGCAGGATGATCAAATGACTGAAGTGTAACACACCCCTGCCCCTTGCCCAGACCCATCTCCACGCTGGTCTTGCTTCAAGGTAGCAATCTAGAAAGAGATTTTTTTCTCAAGTGTAAAGTAGGATTGTATTCCTTAAGGGCAAAAGAGGTTTGTTTCAGTAAAGACTGAGGCTGGGATTCAGCTGATTTTGGATGTTTTCTTACCTGTCTGTTCCTCCTGTTTGCAGAATAATGTGACACCTTCTGAGGTCACCCAGTGGACCAACCACCGCGTGATGGAGTGGCTGCGCTCCGTGGATCTGGCTGAGTACGCGCCCAACCTGCGGGGCAGCGGAGTGCACGGGGGGCTGATGGTGAGCTTTTGGGATGCCTTCTTCCATTTTATTGAAAAAAAGATGTCTGGGAATCACTGGGTCAATGTTCTGACATTTTCTTTGCTGCACATACCCTTTCTGCTTATTCTGCTTAATAAGAAGTTTATTACCTTATCGTTTAAAGGATATGGATGTCTCAAGGGAAAGTAGTGTGGTTTAATCCTCTGTATTCCCCTCACAATTTTATTTTGGTATGGCATTCTCCACCTCCTGTCCTACAACGCTGCCATGCTGTTGAACAGCCACCTTCTGCCTTCTTAGACCTGGACATAGTTTTCTTTTGTGAGGAAAGCTTGTTACTTTCGTAAAATTTGGGATTACACTGTCAAACCAAGATTGTTTTTAATTGCTCTAGCATCGCATACTCCAGACAAGAGACTTATACCTGCAGAGGTTTGTTGTGGTGATTAAGAGTTCTATCCGTGCTCCAAACATTTTATGTCTATTTATTTTCCATGATTTCTCTGGCTACCCTTTCCAGAATTGGAAGAAGATGCTGGGTAAACATATTGCGGCAGCTTTGCACAGTACTTCAGCCAAGGGTGGATTTATCAGTTCATTTCTTCTTACCTGCCAATTTGTTCCTATTTATAACTCCAGAAGGAAAGCCTGGAGGTAGCATTTAAGGAATCCTTTAACTAGTTAACTCTCTTTTCTCCTTCCTTCTTGTATATTTCCCCTAAAATACGAACAGAAATCCCAAAGCGTCTTTAGTGAGTGACCAAGATAGGCCTGGACGTCCTTGAGATCTCATCAGACAGTGCTGGCTTCAGCTGGGTTCTCTGTGGTTGCATTCCCAGGTTTTGGAGCCCCGTTTCAACGTAGAAACCATGGCACAGCTGCTGAACATCCCACCCAACAAAACGCTGCTGAGGCGCCACTTGGCCACTCATTTCAACCTCCTGGTGGGGCAGGAGGCCCAGCAGCAGAAACGCGAAGCCATGGAGTCCCCAGACTACGTCCTCCTGACAGCAACTGCCAAAGTAAAGGTAGGCCACTTCTTCTGGGAGGTGTGTGAGGTTCCAGGGAGGCGTTTGGATCTCCAGTTTTATCGCTTCGGTAAGGTCTGAGAAAAGGGGTTGGCTCCTAAAGAAAGAAGCATGAGAGCAGAAGCTGGCAGATCTGGCTCTGACACTTGTGTCTCACATGAACAGGACACTTCTCAGCCTCTCTAACAGGCACTGACAAGATGTAGCACTCGTGTGCTCCTTCTGTCTGTACTGAGAGATGTTTGGGAGGGAGACTGTCCCCTGCTGCTTACAGACCCATGGTTTAATGTGGAATTTTGATCTCATTTGGGGTCTGTTAAATAAAGGATGCTGTCTTAACAGTGGTAGAATGAGAGGACACATTGTCCTTGCAGATGCCACTGTCATGAAATTCAGCAGATCTGTGTAGGAGAGGACTGGGGTTTTGACCCTTCATCATGGAAACACCTGAGTGCACAAGTAGGCCTGTTAATTATTTGCTGATTCTTTAACTCCTTGGCAAATTTCTCTTCACTTTTAAGCCAAAGAAGCTTACCTTCAGCAATTTTGGAAGCCTGAGGAAGAAGAAGCAGGATGATGTGGAGGAGTATGTGTGTCCAATGGAGCTGGGGCGGGCATCTGGAAGTGGATCGAAGAAGGGCTTTAAGCCTGGCCTGGACATCCGAGTATATGATGATGATGATCTGGACAGGCTGGAGCAGGTAAGCCAGTCCTAACAATTCCAAGTCTTTGTGCTGTCTGGTTTGGTGGAAAAACCTTCTATTTCCCAGGGAAGCCTTCCTTTTGCCTTGCTCCGTGAAGGTCCTGACTTTTTGCTGTCACACAGCATTACTGGCAAAAGGGTCTGGTCCCAAGGAGGCTGAAGATGTGAATGCAGCACCTTTAGGATCTGTTCTGCAGTAACTCTCCTCTCCTGACCTGCCACCTTCTCCCTTGGTCTGAACACCTGAGGTGTAATCAGTAAATTGTAGCTGCACTTCATTGCCACTCTGCCGTAGCAGGACAAGGGAGAATGGCTTCACACTGACAGAGTAGGTTTTGATATTAGTAGGTTTAGGATATTAGAAAAAAGTTCTTCCCTGTGAGGGTGCTGAGGCCCTGGCACAGGGTGCCCAGAGAAGCTGTGGCTGCCCCTGGATCCCTGGAGTGTCCAAGGCCAGGCTGGATGTGGCTCTGAGCAGCCTGGGACAGTGGAATGTGTCCCTGCCCATGGCAGGGGGATTGGACCATGATGATTTTTAAGGTCTCTCCCAACCCAATTCATTCCGTGATTCCACTCTATGATACAAATAATTTATTTTTAATTCATGATTCATTCTCTGTTTTTTACAGATGGAAGATTCAGAAGGGACGGTGAGGCAAATAGGAGCATTTTCTGAAGGCATCAACAACTTGACAGTAAGTCTGTAAATGGGGTCTGTGGAGTCAGATCTCTGTTTCTGTAGGATGGCTGTAAACCCTTTGGCAGTCACCTGTGTTAAACAGGCTCAGTGAGGTCCTTTGGGTCTTCTGCACGGGCAGAAGGCACAAGAAGAATGAGTGGTTCAGGAAGGTCCCTGCCCATCCTGAGGGGAGGTTTAGGTTTGGTGCTCTGTGCTGGCTCCCCACACCCAGGGGAAGGCAGGGGACACTGCCCCTGTGCCTGTCAGTGGGTTTCCAGATCAGGGTGCAGTTTCTGGGTGGAAGCCCTGAGCCACTGGGGCCAGCAGACAGCAGTGAGCTCGTTTTGCACCAGGCTGGGTGAAAACCTCCCTCAGCAGAACAAAACAGTGCCTGGCAGGCAGTGTTTGCTGCCCAGCACAGGATGGCCATCCCAGGTGACTGACTCCAGCTGTAAGAAACCTTGACTCTTCCCTCCTTTCCCTTCCAGCACATGCTGAAGGAAGATGAAATGTTTAAAGACTTTGCCACTCGCTCTCCTAGCACCAGTATAACAGATGAGGACTCCAACGTGTGACAGTCACCAGCAGGCACTGACAAAGGCTCTCCTGCGTGCAAGGACATCCTTGTTCCACGTGATGGGCAGCAGACCATGGACTTTGCTCTTGCTTCTGTTTGTTAGAAGTAACACTGAGGGTGGCAAATTTTAAAGAGAAAAGGAGAAAAAACAAGGTGCCTACTCTAAGTTGCCATAAAAACCACCCAGACACTGGTGAATGGTAATCGTTTTAACTCTATTTAATGTACAAACTGGTGATATGTTTCAGAGTGTTGCATTTAAATTGACGTGGTATGATAGTGCTCCTTTTGCTTATTCATGGCCTCAGATAATCCTTTATCCTGTTTGAAAAGGACAGAAGATGTTAGGTGAAAGCATTGCGTCTGTAGATACTGCGCATCAGCTCTCTCTGCTCTCAGCTGAAAAACAGAAATTCCTGCTCTTTTTTAAGTGTTTTTCTTTGGCACAAACACCAGTTCAGCCCTTCCTACAGTATCCAATGTAGGATTTTAGTCATCTGTGCCCTGCGTAAGCTCCCCGGTAGCTCTTGACTGTTGCTCCTATTTTTATACTGTTTTATAAAAAAAGAAAAAAGAAAAAAGAAGTATATGAAGTACATGTAAAAGCAAAAATTTAAATTTTGTGAGGTAGAGTGATGGAAAGTTGAAGGTGTGTGAGAGAAGGGGAGAAGGTTGTAAAAAAATTATGCCAGTTTGCAAACCAGCTGGTTACTGGGAAAGGCAGGCTGACCTTTGGAACTGTTTGCTTTCGTTGCTTTTTGCTGAGTGCACAGTTTAATGATCTTCCATTTGAGACGAAACAATTCTGAAGCATGTTTCTTCTAGCAGTGACTCATACAGAAACTGCACATTTTAAAATGTCTTTTTTTTTTTTGTCCCCAGCAGCAGTAGTTAGTGCATTCAACAAGGTTATTAATATTTCCATGACTTTAAAAATTTCCTTAAAGTTGAGAGTACTCCCTGCATATGGAAGGGATATTTCTGTGCTGTGACTAACGTGAAGATGGTGTAGTTGCAAAAAAAAAAAAAAAATTAAAGTTATATAGAGAAATTTATAGGAAATATATTATTTCATATTATTAAGCCTAAGGTGGGACTTTTCCTCCAAAATTCAGATATCAAACATGTTGCTCATCATTTTACCTTCTCAAAGCTCAGCTCCTCTGCTCTTGAGGATAATGAGGTTTTAAAATTCCTAAGTAGCCAGTGGAAATCTTGTGTCAGACTTCCGGTACAGCAAGGTGTCCTAGCCAAAAGCAAACAAACAAAAGTAACTTTTTATTACAGTGGTCATTTGTATGGTGTTGAATGTTGCATGTATTTTAGCACAATGGCATGAAGCTGCTTTGCTCTGTGAAGGCAAACAAAAGTCCAGCTGGAATTGTTCCTTGCGGTGGTGTTGCTTTGCCAAGTGTTTGTTGTTCGTTCTGTCGCCCTCCTTGCTGGAAGTGAGACCATTCCTGGTGTCGTGCAGGGGATTTGGCGTTTGTGCTGACTCTGTGGCTGTCTGTAAAACACTGGTGACAAAGCTAGGAAAAGGGAGAAAGGTTTCTTCCCAGGATTTTCAGAGGACTCCCCTCAGATCAGAGGCATATTCCAGCATTATAATGATGTAAGTTGACAAGCTGGACCATTGAAGGATGTGCAATGTAGGTGATTGTTGATGTACCAAGATGCAAAATTTAATGTGGGCAGGCTGTATTGTACAGAATATCAAACACTGCCATTTTCTCTTCAGTAACTGGAGCCGGGAAACAATCCATGAAGTCTGCATAAAATACTTTTTGCTGCTTACCATTTATCTACAAACAGATCACACTGCTTTATTCAATATTCCTGACTGATTCCTGTCCGTGAACAATTTGCTGTCTGTTGTTTCTCCCTCTGCAGTTTTGGGGGTATTTGAGGTATTTCGTTGGGGCAGAAATACCACATTGGGTAACACCTGCCGTCAGCTTTAGGGTGCAGATGCCTGGGATGTGGATTCAGACCTCCCTTTCTGTGAACACTCTGCAATATCGTTATTATTTACATGGAAATTGAACGTAAAGCCCTGTGGGAGCGCTGGGAAAAGTGATGCAGGCTTCCAAACAAAAGTATTCCTCCGGATGGCTCTTGCTAGTCACTGGCTACTGAACAGGACTGGATATTCATAGGGGGAAAAAGGGGAGCTAGTGACACAATACTGTGTTGAAATAGCCACCAACACTCTCCAGTTTCTCTGGAGTGTTACCAGTGAGGGCAGTGATGGTTTCTTTAAGTCCAGTGGAAGCAGCATTCTGCTTCAAACAACCATTCCCGGGCAGCCAGGTCATCCCCCGGAGCTGCCTGCCGTCTGAACCCTCGTTATCTTGTGGGGACACGAGAGAGGTGATGAAGTCAGGAGGTTTTTATGTCAGTACCGTTGGGTTGTTAAATTGGTGCCTGTTTGGAGAGGGCAACGTAACTGCTGTGTATTGCCATGTGAAATCCAATAAAGTCTGTGGAAAATGCCAAGTGTTTCTGAAAGCTAGTTCCCTTTTTCATATATCCTCTTTTTTTTTTTCTTTTAATTTTCCTAGGAATCTTGTTTTGTTCTATTTTAGAAACAAAGGAGGAAAAGGGGGCAAAACCACACATTTTTTTTGTTGACTCATTAGTTTGTATGTCAGTAGTGCCTGCAGCAGGGCTTGACTAACAGCTAAGGAATCAACTATATCAAGACTTTTTAGTTATTTCTGGGATCCAGATTTGAACCATTTTGTTTTGTTTGGTGTGGTGAGACGTGGCATCATCATTGCTCAGTGGGTGCTCCACAGGGAGCCTTCTCAGGTGCTCTGTCTCTTCATGCTGTAAAAGGGACTCTCTGGTCCCAGGTGTCATTCCCTTCTCTGGGAGATTAAAAGAAAAAGGTGATTTCATCTCCAGGCAACACCTTGTGCCAAAAAAATGGCTTCTCTGCAATAGTCCTAGAAAGGAGATCCGAGAAGATAAGACCAGACTGGAATGAGATAACATCAGCCAAAGAAATGGTGCCGGAACTAGCAATAAGGAAAACAAGCACAGATGAATTCAGTAGGTGTGAAAGCTACAGGGCCTGTTGGGTTGGTCCCTGCTCAGTCAGCTGTGGAGAAACACACCCAGGAGAAAGCCCTGCAGGTTCACAAAGCTCAGCTCTGCCATCACCTTCACCTGGAAGGCTGCAGCTATCCGTGGACAGGTCTGGTTGAGCCCAGCACATGCAGAGCCTTCACTGGAAAATAAAGGCTCTTCCCCGAGGCAGTCTGCATGTGGAAACGACCTCCTCCAGCACAGAAAATGGGCCAGAAGGTCTCCCAGGAGGACAACCAGGAGAACAAGGCTGAAACTCTGGTCATCTGTGAAATCTTCAGCCAGGGCGTCCTCCACGCTTCTCAAAGACTGAAGGACTATCTCGGTTTTGTGGATCCTCAAAGCAAATTCCTGCCAGCCACGAACACGCTGAGCGAGATCTTCCTGGTCAACTTCATCAGCTTCTGCGTGGGAAAGGGCGTGGAGGAGCGGATCGTGACCAGCAAAATGACCAAGCAGCAGTCGTCGCTGTTCGGGGTGGACTGGATCTGGACTCTGTGTGGCTCCGACAAGCAGGTCAAGCTGCAGATCGCCGTGCAGGCTCTGCAGGCGGCCGAGCTGTCCCGCGGCGAGAGCTCTGCCGAGGAGTGCTGCCGGGAGGCCGCGCTGGCCGACGAGTGCTTCCAGAACATGAGCAGCTCCGAGAAGCTGGCGGAGTTCTGCCGCCTGGTGGGACGGGACTGCCTGGGCTTGTTCATCGTGTTTGGCGTGCCAGGGAAGCCCAAGGACATCCGAGGAGTCCTGCTGGACAGCGTCGCCAAGGAGGAGCAAAAATGCCGCCTGTCGGGCAGGAATGCGCTACGGCAATTTGTCACCAGCACCGACGGCTTCCTGCCCGCAAAAGACATGCTGGAAAGCTGCCTGGGCACCAGAAATGGGCTGAAGGACGTGGGCAACGTGTACATAAACTTTGTGTGAGCAGCTGGGCGGGAGCAGGGGCTCCGTGCAGCGCCAGGGGCTGCGTGCAGCTCAGCTGTGCCTCTCTCTTCCCTCCCTGTGCTCCATTCCCTTCAACCTTCCCTTCGACCCATCGTGTTCCCTTAGCTCCTGCAGAAGCCAGGCTGAGTCAGCCTCTCCAGGTTTTAAAACAACAGGACAGACCTGCCAGAAAAATGTGTTTATAGAAGGCACAATGTTTTTCCAGAACATTTTGTTCGCCAGACATTAAGTCTTGGCTGGAGCTGCTGAAAGCTTTATCAGCCAGAGCTCTGGGGAGGTCCTGGTAGGTTTGGCTCTTGGCCTTTGTTTGCTATGTGGCAGATTTTTTTTCTGTCCTAGGAGGATGTCTGTAATAATGAAAATGTGCTGGTGCTGGTCAGAAGAGTTGCAGTGAGTGTGAAGGACAATACCAGGCCTTAAAACAACTGGCTTGGAGGAGTGAGCTGGTTTCAATTAAGAGGAAAAGCCCTTCCAGTGCTAGAAATGGGCTCTGTGAGAGACTTACTCATTACCTGCCCCTAATTGGTGCCAGGCTCCACGGGCCCTTGGGGCTGTGAACAGAAGGAAGGGCTGGGGCCAGCTGCAAAGCTCAGTGGCTGTGTCAGAGCAAAGTGTGGCAAAAGGTAGGGGCAGATGTTCAGGAGACCTTGGGAAAAATCAAGCAGTGGGGACAAAACCCAGGCCTGATGTGGGTGGGACCTTTTCCTCTTCATAGCAACAGAGGCAGCTCCTGACCACTCACAGCAGAGAGCAAATCTGTAGGAGGCAAGATTATTTCACTTGGAATTTCTTTTCAGTAGCTTAGCTGCTGATGGCATTTTTGGGCTTGATGTATTCTATTATTTCCCTCAGCTTTTACTAGACTAAGTGAGGCTTTTGGGCTATACAATTGTAATTACGTTATTTCAGCCACTGTTAACCAGCGAAAGAGGACCTCTGATCCATATTCAAACTGGTAAACTCACTTTGGTTAGAACTGTCTGGATAGTCTTGTCAGTGCAAAACTCCTCTGCCTCTAGTTTTGGTATAAATTTAGTCATTTAACAGAATAAAAATAATTTTGAAAACTCATTCATCTTGCACTATTTACTATTTGAGTTACAAGATGGGGGCAGCTGTGAGAGCTGAGAAACAGGGCCTGTTAATTGAAGAGCCATTAAAAAAGAGTCTAAAGAGGCTGAAGCATCAGTGCCACAGGGGTTTGCAGCATTCCATGGCAGAGGCAGGGAGTCTGAAAGGAGAGCTGAAATAAAAACAAACCCAGAGAACTGTGACATTTTTGTCGAGTCACAAATGAGTTTGGAGAAGGGTGGTCTTTCAGTCCTGAAACAGTCCACTGAGAATTGTTTTTAAAGAGCTGCTGTCGCTGTGTTCTCTGCGTGTGGCTGGGTTTGGTGGGACAGAGGGGACAGTTCTGGGGTGTTGCATAGAGAGCCTGCATAGCTGCGGGGGATTGGGGTTTTTTGCCTGTTAAAACTAACAGCATAATCAATACTGCAGCAGGATTGATATTGGTTTATAAAAGACCTGCAGAAAACTTTAATTTTGCATTACATTGGTATAACTAGTGTGACTTCAGCTATCCAGTTCTGTAGAAAAGCTGACTCACTGAAAAATGGGCTTTTTTTTTTTATTTATTAAAAGAGCCTCATGTTCACCTCACCTTCACAAGAAGGTGCACAAAATAAAGGTAAAAAGAGGAGGTTGGAGTGATAGGGAGAAGAATGGAGACAAGGAGTGAACTAGTCAAATACAGCAGTTTTTCACCAAACTCAAAAGAGAATAAGTAGTTGAATAAACAAATCTAACAGGCTTTCTTCCTTTTTTTTTTTTTTGGAACCTTCACTTCATAGTGTTTTATGGTTTGTCTCTTTCAAGGTTGACGATTATGTGCTCAAACACAGGTGATTAATGTGCAAAATCCTTTATTTCTTACACAGACATGAAAAAAGGCTGTAATCAAGTGAACAGAGTAAGTAATACAAAAAGGTTGATGTGTCACCAGCTAGAGGGTTCTGGTTCGGTTTTTCTAATAAGAAAACATTGGCAGAAAAGCACCTGTGAAGCAAAGCAGAAAATCCAAGAGAAATGGCTGCTGGCTCCTGGAATCCTGGGCTTTCCAGGCAGGTTTGGTTCTGGATTGCAAGGCAGGAGAGGGTGGCGCCTGCATCCCACTGGGAAGGGAAAATGTGGATGGGCAAAATGACAGGCAAGTGGGAAGGCAATTGCTGAAATCTGTCCTTGGATTCCAGTTCCTCCCAGTGGGTCTGTGCTGCTGGAAGTACAAAGGAAGTCAGTCTTGGAGTGCCTGTTGGTTCACCTGGGGGGCCTGGAGGAGACACTGGACATGAAATTCCGGGGCTGCTCCCCTTGCTGGAGTGAGAAGCAGTGGAAGCTCTTCGCTGTCTGCTTCTTCATCCTCTTCACCTCAGTGCCCTGGGGCTCCAGGTAATCCCACCTCACCTTTGCTCTTCCAAGGGTCTCTAAATGAGGGCTTGAGCTTTGCTGTAGCTCCCATTTATAGGGAGGATCTGTTCCAGGAAATGTCATTGTCTGGACTGCTGCCATTGCAAGAGCAAAGAATCCCACAGCTCCTGGGGCTCACTTGTCTGAATTGCCTTCAGGCAGCAGGGATTGTTCCCAAATGCAATAAAAACACTAAAAATCTCCCCTCCTTCACTGGCACAGCCCTGGAGTGGGACCAGATTCCCCTTATCCTGGAGTCATCCTGTTCCTGCCTGGATCCATCTGATACCCTGTGTTTTCCAAGCTCACAGCGCTGATGGATCTAAACAAGGAAAACAAACCCAGTTCCTTCTCTTATCCATCCTTGATGTTCCCAGGCTCTGCATCTCCCTGGCTATTCCCTGTCTAATTTTATCCCACCTTATCCTCATCAAATGTGAGCCTGAGATATGTTTAGCAGCAAATCCATTCTTTTAAAGAAAGCCAAGTGCAAAGGGCATCCAAATGCAGAGAAGGCTTTAGAAAATAAATCCAAACCTGTAAATAAGGGATCTATCTTCATGCATTTCCTGTAGTTTTTCTCCCTCAGGTTTTGGAGGATTTCCTGTGATCCAGGTGTGTTCCTTACTTTGTCCCAGTCCAATGCTAAAGGATTGAACAACTGATGAGTAGTGTCTGGGATGAAAATGGTTCTGTTAAAATTAGGGAAAGAATGCAAGAAGAAAAATGAGCATCCTTTTAATGCCTGGAATAAAAATGCTGGAAAAGGGCACTTCTAATTTGATTTGGTGAGACCTATCATTTTTTATGGGTAAAACTCCACAGTGAGCAATCAGAACAGAAATATTAAATCCAGGAGTCTTTGATTCCACAGTGGGATTAATTTTCCTTTTCTCCTCTCTTTCAGGATAGGAAAAACCACTTAACTTGTCCCATCTTTGCCAAAAGCTTTGGTGTTTGAGCAGCCAAACCCAGCAAGTGTCCCCCTGGTCCTGCCCATGGTGTGGGTTCCTCTTTTCCTTTCTGCTGGGATTGACTCCCTAGGGAATGCCATTTTCAACAGCCTGCTCTGCTGGAAAAGGGGAGAGGGGAAGAGCAGAGCTGGCAGCACTGGGAACATCTTTATGCTCCTGCTTATTGTCCCCTCCTTAATACAGAGGGTCTGGCAGAGGAGAAAGAGAGGAGCCAGGAATATCAGGGCAATGGGGGACTTCAGTTCCTGTCAAGCATAGACTTCCCAGGCCTGGATCTGAAAAGATCCAGGAATTGTAACCCTCTGGCTGCTCTGTCCCATCCTGGGTTTGATGCTTCTAGTTTTGGTTTAACAGCTTGTCCCAGAAAACCTGCACAGCCTGGCACAATGTTTGTCCTGGGTTCTGAAGAACCTGGAATTCACACCCTTGTCCCTTGGCAGTGTTTTTCACTCTAAACACTCACTGCTGGGATACACAGGGAAAGACCCTGTTCCTGCATGGGATGGAAACTCCTCCATGTCTTACCAAGAGGTTAAAAGTCAGTCAATGCACTCGGCCTCGCTCAGGGGTCTTGCTCAGAGGGTCAGCACTTCCTCTGCCTGGAGCAGGGGCAGAGAAGGACACGTTAAAAGGACACTTGGATGTGATCCAGGGACACTCGGATGTCAGGATTTGCTGTGAGGACAGAAACCCAGGGGACCAAGGTGAAAGTGAGCCCAGGCTGCGCATGGCTGGGAGCCGAGATCCCAGGGCCTGCTGCATTTCCCTGCAGAATGCACAGGAGTGGGCAATCCAGGCATGAAATGGACCTGAATGTATCACACAGCTGGAAAATAACCCAGGTGAGATGGGCAGGAGCAGAGCTGGAATCAGCAGAGCTGCCTCAGTGCAGAGGACATTGTCACTGACCCGGTGATGGAGAGTTGCTTTTGGCCACCTTATCTTTATGTGCAGCAGGTATCAGTTGGAAAAATGGCCAAAGGATGCATTAAATATCTTCTCAGGGAGGAGCCCCTTGCTCCCTGCCTTGCTTCTCCCTCAGCTCCTGCCTGTGGACGGTGCAGTGTCCTTGTTTCCCACCATTTCCTTAGCAATCTCCTGGGCTTACATGGCTCACCAGAGCTGGAGCTTCGTCATTCAGGCTCTGCAAACGAAGGACAGAAAAAGACATTTGTTCTCAGAGGTTGGGAAAAGGCTCCACGAAAGGTGTGGATCCATGGGGTGGTAGCTCCCAGCTTGGGTGTTTGTTCTGGGTGGTGAGGGCACCTCGGGACACCCCAGAGAGCAGGAGGTGATCCGAGTTGCTGATTAAATTCTCCGGGGGCACAGCACCTGCCTGCCAACCCTGTGTCCATACACTGCCTGCTCTCAGCTACAGCCACGGAATGAATCACGAGGAGCAGCCAGCAGAGCCAGCCAGCCCCGGCTCCAGCTGCTCCAGGTCACCAGCTCTGGTGCCTTTGATGGATCTGTACTGAGGAGCTGAAGAACCAGGTATCAGCAGGGATTAGACAAACTCTGCTCTCCCTGAAGCCTCCAGCTCTCCATGGGAGCCTTCCATCTCCCAGAGGTTCCAGCTGAACCGAATGGTAGTTGAGAAAGAAGGAACAAGCCCTAGAATTCTGCATGATGGATGTTTAGGCAGGCTCGAGCACAAATCAGCAATTGGGCACTGTGAGGGGCACAGAGCAAAGGGCTGGGATTGGCCACCGTGAGGGGACCCCGGGCAGAGAGACCCAGGAGGCACTACTGGCTCCAGCAGGGCTTCCGCTAAAGCCAGAACCATGAAAAGTCGGAATGGTTTGGGCTGGAAGGGACCTTAAAAGCTCATCCTGCTCCACCTCCTACCATGGGCAGAGGCATCTTCCTCTATCCCAGCTTGCTCCCAGCCTCAGTGTCCAGCCTGGCCTTGGACACTGCCAGGGATCCAGGGGCAGCCACAGCTTCTCTGGGCACCCTGTGCCAGGGCCTCAGCACCCTCACAGGGAACAATTCCTTCCCAATATCCCATCTGTCCCTGCCCTGTGTCAGTGGGAAGCCATTCCTGCTTGTCCTGGCACTCCAGGGTGACAGGTACTACAAAAGAAAGGTGTCTGGGATGGGGACCAGGAATCTTTCACTTTTCCTAGCTAAACGGGACTTTAATCACAATAACTTGGGGGATTATTTGTTGCATGGCCTCGGTGAGGGCATGTGGCAATATCTGCTGTATTTATGGATACTTTATTCCCTGTTCACTCCTTTCCTTCTCTTTTAGCTCCCCATGGACTGCAGGGGCAGCGAGGGAAAAGCCACATTCATGGACACAGAGGGGACCTTCCATCCAGAGTGCCTCCTGGCCATGGCTGAAAGGTCTGTGAGTGGAGGACAGAAGAGATTGACTCACAGCTCAGTTGGAAAACGTTTTCCACAGGGCCTGGAGGTTGATTTGGTAGGTGTTCCCTTTGGAAACCTCTGGTGTTGCCATTCCTCTCCCACCTCTGCCGCTCTCTCCCCACAGCTCTCGTGTCACTGTCCCTGGGCACGAGGTGATTTCCCTCTCATTTGCTGCTGGAAGGGACTGGGAGCTTCCCAAGCAGCTGGGGACAGGACTGGCTGGATACTGTTAGCTCTTTCTGAAGGGAATTTGTTCTAATCCTGCTGGCTTGTCCTGCAGCAAGGACTGCTCCCATGTTCCCTATCTCCAGGGAATATTTGGCAGCCAAGCAAAGGAGAGGAAGTGAAATGATGCTTGCAGCAGGCACAGATGTGTCTGTGCTGGCCATGTACAGAGTAGTCTTGGAATCATGGAATTGTTCAGGTTGGAGAAGCCCTCTGAGATCACGGTGCCCTACCATTCCCCGGCGCTGCCAAGTCCACCGCTGCCCTGTGTCCCCATGTGCTACATGGGGTTTAAATCCCTCCAGAGATGGAGCCTCCCCCACTGCCCTGGGTAGCTGTGCCAGGGCTGGACAGCCTTTCCACTAAGAAGCTTCCCAATATCCCTCTTAAACCTCCCCTGGTATCACATGAGACTGTTTCCTCTAATCCGTTGAAAATTGTTCCAATCATTCCATTATCTTTTCATCACCACATATGGCATTTTTTCTGTCTGTTTTTCTGTTTTTCTGTCTCACACATCACTGTCAGGGATGTGAATTTTTCTTCCAGTCTTTTGGCAAAGCTCTTGGCTAACTCCAGAAGCTCCAAGGTTCACCCAGTTTTTTTCCCTGATTTTGC